>VZTA01008233.1:197730-229464 GCA_013398855.1 Mohoua ochrocephala
TATAAATATATAAATATAAGTGTAAATATAAATATAAATACATATATAAATATATATAAATATATATAAATATACACATGCAGGAGATATGACATACCTGTATATATATGTATAAGGGATCCTCATAAATATATAAAAAAAATGCGTTCAAACTTTTTAGCAAGGCCTGTCATGACAGGATAAAGTGTGATTGTTTTAAACTAAAAGAGGGTAGATTTAGATTAAATATAAGGAAAAAAACAGGTCTAGTGGAAGGTGTCCCTGCCCAAGGCAGGGGGTGGGATGAGATGAGTTTTAAGGTCTCTTCCAACCCAAACCATTCTCAGATTCCACGATTTCATGATTTTATACGTGTCTGTGTGTGTGTTCGTACACACAGAGGACATAGGACACGTGGCTCGGAGAAAGCAGCATCCCTTGGTGTCCTATTCCACAGCTCTCAGCACAGTCTGGTGGAACTCTCAGCAGACTCCATGTCCTGTGTCTCCTTTTAGGGTGGATATTGGGAAAAGGTTCTTCCCCCAGAGGGTGGTGGGGCACTGAACAGGCTCCCCAGGGAATGGTCATGGCCCCAAGGCTGCCAGAGCTCCAGGAGAGTTTGGACAACGCTCTCAGGGATGCACAGGGTGCGATTGTTGGGGTGTCTGTGCAGGACTCATGATCCTTTTGTCTCTTCCAAATCGGATATTCCAGATTCTGTGATTCTCACAGAAACGCTGAGGTTCTAAAGGATCTCTGAAAATCCCATATGGGGTCTGTGACAGATCATTTCCTAGATGGAGGCCTTGTTTGAGGCAGAAGGAGGTGGGACTCTCCTGAGGTTGACTGTCCCTCTCCAAACCAGCACGACATTCCAAAATGCCTTTTCCTGGTGGCCTGGAGGCCCTTCACTTGAAACAGAACCCACAACTCCACTAGCAACAAACAGGTTGGGCATCTCCGTACCATGGTCCCATAGAGGATCCATGGAGGCCCCAACTCTCCCAGGATCTCCCATGCCAGCGCTCCCTCTAAGCCAGGCTCCTGCCTACTCTGGGAAAGGAAGAGAAGGAAACCCACAACCCAGACCCCCCACCCCACCCTGCCAGCCTTCCATCCCCTTCCAACCTCCTGGAAAGTCCCAAAAGCCACTCTGAGGGAATTTCTCCAAGGTACAGCACTCCCATGTAAAGGACCTGCTCTACGAAACGATCCCTCAGAGCTTCCTGGTTGCTCTTCCCTGCTGCTTTCCCGGGTTCAAAAGGTGATTTAGGATGACATGCTCTGCTCTACGTGAACTTGCCAGCTATTGCCAGCTCTTGCCAGCAGCGTGACGAGACATCCCTTCATTGTACATTAATTCCAGCAGGCGTACGGCCCAGCAATCAAAGTGCCTCATTAAACTTTAATTAAATTTCCCAAGTGATTTGCTCCCGGGCGGAGAACCTGCAATGCAAGCCCAAGCAGGTCTCTGTGTGTGTGTGCGTGTGTGTGTGTGTCTGGGCTTTTGGGGTGTCTTTTTTTTTCCCAAAGTGATATCAGCACTTCATGGCTGGGGTATGAAATAAATCCAGAGGTGGAAATGCAGTCCAGAGGTGGAAATCCAGAGGTGGAAATGCAGTCCAGAGGTGGAAATGCAGTCCAGACTGTAGGAAGAAGAGCCAAACTGAACAGACTTTCTACTCCTGCCACTCCTGCTGAGTGCTGTTCTCCTGGAAGAAGATTCTCCAGAGCCTTCTCTTCTCCAGGCTGAACAATTTTAACTCTCTCTGCTGTTCTCCTGGCAGACCGGGGAGATTTTGCACTACAGTCCCTTTGTAGGACGTGGACAGGAGATAGAGAGGTCAGGAATTAGAAGTCGCCCTCAGATCAGTTTCCACAATCGAAGCTCGGCAAAAAACCAGAGGAACAAAGGAATTCCAAACTTGGGATGGATGGCGAACAAACCTAGATCTCTTTCTATCAATGACAGGTCTTAGAATCAGAGGGGTTAGGGTTGGAAGGGGCCTTAGGGATCACCCTCTTCCAACACCCTGCCATGGGCAGGGACACCTTCCACTGGACCTGGTTGCTCCAAGCCCCATCCAACCCAGCCTTGGACACTCCAGGGATGGGGCAGCCGCAGCTTCTCACATGAATCTGTGCCCATCCTCCACCTTGATGACCAGTTGGCCTGGTCAAGTCCTTACAGTCAAACTTTCTCCAGAGCTGCATCTGAACAGCCACCAGGAATGGTCCTTGGGCCGTGCTGACTCCTGACCCACGGCTCGGATCATTTGGGCTCGCTCCAACGGGCTCAAACCCAAGCCAGGAGCGCAAATGAGCGACGTCCAGTCCGTATCGAGACACATCCAGGTTGTCTCTGTTATTTCCTGCAAGCTGCAAGTTAATCTCCAGATTCAAATTCCCTGAGGACTCCAGAAGGAACCGAAACCGAGGCCTCGTTCGGGGGACGGTACAAAACTGACCCAGTGTGGATTCCACGGGTCCCTGTGGCGGGACCCTGCACGAGGTGAAATTTCCCTGTGTTTTTCCTTGGGCTGGAGTGGATGGATAGCAAACAAAAGCGAATACTGGAGCACTTATTCACATCGAAAGAGGCACCGAGCACAAAAAACCAGTCACCCCCTTGAAACTTCGAGTGAGGTGGGGATTTCCATGTATTGCCTGTGCTTCCAGATCTGCAGATAAGGGTACAGCTGGTCAAACATTTTCCATTGATGATTTCCTTGCAGAAAACATCCTTCTAAGGAAAAAAAAAAAAATCCAGCGACTTAAAGAAAACTCGGAGTTTAGCTTTGTTTCCCTTAAGCACACTCACAAAGAAAGTGCATTTCATGCAACTTTCCGAGTTTTTCTTGTTGAAAAGAGAAATAAAAGTGATGAGTGACCCATCAGAGTGAGATTGTTTGATTTTTTTAAAAATGACAAGATGTATAATTTTTTAATGTTTTTCATCGCAATATCCAAACTCCCCCAAACCACCCATAGAAACTGGAAAATACTTTTTTTTTTTCATGTTCTGTACTTACTCCTTTCCATTAGCTGTACCTGTACCGAACAGTT
This sequence comes from Mohoua ochrocephala, assembly GCA_013398855.1. NCBI lineage: Eukaryota > Metazoa > Chordata > Aves > Passeriformes > Acanthizidae > Mohoua > Mohoua ochrocephala. The sequence goes on from VZTA01008233.1 coordinate 200,776, forward strand.
TCTCGGTCAAGTTAAGCTTCGTCCTCATCATCAGATTCTACCAGTGTGAAGACCTGTTTAGTTTTACAGGTCAGAGTAGATGATCTTTGAAGATCCCTTTCAGCCCAGTGATTCTGTGATTCCGTAATTTGAACCCTTCCTACTTCAATATCAGCTGTATTCAAGTGAATAACTGTGAGTAAAAATAACAGATTTTTCAATAAAATTGATAGATTACTATTCTCAATTAAACAAAGATAAAACTGAAGTAGAGAAGACAATTTTCCCTCTGAGAAAAGAGAAAGATTTTACTAAGAATTTTTTTTTTCCAGAAAGGCAAATTTTGTTTTTGTTGAGGAAAGAATGATGAGAACCTAAACTGGGAGAACGATTGGGATTGTCCGGTTGTTTCTTGCTGATTTTGCCTGTCTCTTCAGTCAAATTGGATAAAGACATTTATAGAATTAGGGCAATAATCCTAAAAAATATGTTTGGAGGCTGAAGGGAAACAGGGATCTGCTTCCTAACTCTGCAGCCTGCATTATGTTAATGGAAGAGAATAATTAGGAATGGAACCAGAGCTCTGCATTTACATGATTTCGCTCCTGCCACTGAATCATTCCAACCCCTTTGCCAGGTCCCTTAACCCCAGCGAGCTCTGTCTAACCTGTCAGCAGTACTGGGATGATAATTCCTCTCTTGAGGGACCTGGGAACATCCATTATTCCCTGCAAGCTCCCGAAGTGAACGCACGCTGTTGTTGCTTTCCTCCAAGGTGACACGAACGAGCTGGAGAGAGCTCGGTGTCTTTAGGGAGGGATGTCTGCAGGAATAGGCTGAGCCTTGGGAGATAAGGCTGGCAGCATGGAAACATTCGTCTGGGAAGGAAGATCCGTGGCAAAACCTGGCACAAACCCAACCCAGCCCATTGGGGAAGGGTTTGATAAACTGATGCGGTGATTAAGCCCAGCATTCCCTCAATGCCTTTTTGGTGGGGAATATCTGAGACAGCTTAATTACAGGAGGATGGAGGAGCCTGATGCCCACTGATTTGACTTGCAGGCTCATTCCTGGACTTTCTTCAGGCTGGATGTCCAAAAATGAGTCACGTTCCAGGAATGGGGTTAGGGGGTGAGACCAAGAATTGACTGGGTACACCTCATCCTGCCTAGGCATGAAAACTCTTTCAGGGATCCTGTGGGATGGAGAGGAACAGGTTATTGTTGTGCAAAGTGCCTGGCTACCACGCTCCAACCTTTTGCAATTATAGGTTCATGAGTAAAAGTGGAGTTCATGAGTAAAAATTGCACATCCTTTGTGCAATTATACAGGAAAATACTTGCAGGGTTGAAGTCCCCAAATCCTGCGGCTTTGAACGCATCTCCCAGCAGACGAGGAGCGGTATCGTTTCTGGGGAGCTGAAGGCCAGAGATCCACCCCCTGCTTCTGATTTGTGCACAGCCCTGGTGAATTCCCTTGCAGTGAAAATGGCAGGATAAACCTCAGCATCTGTCTAAGGATCACGATCATAGATGTCTTTTCCAGCCTCAAGGATTGTATGGATTCTGTGAGCACAGAATGAAATGTTGGGTGCTCTTTATCCCACCTAAATTAAGGAACTCAGAATTTGATCTCCATTAGTTGTCTAAATATTCTAGGGGAAGGTGTCCCTGCCCGTGTTCTTTGTGGTTTCTTCCAACCCAAACCCTTTTATGATTCTATGATTTTACTATGACTATTCCCTGCCCAAATAATCATAATATTAAAGGTTTTAGGATGGTACACCTACACTGCCCATTGGGAATCGCCCTAGGCAGTGCAAACTCCCAAAATCTTCACCGGAATCCCCTGGGTTGGTCCTGGATTGTCAAAAAAAACCCCATTCCAATGCCTTTGCTCTGTATCAGAGGGGACAACAGCGCTCCAGCATTGGTGTCTTGGGACTTCCCGGTTTGCTGGAAGAAGAATAACCAAAAAATCCAAGACTCAGTTAATTTAATTTGCCTCTAGTCCAAGAGGAGGGCTGAGAACCTCCAGACACAGTCAGGGCATTTTTACAGCCATTTTAAAATAAGACAACCTGTCCTTTTTAAAAGCAACCTTCGTTCTTACTCCAGTTTCATTCTCTAGAAGGTGTAAAGGGAAGCAAGAGTTTGGATTTCCCCAGCTCCAGGGTGCTTCCTGCGGTTCAGCGAATCCCAACAACACGTGAAGAGCCTGGCAGCCTGTGCCAGGGCTTGACAACCCTCTCAGGGAACACGCTTTTCCTAATATCCAATCTAAACCTCCTTTCTTCCCAATATCTCATCCATCCCTGCCCTCTGGCAGTGGGAAGCCATTCCCTGTGTCCTGTCCCTCCATCCCTTGTCCCAAGTCCCTCTCCAGCTCCAGCTCTCCTGGAGCCCCTGTAGGCCCTGGAAGGGGCTCTGAGGTCTCCCTGGATCCTTCTCTTCTCCAGGTGAACACCCCCAGCTCTCCCAGCCTGGCTCCAGAGCAGAGGGGCTCCAGCCCTTGGAGCATCTCCGTGGCCTCCTCTGGATTCACTCCAACAGGTCCGTGTCTTGCCTGTGCTGAGGATCCCAGAGCTGGACACAGTTTAATGAGCCTCATCCCAGAGACTGATCATCCTGCCTTTTCTTTGCAGAAAGACAGCCCAGATGAGGGAATGAACCAGAAATGTTCTATTTCTACCACTCAGTCATTCGCTTTTTCCTCCAAGTTCATCTAAACATTGGCTGCTGGAAGCTTGGAGATTCTTGTGCTTCAGCTGACTTTGCTCCTCCAGCCTCCCACTGGAGATTTCTGTCACTGGAGCAAAGCAGGAAGAGCCTTTGTGCTCTCTAAATATGAAATAATTTAGGCTGGCTTAAAATTCCCATGTAATCAAAGCCATGCACTGTGGTTACAGCCATTAACCTCAGGATTCCTGTTAAAAACCCTTCCAACCAGGGACAGTTTCTAGGCTTGCAGAGGGAATATCTGAGAAAATGAGCCCTGCAACTCCCAATTTTCAATGCTCCTGACCCTCCAGATCTTCTCTCGCTCCCAGGACCCCACATCCCCCATTGCCCCCTTCACTGGTCCCTGTGTTTGTGGGGGATATGTGGGAGCAAGAGCTGCCTCGGGATTTATTTTCAAGTGTTAATACTTCTGCTACAGGAGAGGAAGGGCAGTGTCGGAGGGAGAGCCTGGGAGGCAGTTTCTGAAATGTCCCCCCCACCAAAAATGCACCTCCAGAAATTTGTCAGGAACTCACAAAGTCCTCAAGGCTGTGCTTTCCATCCTGGTTCCTTAAACTGAAATGATTTTTTTTTTTAAATTGCCGTCTCCCCACCTCGTCTCCGAAAGAAAGGAGTCGTGGAAGTACATCCCGGCTGCTCTGCAGGACTTGGGACTGTCATTAGCATCTCGTGCATTATTCAGTGAGCTGATTATGAATGAATCAGCACAGAGCCCTCCCCTTGGAAAGCTGAGAAGAGCTGCAGCTCCGTCAGAATGCCCCATGGCCCTTCCTGACCCAGCTGGCTGCAAAGGGAGATGTAATTTCTTGGTGACGTTTAATTAAAATTTAATTAATTTGTGAAGAAGCAGTGGATGTCCTGGATAGATTTTTATTTCAAAGAGAATGCCTGAGAATTGGTGCCCTGATCCTGTGCAGTGCTGGGAAAGTACTGAATGGACACTTTTTTGTGAGGATTGGGGACATCAGTGGGGCAAGAAGCACCTGGAGGAGGGTTGGGGGGTGGGATGTTTGATCCATGGCTGAATTTGTGCTATTTGCAAAATAAATAAGGGATTCATGATTATTAAGCATCCTCTGATTAGGAACATCAGCAAGAAGCAAAGATCCCCTTCAGGTTATAAAGACTGGGATAAATTCCACCTAAACCCAGGAATCCAGGAGCAATTACCACAGCGAAGTCCAGCTGCTTTTCCCTTTTCCTCTTTCCTCCCTCCCAAGATTCACCCTGTGACAATTTCCTCAGCCTGAGAGCTGATCCCGTATCGAATGTGCTGAATGGATAAAATCTGCAGCAGCAACAAGTTGTCTGTGAGATTAATTTGTCTCTGGAATCAACATTATGCAAACAGGACCCACCCTAATTTGTGTGAACAGGCTGCGTGTGTTATCTTATGATTAAACAGCTTTGTAAGCATCAAAATACCTCATCCGGCTTCCCTGAGCAGGGTCTGATCCAGGACAGGCTGCTGCATTCCCTTCAGCTCTGCTCTGCACCTCCACCGTGATCCTTAGGGCTTGGAGGGTCCCAGCACTTTTTAAGGACAGGAACCAACTCTGTGTTGAGTTATAAATTAGCGGCACCTTAATTTTATTTCAGAGGTGCCCTAAAAGCTCCGGTGGGCAAAGGTTTAACCCAGCATCAGCACAACCCCTTGTTATCTCTCTTTAGCCATGCCACAGACATGGAGCACCTCCCAAAGGTGGGTGAGGTGGGAAGAAAACCAGGATATTGTGCAGAATTCCGTGGTGCTGCAGCACCATTTCCTCTTTTTCTCTCCATTCAGTGCAGGACACGTTTTCTCACCCAACTGTTTTGTGGAAATCTTTTGAATTGATTGATGGAGCTTCACTGGCTCCTCTCATCACTTGCTCCCTTTTCATTCTCCATGGAGGCACAAAGGGAAAGGGGATCATCCTCACCTTTCTCTTAGCTTGGATCTGATTCCTGCCTTACCTGCATCAATTCAAATAAGAAAAAAATTCAAAATACCGAGAGGATGGATGTGAAAGAGTCCAAGAGGAGGAGAATCCTTTTTGCACCTTCTGGAGTGCATTAGGGTGTAACAAAACAACATCAGAATGTCATAGAGGACTTTTCTCCTTTTTATGGGAGGCTTTGGTACACATAGGACACATCCAGAATACGGTGCCTGGTTGGAGACTTCCCAGTTTTGAGCTTTTCCACAAGGAGGGGATTGACAAACTGGAGAGAGTCAGACACAAGGTCAGGGTACTTATATATATATATTTTTTTTTTTTTTCCATACTGATGTGTTTAGGGAGATAAAGGGCAGGATTTGGAAGCAGGGGTTGAGTGATCTGCATTTATTGAGCCATAACCAGAGATGTCCAAGAGGGATCTCACTGCTTCCTTCAACTATCCAGTGGGAAGGCATAGAGAATGTGGAGTCAGATTTTTCTTGGATGGTCAGAGCGAAAGGAAAAGAGTCAACTGACTTTAATAGCAAGAACAGAAATCCCAGTTAGACATTAGGGGGTTGAAGGTGGAGGAAATCCACCATGAAGAGAATAAAAAACGGGAGGAGTGACCCAGAGATGCTGAGGGGGTCTCCATCCTTGGAGATAAAATATTGCTGAGTATGACCCCAAGCAATAAAAGTTTGAACTTGCATCTAACTCTGAACTGGGTTTTGGATCAGAGATCTCCTGAGGTTCCTTCTGATCCTCACTGCTCCACGATTGTGTGAGGAGCCTGGACAAGGCTCCAGCTGCAGCCGTCCTGCCCAACCCTGGGGGTGAGGGAAGCTCTGAGGAAGCTCCCACCAGGCTCCACAGTCAGAGGTGATGTTCCCATCACCGCAGAGAGCCGTGCTGGGGCACACGGGGCACACCCCGTGCCGTGAGGCTGCTCTGTTATCTCATAGGCAAACAAGGGAAGTGTTAACTCGGGATTATTTCTTGGCAGCGAGTGCAGGAGAGAAAGAATCAAACCGATGATGGTTTTAAATGGCCCTAACAATGCAGATACTTCAAAGCACTGAAGGACTGAGTGGGTTCGGTCTGAAGCCATTAACACGAGAAAACTGAGGCTCTTGCAGGGGGAAGCCCTCAGGATACTCTTATCTGTCCGTGCCTGAGATATTCTTACTCAACAAAGGCACAGCCAACAGAGGCAGCATAAAAACCCTTTATTGCAATATCTATAAATCAAACAGTGCCTTTTCCATTCTCTGGGACTTCATCCGCCTGATGTGGTTTGGACATGTCCATCCTGTCAAGTTCAGCCTTCAAAACAGGGTGGACCTGTGCCGACTCCTGATCCACACCTGGGATTTGTTCCTGAGAGTGGTGCAAGGTCATGCTGAAACCCTGCCAGGGATTTGACACTGGGTTTGGAGGTAGCCAAAGTTCTCAGTGACTCAAGTCAGCATTCAGGTTATCCACGCACAGGCACAGGCACAGGCACTCTTCAGGGCTAATTCATTCCTTAAAATTACCGGTGCATTCTTGATGATGCTCAGGGGACTCCACTACTGGGAGTGAGCACAGTACGTGCCATTAAAAATTATCCCACCTCTCATTAAAGAGTTGGGATCACTTCAGTGGAGAGTCAGAACTGGACAAGGTGGTGACAATTCCTACAGCACCAGGGGTGGAGGCTCAGCAGATCGAGACGGGGGGTTTGGAAGAGGAAGAGAGCAAAGGCGAGCCTTGTTCTCCGGGAAGAATCCATCTGCACTGGGATTTGCAGCAATGGCACAGCCGGGTTCCTGCAAACTCCACCCAGGAGAGCCAATTTCTCTCCCTTGGCCAGATTGTGATACCCAACATGAATATAATAATCAGCATCGAGTGAGGGGTTGAATTCTGGATTTATTTTAATGGTGTAAAGCCAGAGTAGCTCCTTCAACTTTAATCTGATCATATCAATGCTACTGTGATGGAGAATCCATATCCAGACCTGATGCCCAAGAACATTTATGAGTCCAAAGCAAAGTGAGACACAAGTAAAATCAGTAGCAATACTTTTTACTGCCATACAGGGGACTGAAATCTCAGGGTTTTTATTTAACCTTTCACTTCTGACGTGGTGTAAACATGCTCTGAGAAGGATGGGACAATGGCTGGGACAAGGAAAGGGTCTGGATAAAACCCCAGACCTGAGAGCAAAGCCACATCGCTGAAGCTAAAGAGCCACTTTTACCCAGGAGCAAGTCCTCACACAGCTCAGCCTGGGCAGTGTGTGTGCATTGAGCAGAGCCCCTGGCTGCACAGGTGCTCAGAGGGGTGCAGGGCCCACGGGCAGGACCCCTCCAGCTCAGCACCACAGGGATGTTTTCCCTGCCACGCTCAGATCCCTGCTTGGCGAGGCACCGAGGGATGTTGTCATCCCTGTTACAACACAGGGAAGCTCTTTGCAGCTCACTGGGAGGCAGGGTGAGGGCAGGATTTCGTACCAGCCACAGCCGTGCGAGCTCACCAGAAACCCCACCGGACTCGTTCTGCCGGGCTGTGCTCCCAGACACTTCACCCAGAGCATGACTGCTCCTGGTGTCCCCAGCAACCACAGCTCCAACAAACCCTTCCCTCCCAGGCTTATCTCAGCCTGGGGCTACTCTCAGCCTGCCATGGACTTTTCTGCCTGTATTTACGCTTCCTCTCTGAAACAACATAGAAGGGTTTGGGGTTAGGACAAGAGGACGCTGCCTTAAACTGCACCAGGGGACATTTAGGTTGGACATTAGGAAGAATTTCTTCATGGAAAGGGTGACTGGGCATTGGAATGGGCTGCCCTGGGAGGTGGCGGGGTCACCGAACCTGGGGGTGTTTGAGAAAAGACCGGATGTGGCACTCAGAGCCATGATCTGGTTGAAAATGTGGTGTTCAGTCACAGGTGGAACTCGATGATCTCAAAGGTCTTTTCCAGCCTGGTTAATTCTGTGATTCTGGGTTGGAAAGAACCTTCAAGACCATCTCGTTCCAATCCCCCTCCCATGGGCATCCACCTGCTATGGCCTGGATTTTGAGCTAAACACCCCACACCCTTTGTGTAAAACCTCTCTGGAGGCATCTTTCATGTCTGCTGTCCCCACCTCCCCTCACCTCGGGAGACACGATGGGCAAACAACTCATGCTGGACCACACAAGGTCAGTCTTCCATTTCCTTGAGGAGCTTTTCCATCTTCCTCACTGCTGTTGTAGAGGACGGCACCGAGGATCCCAAATCTGGTTGCAGTGGCACCTTTTGTGCTTGGGAGAGGTCTTCAGTGTCTGCAAGAGGCTTTTGGGAAGCGAGAGCAAAGATCTGGAGCCCCATTGGAAAATTATTGACTGCCACTATTGGCTACTTCCAGGGAAAAAGGAACTAAATTCACTCCTGATGGTGAAAGAAAAGTGAAAGGGAGGAAAAAAAAAAGGAGAGAGTGCCTGGGAAGAGCAGAGTGAAGTCGGTGAGAGGGTGGATTTTGAATGCCAAAAGGACATATGGTGCATCCTGTAACATTGTCATGTTCGGGAGTTTTTAGGCATTTCTCTTTTCGGCAAAGCCAGGAGAAATCCAGGCCGCTTTCCCTGGAGGTGTCAAGTCCCACAGTTGTGATTAAATCTCTAAATCTCATCCTCTGAAAGTTTTTCCAAGAGGACCAGAGTCCGGTGCCGGGTGGGGAGGGAACCTCCAGTTTGCACACAGTGTCATTTCCCTGGGGAAGCATTTCTGCCCTGATTCACATCCCCTCTGGCACTCGAGAGCCTGACCAGAGTCAGATTTCCTTTTCCTCAAGGTTCTCCACCCTCTCCATCATGTTCCTGGCTTTCCTTTAGCCTCCAGCTCTTTCTGCTCTCTGAATCCAGCGAAGCGATGATGCTGAGAAGAACAGTCAGGGACAGGCATTGGGTTAACTGGTCTGTACAGGCTGTTTGACCACAGTCCCAGGTCTGGCCCAAACTGGTACCAAAGCCCATCCCTGATCCCAGACAGGAAGCATTCCCCTCGTTGTGGAGGAGGTTTAATACTGTGGACATTGCCAGCCCTGACAGTTGTCCTCAGGACCAGAAAATGACTCCAAGCACTGATTGGTTCCCTGGTAGAGATGTCACCTTCCTGTCCTGTATCAACCTTGCATCCCAAAAACTGAAAATGCTGGAGCAGCCAAATCCTGGTTATCATCATCCATCCTCTCTAAACCAAAAAATCCATAGTGGCTTTATCTCAATTCGGAGATTATTACTCACCTCTCCCTTCCCAGCCTCCTGTGGTCATTTGTGTGACAATCCCAGAGAACACAGGACACGCTCCAGCACTCCCCAAAGGTGTCTTCTACTCCTACATCCTCTGGTTAACCACGGCTGCTGATCAGGTGAGATGAAATAAAACTTCGTGCCCCAGAGTGTGTTTAGAGGATTTGCTAAAGCATTCCCGGTCTGTGGCACAGCCAGGAGGGCACCAGAGCTTTAGGCTTCCTACTCATCATTTCCATCACCGTGTTTTGGAGGTTAAAGTGTTCAAACAAGCAGCTCCTGGATGAGTGGGAGAGGTTTCCTCATGTGCTGACACGACAGGCCAGATCTTCGGTTTAAGATTTAAGGAAGTTGCATCATTCCTCAGAATACAGAGATTTCCACACACGACGTCTCCCACCTCCACCTCCTCTGCACGGCCTGAGTTTTTCCCAGGAAATACCTTCCCTGAGGAAGATCTCCATCTACTCTGTAAATACCTACAGCTTGGTTAGATGAGTGCAGGCTGATGTAGCTGAAATTGGGGGGGAAAAAACAGCCATGGGAAGCTCTGCTTTGCAGGAATTCGCTTTGGACTGGAGGCAAGGCCTCAAAGTGGAAGTGTTGTGTTGTGGCTACAGGAATCACCCAAAGCAGCTGAGTCCTGCTGGGAAATTGGAATCAGCCAAAGCAGCTGATTCCTGCTGGGAAATTGTGTCACCTGAGGAGAGGAGATACCAAGCTGGCACGTGGCTGTATTTGAGGGTAGCTGCAGATTGGGGGTGACCTAATGGAGGCCTTCCAGTACCTGAAGGGAGGCTACAGGAAAGATGGAGAAGGAATTTTTACAAGAGCATGGAGTGACAGGACAAGGGGGAATGGGTTCAAATTGCCAGGGGGCAGGGTTAGAAGGGATATTGGGAATAAATTGTTCCCTGTGAGGGTGGTGAAGCCCTGGCACAGGGTGCCCAGAGAAGCTGTGGCTGCCTCTGGATGTGTCCAAGGCTAGGTTGGACAGGGCTTGGATCAACCTGGGATAGTGGAAGGTGTCCCTGCCCCTGGCAGGGGTTTGGAACGAGACCGACTTTAAGATCCCTTCCAACCCAAACCATTCCATGATTCCATGACTCTACAAGATGAGGAACGAGTGCTGGAAGGCACAAGGAGCAGGCGAGGATGGAGCCCTTTAAAGGCCAGTGACGTGGTGGGCGGGTTGTGGGTGTTGCATCATTAATCAAGTCCCTAATGCTCTTAGGGCTAATCCGTTAATGCCTCAGCATATAAGGCAGTTACTTCTCTCTTAGACCGATTTTGGGTCCGAGGGGATTAGGACAGAAGGTCTCTCATCTCCTGTGCTTGTGTTGTGCAGCACACCCAGCTCTCCCTGCATCTGCTGCACCTTGGAGGGTGAAAAAAATGCACTTCTGAAACTGCATTACCCACTGCAGGTGCAACTGCGGCAAGGCCAGAGATTCATCCTCAGCCCAGCAAGGCTCAGCTGGCCCCCAACAGCAACCTGAGACCCTGATCTCAGAGCCCACCACACTGACACCTGGTCAGGGCAGGGATGTCACCCTGTGCATCCGCTGCTCGCATCCCAGCACCAAGAGATGGAGCTCTGAGGAGGTGGCAGAGGCTGTGCTCCAGCTGAGATGAGCACAGCCAAGCCTGGCAAAGCTCCAGCTCTCCTTCAGGCCCACCCAGAAGAGCTGTTGCTGATGGAGGGTTCTGCTCAGAACACTGGGGTTGGTTTTAAGGAGGGGCTGAGGCAGAAGGTGAGGTCTGGAAGATGCTCGAGCATCCCACATCTGTCTCTTACATCTGTGATGGACCAAAGCAAGGTAATGTCACTGTCCTGCCAGTCAAACCTCCACACAGTCGGTGTTTTGAGACCAGTGGTTTTGGCCTCTAACTCCTGGCCTTGCACAGACACCCCAACAATCCCACCTGTACATCCCTGAGAGCGTTGTCCAAACACTCCTGGAGCTCTGGCAGCTTTGGGGCTGTGACTGTTCCCTGGGGAGCTGTTGCAGTGCCCAATCACCCTTCTTTCACTGACCCACATAGTTTAATGCATTTATACAGCTGCATTTCAGGACAGAACACGGTTTTCAGGCTTGTTTGGTTTTCAGGTGTTTCTACTTTTTATAAAATCCAGGAGCAAATGAAGAGCTTTCTCAAGTGACCCTGCAAGGCTGAAGCAGGATGTGTGTTTGGTGAGGAAAGAGGAGAGATTTGGCAAAGGAATAACTTCAGTCTCAATGGCCAAGAGGAATCTGTCTGCAGCTGCATTTCAGAAGTTTCTTGACTCCCCTCATGCAGTCCTACAAAACAGAACCACGGAATGGTTTGGGTTGGAAGGGACCTTTAAAGCTCATCCAGCCCCACCCTCTGCAATAAACAGGCACATCTTCAACTCGATCAGGACACTCTTGGTAACACCCAGGCTTTTAGACCTCCTGGAAGCTGGTCATTCACTGCTGGGGTCATCTGAGCAGAGCAGTGTGAAAGTGCAGCCTGCCTAAAGTTGTACAATTCTGATCTGTCGCCACGCACACAATAAGGATTTCATTTTCTCTGGAAATTATTTTGGTAGAGAGCAGAAACTGAGAACTGCCACAGGGAGGTCTGGGCTCGTTCTGTTCTCCTGGGCAGCACAGTTACCTCTTGATGAACACCTCGGGGAGGCTGGGACTGAGATCCTTTCACTACATGGAAAATAACTCCACAGGGAGAAAGCAAAGCCCTGTTCAGAAGAGGGAAAGACGGGAGGAGGTTAAACATCTCCTGGAAATGAGGTGCTGGCTCGTGTTCCTCTGGGAACAGGGAGTAAGTGATTTGCCCGAAGTAATCCCAGTTGTACCACACTCAGTTTTCCTGAGAGAGACCCAACAGCCTCAGTAATTTCACTGTTAAGTGTAAAACCTTTCAATAATGGATGAGAAACAGGTGCTAATAATATCCAAACATAAGGAGGGGTTTATGGGAGTCAAAGGGATTAGGTTCAGCAAATTTTTCCTGTCTTCTGCTAAATTTCTCCTCGAGGGGCAGGAGGTGTTTTTATTAGTGGAGGAGGGGATTAGAAAGGGGGTCCGCTGGGTTTGTTGCATGACCTGCTGCTGTGTCATGTTCGCTGGGGTTTTGAGCTCGAGACCTTACAGGACTCTTTATTTGGGGAGGAAATAGGGTCAGAACAGCCACTGTGGTGAGGAGCTGGGACCTACAGCTTTAATTTGCTAAAAAGGCTGGAATCTGGGTTAACAGTTATCCACCCTGGTGCTTTCTCTCCCCTATAGACTTTCCTGGGGTTCAGCCTTGAATTTGAGCAGTGCTCCCAGCAGGAGTTTTTTCAAGCCTAACACATTTTCCAAAATGCCTTTTCCCCCCCTGCATTCTCCCTTAACACTTAATAAAAAACTCCTCAGCCACCTTGGTGGGTGAGTCTATTTTCATTAATGCCTGGAAGTTACATGGAGATTTACAGGTAAAATAGGCCGGGGAGGCTGCCAAAACGCAATTAATTATAATAAACAATTAATTATTAAGACGGTCTCGGAGGAGAAAAGTGCTGGAAATCCCACTCGGAGCGACTCTGTGTAATCTCCTTTTGGAAAAAACCCCTGTCAACCACGGCAGCGTGAGGTCAAGCTGATCATGTGCAGCTTTAGGTGACAAAGCCATTGCACGGGGTAAAGCTGGAGAGATTCCCCCTGTTCTGATGATAAACAGCCACCAATCCCTCGGGAGATTTAACATGACACCTGCCGGGGGTTGCAGCCTGCAACGTGTGGAATCCTCACACATGGCTGAAATCAGCTCCTTTTTTTGAGTCTCGGAGGGAACGCGGTGAGGAGGGAGGTGGGAGTGCAACACACCAAGGGAGAGTCTTTTTACGCCACCGTTGTTGTGGCCCTGTCTTTTGGGGTGTTGTTTTGGACCAATCATGCACAATTTTAGATTTTTCTGTGGTTACAACCACTGAATAATTGCAAACAGCCTCTGGTCTTTCATCAGCGGGACAAGAGTCACTTGCAGGGATAATTCAGAGCTGGCTGAGCTTTCCCTATTTCCCTTCATGTAGAAGAAACAGAAGCACCTGAAAGTAGGTAAGAATTTCTGGGACTTCTTATTATGGGCCACACCTCATTTAGGATTATGGGATTCCTTGAATAAACTCAAACACTGAACTCTTTATGCTTCTACTGCATGTTTTACATATGATGTTGTTCCTCCTGGATGGGACGTGTTCAACGGGGCCTGGAAAATGGTTCAGCTCGTTCTAAAGCAGGGATTCCAGGGGTGTCTGTCTTCCCCTGGAAGGAATAGAACCATTTATTACAAGGCTTGGAGCAACCTGGGCTAGCGGAAGGTGTCCTTGACCATGGCAGGGGGTGGAATGAGATGAGCTTTAAGGTCCCTCCCAACCCAAACTGTTCCAGGATTCTGGGATAGTTATTCTGTGCTGCAGTCAGTTTTCACTCCAGCATGCAGAAAGATTTTGGAAAGTGCTTATCCTCGTGTATGGCTGGGCACGATGAGAGCAGGCACCCATCCCATGTAATTCCAGCTGTCCATTCCAGAGGTCGGTACCTGAGCTAAAATCTCAGATTTCGCTTATTCCCTGGAGAGATGAAGTCACTCTTGAGGGTGAATCATGGAATCATGGAATATCCTGAGTTGGATAGGACCCACAAGGATCATCCACTCCAACCCCTGGCCCTGCAGAGGACATCCCAACAATCCCACCCTGTGCCCGAGAGCATTGTCCAAACACTCCTGGAGCTCTGGCAGCCTCGGAGCTATGACCATTCCCTGGGGAGCTGTTCAGTGCCCAAGTGGGAGGGGAGCCTCAGGAAACACAAGAGTTTTGACATGGAGGCATCATCTGGGGTGAGGGCATTGAGCTCGGCATTAGGACATTTGGGATCTGCACTTGGCTTCACTGTGGGGGAAAATACCAGAATCTGAAGATGACTCTTCTCCATTGAAAGGATGAAACCAATGAAGGAAGGATAACACTTACCCTCACCTCTCTGGGGTTGTGATTTTTATCATTCCTTGTCACTTATAATATACTTTAAGAGTCCCTGAAGAAATATATGAAACTTTGTCCTGGATACTGAATTTGTATTTTTGCCATCCATGAGGGGTTTTTCAGGCTGGGAGAGGCTTTTGCACTCAATCTGATTTAATTGTTGCATATCAGAGGCTGGAGACTTAAAGCTTGGGCTTTTGTGATCAGAGAAGGCAAGAAAGCCTTTGCCACCAGGAGCCAGCTTTTCCCTGCGCTCCAGCTCCTGGCTGGGTACGTGTGGACAGAGGAGGAGGAGGAGGAGGAGGAGGGGGCACTGGGTCGGGCTGGGTGAGCAGCAGAGACCACGCCGCTCACAGTGATGCAAAACTCTCCGTCACCAAACCTGCATGAGGAACAAGAGGGGAAAAAAACCCACATCTTTAAAACCTCATTAGTTAATCGTCGTCACCTCAGATGGTGCCCAGCTGTAAGCGCCTTTCTGCTCATCCTAATCCCATTCCAAGCAGCTCCCCTTGGCAGAGCAGCCTGTTGGCTTTGCTATCCGGAGAAGTGGCGGAGCATGGGAGCACCTGGCACTGGGGAGAGCTGCGGGAAGGGGAGAGATGTAAAGCTTTAGGAGGGGAGGTGGGGGCCCATCTCCCTGTGCAGGCAGGGGCTGAGCAGAAGCGTCCCCCCCTTTGCTCGCAGGGCTGAGGAGCGGGAGCCAGAGGAATTCTCCGCTTGGCTTTCGATCTCCGCTGTCAGTGCTCGAGGAAGGCCTGACCTGGGATGGATTATTGACCTGAGCAAAGCTATGTACCTGGATTACCTTCGCTGTGGTGAGTGGAACCTGCCTCTCTCTGTCCCTTTGTAAGCTTTTAAATCAACACTGGGAAAAGGAGTGACAAGGGAGATGCTGGAGAGCTGATGGTAGCACCGACTGCCTTTTTTTCAGCAGCTCTGTCATTCTTTTTGATTTGTTTCTTACTAGGAAATTGGGATGTTGTTGGTTGCGTGGGAGAAATGGGTGCCTGTGATAAACAGGAATTCTGCTTCCAGGGAAAGGTTCCTGATGGGAACAAGCCATAGCTGGTGGCTGTGCTTTGCTCTGTTGAGCAATGCAGATGTTATCCCTGGAAGGCCTCCAAGGGCTGTGTTTGTGTTTTCCTGGGAGGCTTTGCAGTGGGCTCTGCGTCCATCCTTTTGGAGGCATTTCCCAAGAAAACAGGTCTCCTTTCTGACCAGAGCTGGATTCTGGTTTTCCTGATGTAACTTGCTGCGGCCACTTAAAGTCTCTGCTGCTATTTAGGGACAGCAGGAGATTGAGTGGATCAATCCCATAAGAAGATCCATGCTCCTGTGCACGGAGAGGGGACTCCTGTCCATTTTAAGCAGTGCTGGCCAGGCAGGGAGCCAGGCTTGCTCCAGGCCCTGATGGGAGAGATGTCACTGTCACCACAAGCCCAGCTGGAATCTAAACCAGAGTTTTTACTCTGATTTTCTCTGTAAGATCTGAATAACCACAAGGCCTTTTTTTTTTCCCCTCTTTTTTTTTCTTTTGTTGGCAGCCCCTCAGTCTCTCTAAGCACAAGCTAAAAGGGGGGCCTTGTGTTTTCTGGCTAACACGAGTCCCAGGCCATTAACCCTTGACAGTTCTTTAGTGAATTGCTATCAAAAAATGAACTGATTTCTTGGGCCGAAGAGAGGTTCATACAGTTGATGGCATGAGGGTCGTTCAGATCATCAAATGTGACCGTTTGAACAGAACACAGCCTTGAATTTCATCCTGCAGCTCCTTTGCTTTCTGATCTTTTCACATTGTGTTAAGAAACTCATGGCAGGACCACATAAACTGAATTAATGCAGAAGGGAAGGTGAGAACTGCTGTAAATTCACCAGGAGGCCACAGGTCAGCATCCCACCGAGACTTTGAAGAGAAGAACCCGGCAATCCAGGGTTGCCTCCGCTGAAAACCCAACTGGTTCTACCTGTCTTTTATGGAAGGGTGTTTTCTGGTGGCCATAGCCCTGATCTGGGAATTTCTGCACCTCTGTGGCTCTTTGGTTGGGATCAAGATTTGTATTTGCTTGTAACGTCTGAAACTCCAGTAAGTTTTTGGCCTGGCTGCAATCACTATGAATTATTGGTTGTGCTGGGGTTTGATTTCTCTTTATCTTCCACGTCTTCTGCTCCCCCAAATTGCTCCTTACAGCAACTGAGGGCACAAGATAATGTTTCCATCTCTTTCTGCTTTTTTGCTTGTGGTTTTTTCCCCCCCCTCTGCTTCACTGGACCTCCCTTGGCTCTTCTTTGGAGCTTCAGGAAGTCTTTTTCTCTCTCCTCTCTTTTAATTTATTTCCCTGTAATTATGGCCATCTTCTTATTGTACTTTGGAAAACACAAACCATTGGCCACGAGGTGAGTTTTATTGCTATCAGTTGTTAAAAGTAATTTGTGCCCATTGATGTAGAAGAGGGACAACCTGCACATTTAAGCATAAAATGACACTTGTAAGGCTTAGTAGGTGGTTTAAATATATTTAAAATAATTTCGGAGAGATAAACAATGCATCTTTTAATCTCTTCCCTTCACAGTGTGATCCTTTTCCCCCTGCCAAAAAACAAAACAATCTTTTTTTTCCCACTCAGTCTGGTTTTAAATAACCTGTGGGAAGGGGCTTCCGCTCCTCCATTTGAAGATTATTCCAATCTAAATGACCTCACTTGCCCTTTTCTCAGTTTTATCCCATCACATCTATTTTTACCCTCTCGCTCTACATTAAGCTGTTCCTCTGCATGCCTGGGAAGTGGAAAAATTAGAGCCTTAACATTTTGACCACTTAGGGAATGAAAAATCCAGGAGAAAATCAAGACCCAGGTGCCTGGCTACTGCCAGAAATGTTGTTCCAGAAAGGGCTTGATTTCATCTCTTTGTGCAGTGCCTCCACTCCTCAGCTTCCCCTCGGCCTAACTTATCTCCTGGCTCCCAGTCACTCCTCATTGTTCACTTCCAAGGGCTGAGAGCTCTCAACAATGGAGATCCTACTTTTTCCTTGGCTCTTGGCTCCCTCCTGCCTGCCAGCTCTTGAATTTTCCCTCGGGCATTAGTTGGCCAAGCAATGTATATTTAGTTCTTTCAACATTTTGTTTTCTCCTTCCTTCATCTCACCAACCCCTCAATCACTCTGCTGCTTTCCTCCAAAACCTCCCCAAATTGGCAGCATCCTGCAGGCTTGTGGTTGTCCAGTGCTGCCCTGAGTCTTCCTCCTCCTGCAGGGCACGGAAGCTGAGTTTGTTGCCTGACTTTTTTTTGGTGTTTCCGCTGACGTTGGTGCCCTGGATCGCGTGAGAAGGATCCTGCGTGCGCTTAAGGGCTTAGAGGGAGAGGTGGGTTATGGAGAAAGGAGAGCAAATCCTCCCATGGCTGTTTCCGTGCAGCTCACCAGGAAACACTGGAATCGTGTCAGATATTGGCTTTGTCCCTCTCGCTTTGCTTTAATGCAGGAGCGTAAATCTCAATATCGGGGCCAAGGGGACAAAGGTCATGTTCCTGCTGCTGTCCCAATGGCCAAGCAAGTGGTTACTTGATCCATCAGGACCTCAGTTTTCCTTTTAGCCCCTGTCTGTCTCTTCTGTCTGATGCTCTGAGAAATTGTGGATATCCAATCCTGGAAGTGTCCAAGTCCGGCTTGGACGGGGCTTGGAGCAACCTGGGCTAGTGGAAGGTGTCCCTGCCCATGGCAGGGGTTGGAAGAAGATGATCTTTAAGGCCCCTTCCAACTCAAACCATTCTGATTTTATGATCTGAAGAGGAGGCTCAGAGGGACCTCATCCCTCCCTCCAGCTCCCTGACAGGAGGTTGCAGTGAGGTGGGGTCAGTTTCTCCTACCATGACTGCACTGAGAGGTCCAGAGGAAATGGCCTTAAGCTGAGACAGGGGAGATTCAAATTAGGTATCAGAAAAAACATTTTCACTGTCTGTGTGGTCAGGCATTGGAAGGGGCTGTCCAGGGAGGTGTTTAAGGTGTCACCGTCCCTGGAGGTGTTTAAGAGGCGTGGATCTGGCACTGATGTGGTTTTAGTGGTTTGGGTGTTACAGTGGCACTGCTGGGCTGATGGTTGGACTGGATGATCTTGAAGGTCTTCCAGCCCTGGTGATTCTGTGATTCCATGATCCGGCGATGGCAGTGCAGCATGACCTGGATGTCAGCCAGCAAAGGGAGGCTGGCTCACGTTGTGGCACCCGGAGAGCAGAGGTGTGTGCTCACACCTGATCCCAGCAAGTCTGTTCCTGCCCGCAGGCCTGGGCCTGTGCTGCCTGGCCGTGTCCGTGTCCCAACGTGTGCATTCCCCATCCAGCCTTGGAGCACTGCTGGAATCCAACAGAGTAATAAATCTGTAGAAATTATACCTGCTTGCTCAACAGACGTGATGCTCATCCCAGAGCCACCTCGTGCCAGTTCTCCTCTTTAAACAAACATGGTTTTTTGGAGTTTTTCTCCAGGTGCAGTCAGCAAAGCTGTGAGAATTCTTTGCTGCCTGATGGAATCGTGTGTGCAGGTGCCAGTTAACCTCCAGTTTCCGTGCTGGGTTGCACTGGGTAGGAGTGGGAGTGACAGAAATGCAGAGCCTGCCTCAGAGCCCAGACAGCAATGGGGCTCTGGCAGGTAATAAAAATAATCTGCAAAGTTGTCAGCTGGGGAAGGGGCTGGAGCTGCAGGAGCGGCTGAGGGAGCTGGGAAAGGGGCTCAGCCTGGATAAAAGGAGGCTCAGGGGGGACCTTGTGGCTCTGCACAACTCCCTGACAGGAGGGGGCAGTCGGGGAGGGTCGGGCTCTGCTCCCAGGGAACAGGGACAGGAGGAGAGGAAACAGCCTCAAGCTGTGCCAGGGAAGGTTTAGATTGGAGAATAGGAACAATTTCTTTCCCCACAGGGTTGTCCAACCCTGGCACAGCTGCCCAGGGCGGTGGTGGAGTCCCCATCCCTGAAGGGGTTTAAAAACATTGTGATTGTGGCACTTGGGTACATGGGTCAGTGGTGGCCTTGGCAGTGCTGGGGGAATGGTTGGACTCGATGATCTTTGAGGGCTTTTCCAACCTAAACGGTTCTGTGACCTAAATGCAGAATATTTGATCAAGTGTTACTGGGAAGAAACACATTTGCAGCAACTTCTGGTACTGAAACTGCACCTAAGAATAATGAGGCCACTACAGCTGCTTCAGAAAGTTACCACAGTTTGGTGGAACTTTTTGTCCTACTTCTGGGAACGTTCCCAGCTGCATCAAAGTTTGTTTGAAGTTGTCCCATACAAACTGCTCCCAGGTTTCTCTTGCACTTCGCATTCTTTCTGCATTAGCTGACCAGACTTATTCACCAGGTGTCATCCTCAATTCTTGACTGCACAAGCCAATCTCGTGTCACTGAGATGGGCCACGAGGCCTGGCAGGGAGGGAGTTCTGACTTGCCCTCCACGAACACCTCAGCGAGCCCACGAGCACATTTGGCAGGTGCCCTTGCCATTAAAGTTCAGGCAAAGTGAACGCCGAAGTCAGAAAAACATGGCCCTCGGCCAACCCGTGGAAAAAATTCGGCACAGATAATCCCAGGTATTTTTTTGCAGTACTTTTCCAGACCTATTCCCATTCTGTTGGCGATTCACTCACCCCCTTTCAACACGCTATCACTTTAAGCTTCCTCAAAGGCATGCAAAGCCTCTTAATAAATAATCTTGCTATTCCTTATCACATCTGCCTTTGAGTGAGAGACAGGACAAACGGAGCAGTGTCCCCATCCGAATCCAGGTCAGGATCAGATGTAAGCTGGGAAATGGTGGTAGCAAGGGGCTGCGCCATCACCGCAGTGTTATATAAGCTCTGCTTTAACTCCGACAGAGTTTAGAAGATCTGTGGGTTTGGGATGAGTGTGAGGCCAGGGAAAGGAGGTGAGTGGCAGCAAGGGCTGTATCTCTCCCTAAACTTTCACTTGCTGCCTATTCCCATAATATAAAAACCACTTCATGCTCCATGGATTGAGAGGTGTGAGCTGGATTGGCTGAACTGCACAGTCCTTAGGACAGGCAGGAGCAAGAAAGATCTTCAGATCAGCTGAGCATGGTAAGGGCAAAGGTGAAAACATGGAAAAAAGCGGGAGGTTAAGCACTGGAAGGGGCTGCCCAGGGAAGTGGTGGAGTCCCCATCCCTGGAAATGTTCAATAAATGGCTGGATGTGACACTCAGTACCATGGTCTCCTTGACAAGATGGTATTTGGTGACAGGTTGGACTCAATGATCCTGGAGAGGTCTTTTCCAGCCTAAATGATTCTGGGATTCTGTGACTGCAGAAGTGAAGAATTTTATAGGCAGGATTTTGAATGGATCTTGTATAATACCGTGAAAACTGATAAAAGTTTATCAAGGCTGAGATTGGGTCACTCAGAAACAGGTGCTTTGCAGGAAGGGATGGCAGGAGGTTTGGGAGCAGGAAGGGATGGCAGGAGGTTTGGGAGCACTGACAGTCAGGAATCTGTAAGATTTGGCAACAGTCCAGATGGGAGTGTTTGGTGTGAAGGAGATGAAGGTGTTGAACATGACACGGAGGTCGTGAGCTTGGGTGTTGTGTGAGCCTGGGTTATTCCAGCAGGGAGGGAGGAGCTGTGGTGGGAGATAAGGAGGTGTTCTTCTAACTGTGATAAAAGGCTGCCCGGGGATTTCATGGAGTCTCCCTCTCTGGAGGCATTCCAAACCCACCTGGATGCATTCCTGTGTCACCTGCTCCAGGTGATCCTGCCCTGGTGGTGTGGCTGGACTGAAGCATCTCCAGAGGTCCCTTCCAACCCCAATTATTTCACGATTCTGTGAAAATTTTTGACAGAACCACCCCTGGGAAAGCTCAGGAAGGAAAGGCCAGACCCAGCAGTGGAGAGTTACACCTGACACCGTGAATGTCAAGGCTGGTGTCACCAGCTGACATCACAGGGATCACGATGTCGGCAGAGAGGGAATGAGGATGAGGAGGAAGCACCAGGACACTCAGATCCTTATCTGTGGGGTGAAGGCAGCAGAACAGACCACGTCTCAAAGACGTGGTGTCCATTGCTGTGGAGGAGAACTGGATCTCAACTGCAGCTCACATGGAGAAGGGGCAGAAGGTGATTTTTTAAGCTGTTTTGATTTTAAATCACAAGTTCAAATGTGGAAGCTTTCAAAGGACCCAAACTGTGTCTAAATATGAAATTTCTGTTCTTTTTCAAGCATTCTTTCAAATGCTTTGAAAGAGTAATTAAGGTGAAGCAAAACTTTTAATTTAATTAAATTCAATTTTTTTTATTTTACTTTCTCATCTCTCAAGAATATCAAAGGAATGCTATTTGAAGGGTCAGCCAAGGAGGAAATGCAGTGTTTTGGGGGGGCTTTTCCCCCCTTCTTTCTCAGTATTTCAAGTGTTCATTTGCAGTAATTCTTTTTAAATTCAATTTTTTAAAAAAAATTTTTTTAAAAATTTTTGAAGGGTCAGCAAGGAGCCATTCAAGCATCCATTTCTCATAATTTGGAGCCAGGACACAGGGAATGAGACACAAGGGATGAAACAACCTTATTGTCACCTTCTGTGCTCATCACCTTGAGCTTCTTTTCCAGACAGTGGAAAGAAACTGTAGTTCTAAGATAGAGTTCATTTCAGACTTCCAGTCAAGGATTAAGGATATGGAGCTGCTGGAGAGAGGCCAGAGGACGCCACGGAGATGCTCCAAGGGCTGGAGCCCCTCTGCTCTGGAGCCAGGCTGGGAGAGCTGGGGGGGTTCACCTGGAGAAGGGAAGGATCCAGGGAGACCTCAGAGCCCCTTCCAGGGCCTAAAGGGGCTCCAGGAGAGCTGGAGAGGGACTTGGGCCAAGGGATGGAGGGACAGGACAAGGGGGAATGGCTTCCCACTGCCAGAGGGCAGGGATAGATGGGATATTAGAGAGAAATTCTTGGCTGTGAGGGGGGTGAGGCCCTGGCACAGGGGGCCCAGAGAAGCTGTGGCTGCCCCTGGATCCCTGGAAGTGTCCAAGGCCAGGCTGGGTGGGGCTTGGAGCAACGTGGGCTAGTGAAAGGTGTCCCTGCCCATGGCAGGGTCTGGAATGAGAGGGTCTTTAAGGTCCCTTCCAACCCAAACCATCCCATGAGTTGAACACAGCCTCAAAGATGTCGTATCTTTCTGATGGCTCTGAAGGAGGGCTGGAGTGACCTTTTCAACTGGAGACATTACAGACATCCACGCCCAGCCTGAATTTTCCTTTCCAGTAGGATTTATTTGTCTCACATTATCCAGGCATTGCCTGATCCTTGTCCCTGCTCCCTGGCTGCACACGATCTCCCTGACCCTGTTTAGGGTTGAGCAGTTGTGGGGCCGCCTGACTGTATGACCCCACCAGGACACTTTGTTCTTCCAGGAGGGCCCCAAAACATCTGGGAAGGAGCGTTTGTGTCGGAAACACCCCGCATTGTCCCACAGCTGACGGTGGAGGGGAAGCATTGTCCCTTCTGCTCCTGCACAGTGCCCGAGCAGAGCAGGTGTTCAATCCCAAGAGATCCCGTGAGCTCCTGCTGGCTCATCCGATTGGAGAGTCTGGCACTGGGATTCAATAGCTGGGGGAAATTAAGAACAGTTTAATTGTGTTAAAAGTGTAGGAAAGCAAAAAATCACAGAAAACACCAAATTTAGACTTTGGCCAGGGTGCCGGTATTAGCAATGCTACCCTGCAGGAGAGGTCAGAGTTCTGCTGACATGAACTGAAATCAAGGATAAGTGAGAATTGGAAGGATGTGAATCTTGGGGGTAGAGAAAAAGTAGCAGAAAAAGCAGGATTAATAATAAATTCATAAGGAGGATGGTCATTCAAAACTGGCTGTGTTATTGAACACCTTTTAAAAAAAATCTCCTAAAGAAGAAAACTATAGGAGAGTGGTTTGGACAGGATTTGAAGTGAGGAAGGAAGTCACTATAAAAAAATGCAATTGGTAAAGAACAAATGGAGGAATCCTTGAAAAAAAGCAAAAATGGAAAGAACACAGATCAGCTTTGCTGATCTTGACAGGTTCGGTTTTAGAGAGTGAACTGAGAAACCAACTCTGTCACTTCCCAAAGGCAGCTGATGTGAACGGGGATGAATAAGGGAGAAAAGACTGGGATAATATCCCTGATAATTTGTTTTCCCTGTTCCTCAAAGCCAAAAGGAGTCACTTCAGGTGAGACATTGTGTCTTCTAACACAATGGAGCAAATGTTGAGGCCCAAATAAGAGCGCAGCTGTATGGCAGAAGAATCCCAGACAAAAGGCCAGATAAACACACGATTCCAGAGACATTTTACTGCTTCTACTGTTTATCAGATTTTACACAGTGCTGGATTTGGCTTGGTAAATTATTTAAAAGCATTTTAAAAGGAGACATTGTTGGATGAATAATGCTGTCTATGGATTCAATAATATACATTGAAAAAGTGAGCGAGAGAGGAGATGCATGTTGGAATGTGGAGGGAGCTGATTTGATTTAATATATTTTGAAATAACTTTTTTAAGAGCGTAAAAGACACATTAATGAGAATCAAAATTCATAATCATTTGGAAGGAGGTGAGGGTATAAGAAAGGAAAGATAAATCGTATAAAGGGGCCTGGAAATGTTAACAATGGTCAGAAAAATTAGATCTGTACTGGGGGAAAAAAAAAAGCCAATGTTGCATTCAAAGGTTTAATAATCTCAAGTAAATGTTTTATTGGAAATGGAAAATAGGGAAATGATGGTGGTGTAGAGGAAATTGACTTGTGCCTTACGTAGATGGAAACACTGGGATGCAAATGGTTGTTGGACATGTGGAGAACCACTGCAGAACTCAGGAGTTCTGGGTAATAAAGGGTCTGCGTGTTTGAAGGGTTGGGTGCTGTCCTGAGGAAGGATTGGAGTGGTTTTTTTGTGGAAACTGGGAAAAAAAACCTTCCAACCCCTGCAGTTTCTGGAGCCTGTGGTGAGTTCCTTCTCCTGACGTACAGCCCTGAGCTGCCAGGCCAGGTCCAGCTGCAGATTAAAACCTCTCCAAAGCTCACGGGGGCTCTCTTGGTTCATCTCTCAGCAATCAGCTTCTGGGTGGCAACTTTTAGGCATGGCTTGCCTCAGGTTCTGGGTTTTGTGCACATTCCTGGTTCTTCAGCTGCTCGCTCCAATCACCTGGTTTGCTTCCCTGGATGCTGAACTTTCTCAGCCTCTTCTGTCATTCCCTGTTACAGAGGAGAATTCCCTGTTACAGAGGAGCTCACCAGTCTAGGAGATCTCAGCTGCTTCTCTATAAACTCCTTGTGTGCCTGAGCTTCCTCCTTGGAACTGGAAACGGCTCTGGGATGAGAGGTGGGAGGTACAGGAGCCACCTTGTATGGCTGTGATCACGTAATCAAGGGACATCCCCACCAGACAGTCTCCATGGGGAGGCAAAACAACTGCTGACACCTGCTCAGCCCACTCCTGATCCTTGTGATCCAGGTGGTTTTGGGATTGTGTTCCTTTCATGCAATTAATTGTATCAATTTTGGGTTTGAGTTGGGCAAGCTGCTCCAGTCTGATGGGATGAATAGAATTATAGGATCACAGAATATCCTGAGTTGGAAGGGACCCACAAGGAGCATTCAGTCCAACTCGTGGCCCTGCACGGACACCCCAACAATTGCCTCCTGTGCCTGAGTGCGTTGTCCAAATGCTCCTGGAGCTCTGGCAGCCTCGGGGCTGTGCCCATTCCCTGGGGAGCCTGGTCAGTGCCTGAGCACCCTGTGGGGGAAGAACCTTTTCCTGATATCCAGCCTAATCCTCCCTTGGACACAGCTCCAGCCGTTCCCTCAGGTCCTGTCCCTGGTTATCAGAGAGAAGAGAAATAGCACATTTGTTTATCAGTTTCCTGGTACAAACATGCAGAGCAAGTTAGGCATCAAACGTCACCTCAAAAGGAAATGCTGAGTTATTTTCCTCGATACTGAAATTGGGGAAATAATGAGTAAAGGGCAGTGCTGATTGCCTGTAACAGTATTACTGAGAAATGCCTGGCTTCGACACCAGAAATACCCTCTGGAACAAAAGCTGTGTCCCCAGATCCCGGAGGTATTTCTGACCTCTACCCAGAGCTGAACAAGGCACAGCCTGAAGCTCCCAGATGTGGCTGTTGCTGTAGGATCCCATTGCAGAGACAGTGTCATCAGGGCTCTGTCCCAGCCAAATGGGCTGCCCAGGGAGGTGGTGGAGTCCCCATCCCTGGAGGTGCTCAAGGAGTGACTGGACGTGGCACTCAGTGCTCCGGGCTCGGTGACAAGGTGGGGATCAGTCAGAGGTTGGACTCGATGGTCTTGGAGATCTTTTCCAGCCTCAATCATTCT
Organism: Mohoua ochrocephala; assembly: GCA_013398855.1. Taxonomy (NCBI): domain Eukaryota; kingdom Metazoa; phylum Chordata; class Aves; order Passeriformes; family Acanthizidae; genus Mohoua; species Mohoua ochrocephala. Next base: position 226,078 of record VZTA01008233.1, read on the forward strand.
GTGATTCGGGGTTGTTGTTTCAATAGACCACAGCTGGGTGTTGAACAGCAAGTGGCAGAACTGGCCTCTCTGCCTCTAATCCATTAAACCCTCATTTTCGTTTTGGGAAAGAAATCCTACATTTCTCTAGGAAAAGAAAACCAGCCTTCTGCATAAGGTCTTCTCTGCTCCCTGCAGTGGGAAAATGCTCTAAAATCTAGCAGTGGACTATGTTTATCAGCATAGTCCTGGAGGAGATGTCCTGGAGGAGATGTCACAGCGTGATTGGACTGAGGGACTCCGAGATGGGAACCAACGGGATGTGTAGGGAAGGGGTAACAAACGGGCATCACGGTGTCCCTGTCCCTGCTCACCAAGAATCACAGAATCATTAAGGCTGGAAAAGCCCTCTGAGATCATCGAGTCCAACCCTTAACCCACGGCCCCAAGTGCCACATCTACGTGTCTCCTGAGCATTTCAAGGCACAGTTACTCCACTATTTCCACAGGCAGCCTAAGCAGAAAGCAAAACTCATCACTGAGGAGTTTGAACCAAGTCTTAGTTTAGAGCCAATCTTGGTAAGGTCTGTCCTGTCCAAGGTCCTAATCCTGGAACCAGACCTTTATGGCTCAGTCCCTACTCCCTGAACTGATACCAGGAGCTTGGTCTCCAGCTTCATAAATACACCTTTTTCTTGCATAGTGAAGGCACCTCTTGCCAAAGGAATAACCACAGAATGGTTTGGGTCCGAAGGGACCTTAAACACCATCCAGTTCCAACACCCAGCCTCCAAAGTTTCTCAACTCATACATTTTATCTCATGTTGAAGGCGCTCAATTTCATGATTTAAACCCATGGAAAATGATGTATCAACTGTAGAGACCTTACCAACAGAATAAATGCTTTAAAATAAGGAACATTGGGGGAAAAAACCCCGATCTTTTGGCAATTTCAGTGGATTTTCTTTCTTTGCACCTGTGTTTGATGGCTGAAAAACTAATTAGATAATATATCTAGAATAGCAGGGAGATTTTCTGTTGGTGAATGTGATCCCTGAGACTAATTCTTATCCTCCAGAAAGCTGGGCTTCTTTATTACCTGGGTTAAGTGCAATGTAATCCTTTGCATTGGAGTCTGTGCCTGGAAATGCAACTTGGATTGCTGTGCTCTGAGTATTGACTTGTTTTGAAGTGATATGGACCCAAACAAAGAAAAAGAAGTACATTCTTTAAAAAAAACCCCCAAAACTAATAAAAAACCCTACCTACCCTGTTAAAAAATCCCACCAATGCTCACCAGAACAACAAAAAGTCACATGTGCAAATGAATATTTAAATTTTTTAGAAGGAAATCCAGGGATCACAGAAGGGAAGAGCACATAATGTTGAAGAAATTCGAGGTGGAATATTCCATGAGATCCCAGAAAACATCTCTGATGACAGAACAGTTCAGGTGGCTGCAAAGGATGGATCACATTAAACTGGCATTTGGGTGGATCCCAGTTGCTACAGGAACCCTGAGCCAGCATAGACAGCCTCTGGAGAATTTGCCTTGCCTTTGCTAAATCACAGAATAAATTAGGCTGGAAGAGATTTCGGAGGTTCTACCACACGCTCACAGTCTCAGTAGATCAGAAGAGTCTTGAATATCCTCAGGCTTGGCTGTTCCTCCACCTTTGAGGCCTCCCCAGTCTCCGATCATCATCATGAATTGAATTTTTTCTCCTACCAAAATGGCATTTTTCCTGCTGTCACTTGTGTCTGCCATGCCTTAATGCTTTGCTCTTCTGGGAAGAGTCTCTATCCTACACCTGAACCATGCCCTAGGCAGTTATAGACGAGGATGTGGATGTTTCCTTCTCCAGGTTCAACAATTCCAGTGTTCTTATCATTTCTGTTCACATCATGCACTCCTGGAGTCATAGAAGGGACCTTAAAGACTGCATAATTCCACCCCCCTGCCATGGGCAGGGACACCTTCCACTAGACCTGGTTGCTCAGAGCTCCGTCCAACCTGTCCATGAATGCTTCCAGAGATGGAGCCTTTACCCATCCACCCACCCTGTAAATTCCCAACAAAACCCCAGAAGAGAAGGAAAAGAAGTGAATGATTTTAGGTGCAGTGAATCCGAACCTTCCTAGAAAACGGTCGATGAAAATGCCCTAAGCTGTAGCTGCTGTCAAATCCAGGAGATTTTTGGCACTGAAGGCAGAGTTTACACCTCCAGCTTCCTTTCTGATCCGACGGTCAGGTTCAAGGAACAGTGTCAATCCCTGAAATCTCCAGCACTGTTCCCGCCTGGAGGTGATTTCCCACGTGTTTGAGACCAGCTCTGACAAGGACCTGGGCGAGGAAAAGTGCTGTGGTTTGGGCTCATTCATCCATGGAACAGAATGGACACGTTGGCTGCCGGAAATCTCCTTCCCAAACAATGAAAAACTTCAAGCCCTTTTGATAATCTTTTTCAAGTAATTTAAGTAACAAATTAATGGAGGAGAAAATATACATTCTCTCCGTTTTGGTCTCCTTTTTTTCAGATAATTATTATATATTCATAGGGAAATGGATAATCTGCTTTCCAATTCAATGCTTTTATCTTTTTATGAATCAAATTTCTCAAAGTTTGTAATTTTCCATACAAGACTTGGTCTTGGTTGGACTATAAATACTCCTTGTTAATTAAGATCACTTTGATATTTAAAAAATATTTTTCTTCATCAAAAAGAGCACGGGGCAAATTGAAATGAGCTTTTTTAGAAAAAAACGTGGTTAAATCTTCAAACTGATTCATCTTTCTTGCTAGAAACTCTCACCTTTTCTGGGAAAAATTCCACATGAAATCATTTTGTTTGTGATTTCCCTGGAAGACGAACCTGGAGTTTTCAACCAGCTGCATTCCAAATGTTAGTAGTGGCCTGTAAATTTTCCTTCTGTCTGGAAGAAATGACTTTGCAGAAATAGAAGCTGCAATTACTTGTAGGGGAAGATAAACTTCCAGCAAAACAGTGCACCCTGATTAATCAAAAAAAGCCATATAAAAATTGACACTGGGACTGTTCAGAGGAGAGGAAAGGCACAGATTTCAGTATTAAGTGGGATTAATGAACTGACACTGCTGGATGGGGCGGATTCTTGGTAATTTAAAGTATTTAAGTCAAGTCTGGAAGCTTCCCATAAAGGCCTCGAACAGTGGTTACAGGCGTTTGGCTCAATTCATGGAGTCACATTCTCTGACAGCTCTCCTGCCTTGGCTCAGGCACCTTCTGGGTGACACCTGGGTTCCTCTACTTCTTTTACACCCCTAAGAGAGGGAAGGAGGAAAAAAAACTTTCCAAGGTGAGACCAGGGCAAGGGACAGAAGGCGAAGGCTGATGAGAACAGATGTTAATGCTGCAGGTGAAGGAGCC
>VZTA01008235.1:5246-29759 GCA_013398855.1 Mohoua ochrocephala
CGCTCGCCGGATGGAAACGGGCTCCCGTCAGAGGGCCAGCTCCTCGGAGGAGGAGGGAGCTGGCCGCTCCTCTGCTTTTCCGAGGCGCTGCGGGACCGTTTCTGTAGGTTTAATCGAGGAACCTAAATACAGCTCGATTTTCAGTGGAAAAAAAAAATAACAACAACGAGAAATCGTTTCCTTTTGGTTCTGGGAGGCCTCTCCGTTATGACTAAGTTTTCCCCCCGCCGTGCCGAGGGGAGCGCGGGCCGCGGCCGCCCCGAGTCGCTCTCCTTCTCCCACCGGGGCCGCCCAGAGCCCCGCGTAAGGCCAATGGAGCGCGTGGGCCAGGCAGGACCGCTCAGACATCGCTTCGCCGCCGCGCCCTTTGCGCGCCCACGCAGCGCCGCTGCCCCGGCGCTTCTTGAGGAGAGACATGAAAAAACGCGTTTGGGAGGAAGAGGAGAGGAGATGAGAGGAGAGGGCTCTGCCTGCAGACGGCGTGGCTTTTACGTAAAGATATGAACAGCGGGAGCTGCAGTCGGGGGTGACGGCGTTGCAGTGGCTGCTGAGGCTCTCCGGAGCTGCCTTTGTCAATAGAAAACCATCACGTACAACGGGAAATATCAGAAGCCGCGCGAATAATCAGCGCTGCCCTGAGCGGAGCGCTCCGCTCTGGTTTGTATTAGCGATTATTGTGCTGTCATTGAGGAATGCAGGGGTGGAAGGATTTGCTTCGGGACTCGAAACACACGCGGTACAAGAGAAAAGCAAAACGCTGCAGCCTGCGTGCCGCACAGAAAGCGGGCATAACGCTGAGCAAACCGCGAGAGAGAGGCTGAGGGGGAGCCGGGGGAGGCCGTCCCTCCTACCCCCCCAAGTCGAGCCCAGTCCCGGGGGCTGCTCCTGCCCCGCTCCCCTCAGACCCTCCTGCTCTCCAGCACCTCGCGCCTGGCAGCTCGTCGCGCCGAGCGGTGCGTGATGCAATTCCCAGCGTGGGATTCCTCACCTGCTGCCAGCTGATCGCTCGGAAGACGCACGTGAGGCTGCAGGCTCTTCTGGCAGCGTTTCCTTGTCCTCTCTCCTTTTCTTGCGTACCTGAGTTACCTGACATGCTAGGTGCTGGCATGGCGAAACCTGGAGCGGTTCTTGGAGGGCTCCGGGACCGGAGGGCTGCCTCACCCCGCACCGGCTGCCCCGGCCGCTGCCCGCACTCCTGCCGGCGGGCATGGAGGAACGCGGTCAATTTTTTCTCCCATTATCAATAAGCCCAGCTTATTGCTTCCTACTTCTATTTATCCCTAGACGTAAATTTATATAAACTCAGCTGTGGCATCGAATTGTTGAGGAATCCCTTTCCCAAGGTCTTTTCCTGAAAGAGCCCCTCTGATGCTGAGGCTAAAAAGTTATCATGGGCAATAAGCGCTTTCAGCCTCAGTTAGTCAGGGGCAGATGAGTCCATATGACACCCCTTCCCGCACCACAGACTTGCTCATCTCAAAACCAAGGACCTGCATATTTTTCGTTGGAGTCGCGGTGACCGATTCTGCCTTAATCGAGGCGTTTTGGTGTCTCGTGGCTCCGCGTGTGACAAACGGGGAGAAAGAGTCAGAGGGCGACGGAGCAGGGTCCCCGTTCCTCGTCCAGTTTTGGCTTTGCTCTTCCCGTGGGGATTCCCCGGGTATTTCTGAAGTTCAGTATTTACGTAACAGACGGGGAAAGATGTTCGCCAGGGACAGACAGGTTATGCGACACACGCGTGCCCAAACAGTCACATTTACTACAGACTGGAGCATCCTTCCAACCTGGGTGAAAGGGACTATAAAGAGAGAACCGAAAGATTGGATTGAGAACTTCAAAGTGCGATTTTCGATGTGGTTCCTGTGGATATGAACACATTCGCGTTTTCAGTCGCGGTCACCTGAAAGCTCGGTCGGGATCAGCATACCACCCTCGCGAGAATGATCTTATGCTTTAGAAGAAGCGAGTTCCGTAGCAAAAACTCTGATTTGTTCAATCACTTGCCCACAGAGAACGAGTTCCGTGCGTGCTCAACCCCTCATCGTTCCTTAAGCCCGAATTAGGAAACAAAAAAACCCCCCAACCCTCAGTCCCAAGCAGCCCGTCATATAAACGGATCGATAAATGCATTTACGCTCCTATTTCTGGCTGCGGCAGTGCGATCGAGGCAGAGGGGCAGCACAGGCTCCGCTCTACGGCCGCGGACGAGCCCCGTACCGGAACCGGCCCCGCTCCGCAGCCCGCACCGCTTCGCCCGGCTCGGGGCCCCGGGGGCTCAGAAGGGGAATTAACAGCAGGAAAGGCAGGAGAGAGCCGGTCTGCCCCGCTGCCCGTGCGGGTTCCGCACCTTCCCCTGGTGGAGGCTCCCGGCGTGCGGAGCCCCGGCCAGCGGTGCGGGACCCCGGGCAGCTCCGTTCCTGCTCCGGTGAAGGAGACAGTATCTGGTGGGACAGACACCGAGCTCAGATCAACAGCACATGAGCTCCTGGATCCTAATTTTTATAAGTGTCAGGGAATAAACCCATTGCTCATAAACGTACGGGCAGAGCGAGTACGTCGATGGGTTTGTATATGAAGGTTGTAAGGTTACTCTGGAGGCCAACGCAGCCCCTTAAAGCGGCACCCAAGCCCCGTTTTCCTCAGCTGTGAAAGTTGGTGAAGGGAAAGGTGAGGGGGGGTCACCTACTCAGGCTCCCTCTCTCGCACGGGGGATTCTCGCCGCAGAGCACACGGAGGGCAGGGTTCCTCCCTGCGCTGGTTGCCAGCCGCCAGCACACGCAGACAGCCCGCAGCGCCTTCAGAATTTCGTTTCTGACACCTTTTATGCCAGAGAATCTTTTCCCTGCCTTTGTGTGGGAAGCAGGAGTTGCAGTCAAAAATGCTAAGAAAAATTGTGGTTCATTAGTAAAATAATCTATTTAAACAAGACATTAATAAGATATATTGAGTTATTGATAAGGTATTAAAATACTGCTGTTAAATGGGAAAAAAACAGGTGTGAAGCTTGTAAGATTTTGAATTTTAAAGCTCAATTCCACAAAGAAGATGGAGAAACATTGCATGTTATCATTTTGTTGTGAAGTCCTAAAGCATCTCTGCTGTCAGAGCAGGAGATATAGAGGGCAAAACACGGTAAAGACGAAGAGAAATTTTCAGGGTAACATTTTGTTTCCTTGTGGCAGGTGAAAGACACACAGAACAGTTGCTATTGGTGTTTAAACAGAGTTTTCAGCACTGCGAGATACGTAGCTGAAAACATCGTGTCCTCGAGCAAGAATGTGTGCTTCTAAAATATAATTACGTTGGAAAAAAATAGCATTTTAATTTCAATTACAATTGTTCTATGGGAGACTGATGCGAACTGCTAAAATGTTTATATTGTAGCTCAACAATAAAAAACCAGTTATTAAAGAAATGCGTGTCACTGACGGGATTTGATTGGCATGCTGTATTAATTACAAGACTTTCACCTCTGAGACTGCTGTTCCAATCCCAACAGTGTCCAGGGAAAACAATTTAAAGTTTGTTTATATATTCTAAAATTATATAAAGTCAAGTAGGCATCTTAAAAAAAAAAAAAAAAAAAGGATGAATTTCACTGCAGTGAAATACTTAAAAAGGAGCATCTGCTAACACAAACATTTTGGTCACCATCCTACAACACCAACCTGGAATATTTACAGTCACTACCACATGCAAATTGTATCTGTTGGATCCGTAATTTGGAAAGAAGTGAAAGGTGTTACCCGACTTTCTCCGAGACCTGCATGTCTCCAGCAGGTGGAGGCAGGAATGCTGCTCACTGTTAGTGAATTAATAGAAATAAAATAATCAACAAGGGGAAGCTGGTTCCAGTAGCACTAAGCCAAGGTGCTCAAAATCCATCACTTAGCTTTAGAGAGCTTATAAGGGCAGTTTAAAAGCAAGGGATCTTAAAATCATCCTTTATTTTCCTAGTGGCTAAAGCAGAGGGTCCTTTCTGGTCACACTTGTAATTTCACTTTGCAGCCAGAAAAAGAATTTTCTTAACCTTAAAGCACTGCTCAGGATGTGTCTGTGTGCAGGGAAAAGCCAAACTTCTCTCCACTGAGTATCCCAAGTGGATTCTGCACAGACTGAGTGGAGACATCCCTGACCACGGAGCCAGAGCCAACATTAATGCCTGCATTTCCAGGGCAGGCTGCAGCAGGGACCCTCTCCTCTCCAGCCATGGGCACCTCACATCCCAGTGCAGCCAGAGCAGGGAGATGCCAGGGCCTTCTCCTTTCTGTGCCGGGAAGAGCACACACTGCTCTGCCAGACTCTGACGGCACCAACAGCCTGTGGGAGAGGAGAGCTGAGCTCTCTGCCGAGGGGAGAGCATTCCAACTCGTTCCATAAGTAAAGGATGGAAACAAAGAGAGGATAAGCCATTTATTTAGAGCCTGAAGACCTTCAGTCAAAGAACCTCTTTGGCCCTTAAGCTTCCACCAAGTGTTAGGGCAGAGTGGAGCAGAACGAACCGGCACTCCTAAGCACGAGTGCTGACGTGCAGGGATGAGAGGCAGCACATGCAGCCCCAGCCCCGCAGCCATCCCCTCCTCAAGGCCTCAGCCCTCTCCCTGCTTGGCCTGGGGCTACATCCATGTCACCCAGACCGTGACAGGTCACATCAGCTGCCTGATGAGGAATCCTGAGTGAGATCCCAAGGGATCTGCGTCACCTGTGCACTGGTTTAGGTAAATGAAGACGGTCCCTTTGCAAAGAACAAAGGTGTGTTTGCAGTAGAATCACCAACATTTGAAGCACCATCTCGAGGTAAGGAACAGCCCCGTGTTAAAATGGGAGTTGGAATAAATAAATCTGCACTAGGGTAATATTTTGAGCCGTAACCCCCATTTTAGTCTATTCTACATGTTTTATGGCTAAGCATTTTATGTGATTTGGATACAACTCCACTGGTACATTAAAGTTTATTGGCCTTGAAAACAAAGGCTGCATCACTACTGATAGAAGACTTGGTGTTACACTGTCAGTGCATATTTTATTTGATCTCAGTCTTAAATAAAACTCAGACCTTTGGACTCCATACTGAGTTGGACTTTAGCCTTTTCCTGTAATTATTTGGTGTCTTGTTAACATTTTATGAGCACATCTGCTTAAATAAACTTACTTGATGTGCATTTGTTTTGGCTGTAGCCTTCTTCATAGGATGGATGTGCTTCTTTGTCTTTTAAAAGAAATCAAAATAAAACTGAACAATGGAATTGCAAGGGGAATAAATTTAAATATAGTGTTTGTTTCATTTAACAACAATACAATACAGTTGAAATCAAATCGATCTGACAACATTATTTATGAGGATTTAATATTTATGTGCTAAGTGTAGAACATTTGGGTAATTACAACAGTAAAGCATTGCTTTGTTTGCCAGTTGCCTTGACTGATTGACATTGGAGCACCATGGGCACAATGTGCTTGCAGAAATGGACTGTAAAACAGGCTTTTAAAAACCACAATTCTACGCTTTTTATTCACCTTCTGAATGCTTATAGAGGAATAGAATATTTTCATATTTTCCCTGTTTGCATGAAAAGAACTTACTCATTTGTTTCTGCCTCTGCATGGTCACAGCACAGGGAGAAGTGGCATGGGGAGGAGGAGGCCTGGCCAGCCCTTCCCAGACACTTGCCCAGGGGTCTGTGAAGGGAGAGCACCCTTCAGTCCTCCTGCTGCCATGGTCATCCTTCCCCAGATCTCCTGCAACCAAGAGGCCCCACATACCCCCCCCCAACCCCCCCAAAATATTGCATCAAGCATTTATTAAACTGTGCAGATTGTGTGCTCTCTGTACCTCTTTAAAACATCTGATTAATCTCCTTTGGATCTGTTGGTACCTTTGGACATGTACTAAAAGCGTTGTGTGAGAATTCGGAGCTGCCTGCCAACCTCTGCCTCGCGTGTCCTGCCTGGGGAGCGATGCTGGCCTTGTCACAGCCAGCGCAGCCCCAGGAAGGGACAAGGACAGGTAAGAGCAGAGGAAGATGGGAATAATGTTAAGCAATTTGTCTTTCTCAGTTCTTCCCATACGAAGTATATTCCTGGTAAGGATTTAAACCTCAGATGCCGAAAATAAAACAAATGCAGAAACAGAAAGAACTGGACTAAATTACATCTTTTCCATCACCTTTCTCCATGTGATGCTTAATAGAACTTGGAGCACACAGAGATGTATTTGTTGACCACTAGAATGCAGCGACTTCCAAATAAACAGCATTTTCACACAGCAACATTCAGCATGAGTTAAACCAAATTAAAGACATTAAACAAGGGAATAGTTCCTGAGAGTTGCAGGGAGGGTTCAGCATGGTGTCATTCATCTTTTCCTGTTTCAGCTCCAGCAGCTGCCCCTTACACAACCTGCCTGACCTGCTCGAGGCGTGCAGGTGCTGATTGTCCCTGCCCTGCTCTGACCAGCCACCCCCTGCTCCCAGGGCCGGGACAAGTCCCACCTGGCACAGGGGCACTGGGACATTGGGGAAATGCTCTCCTTGGTGTTGCTGAGCTCTCACCTGGACATTCACCCCCCACAACACCGGAGCTGGCCGAGACAGAGCAGCCAGCACAGGATGGGACAGCCCTGGATAGAGGGGCAGTTCTGTCCTCTCGGTGAAGCACAGCCTGAGCAGCACAATTCTGAAACACCACCAGGTCAGTTAGAAACTACCCTGCACCAAAACCAGAGGCTGCTGTGAGTGCCTGACTTGAGGTTTTTTCCATTTCTCCTGGTTAGTAAAGAGTTTTCCCCCAAACAACAGATATAAACAGTCTTACACCAAGCCAGCACATATTCTAGAATGTGCCTTGGGCAAAACGTTATCATTCCAACATCCACTGCAGCAGAGTTTGCTGAGCATACACCACCTCCACAGCTCGGGGAACTGTGTGGCCCATGGTTAGGGGAGGCAGCCTTCCATTCACCAGCCACAGTCTGTTCAGAGCAGAGGGCCTCAGAACGAGCTTGTGCCAGCCCACTACAGAGCATGAATGTCACCTTCCATGCACCTCCTGCTACTGCTGACAAGAGGGCAGTGTCTCTGGGGAAGCCCTGGGCAATGGTGATGGCACCAATGCTGCACCCTCTCTGAATCTGCTGCCCAGCAACAACATTCTGAGTGCATCCTTGGGATGCTGAGGATAACTCCTGCCCTGCTGAGTAACTTTTCAGGACTCACAGAAGAGGAAGGAATATTTCAATGCTCAAAACCCTATTGCCACTCTCCCAGATTACTCTCCTCATCTCTCACTTCCCAGAAAAATAATACAACTATCCTCTCTCCCTTCCACTATATACTTCAAGATAAACTGCCTCCAACTTGTTGCTTTTCCAAAAGTCACTCTTTTCCACCGGGTATTGCGTTGGCAGAGCTACACATAATTATTCCCCGTATTACCTTCAAAGCATCAGGAACTAAATGAATTTTTTTTTCTTAATCGAGTTAAGTCAAGCGCTAAACCTGCACCGTGGGAGAAATGCTGCCGTCCTCAAACCTTTCCTTTCTCGCTTGGCTCCATCTACTGCCGCCGCCGCAGATTGCACACGGCTGAGGCCCCGGCGCTGCTCTCCTTGCCACCAAGAATCCTTTCAAGGCTAATTCTTCAAGAGATTAGGAAAAAATCTGCTATGAAGGAAAAGACAAGTGCTTGTGTGTGTTTACCCCGCGGGGTTTTTACATCAGAAGTGTGAAGTAGGATAATCCAGTGGAAAGTGAGCTGCTTCTCGCTGAAAAGCATTTTGGAGCCAGCTTAATAACCCACTATGAGACCACACATCAAAATTGTATTTATTTAGGGAGCTAATTGAAACGGAGCCTGTGAGGAGGAGCCGACATCAGAAGCGAGATGCAGTTAAGATCAGAGGGCGGGCGGTGTTTGCGGGCAGAGGGAGCGAGCAGCGAGGCCAGGGCTGGTAGCCCTCACCCAGGCAGCGTTCCCACTGGGTGGGGTGGGGTGGGCTGCCATCGGGAGCTGGTTTGTCAGGGGAAGGCTTGTTTGCTCAAGCCTCTGGGTAATTTCCCCGAGCAGTGATACAGGTCTGCTTCCACCAGTGCCGGCGCTCCGTCCGGTCCTGCTTCTTCTGGCTGTATTCTCTGCAGCGCCACAAACGTGACTACAGAGCCACGCTGTGCACCCTCCCAGCACCAGCAAGCAGAAGGGTGATGGCATTTCACATTTGGTTTGACTGAACTAATGATTGGGATTGTTTGATTGGCATTTTCCAGCCTGTGCTGGAGGACATTGTAAGATCGTTTTCACCAAAGGAATAAAAAACGAACGTCAGATTGGAAAAGCCTGTCGTCACATAAACTTCAACAGGCATTTTCGGGCAAAATGCTGAAATTCTTATTCAGCAAAAAGCTTCAAACCAGGTTCTTAAAATCCACTCAGGTGGCTCAAAACCATTATTACCAATAAATGAAGTTTGAGTTCCTCCTGCCTTCAGAGCAGCACAAGTGGCACTGTCAGCTCTGGCTGTGAGTGCAAGGACTGGAATCTCCCTGAGGGCTCCTGGAGTGGCAGTTCTAAAGGCAATACTGAATGCCATGACGCCTGAGATAAAACCCCAATATTGTATATAGGGGGGTCATAGTCACTTATTTAAGGAAAAACTGGGTAAAAGCGCCATGAGACAAACGGCTGCATTTTGCCTCTTATTTTCACTTTGGAACAGCATTTTGAGGCTCATATTTTGAAGAATTTAGTTAAAAACCTTTGAGGTGAAGCAGCCAGTGTCAACCAGTTCCCTCTGCTGTGGTCCCCTCCTCCCAGCATGGGGCAGATACTCCGAGGTAAAACTTGCTCTACTTATGTTAAACTGATAGTGCAAGTAGAGAACTCTTTTCCCTTTTGGTTTAAATGAATCCTTGCCACTTAAGTTCATGTTTATTTTTATAATATGGACTCTCTGTCATTTATTGCTCCCAAAGCGACTCCAAATACCATGATGGTTATGAGTGAACCTGGGAATATACTTCTGAATTGCTTGTGATTTATCCTGGTTCTGATGCACGTAATAACACAGCTCTTCTGAAGCCTCTTCAAGGCTATTAATTATTAATTTCTGTACTTTGTGTTGCACCACGTGACAGTTGTTGTGGCTGTGGGTAGGAATTACTGTGTCTGTGTTCCCTGGTAACAGCATTGTCATTGGGAATTTTGTCTTTCAGGCTAACTGCTGAATGGCTTCGGAAGAACTTTAACCTGTCCCCAGAAGGGGACACATGCCATTTAAAACAAGATCCTTTGCAGGATCAGGATGCTGGGGAATGCAGAGCCCAGGGGGGAAGGTGAGACCAACAGGAACTGTGGCACATGGTGGAAGCAGATGGGCAACTTGCTCTGCAAAGGCGCAGCATGCTTTCACCTTCCGAGGGGCCTCGGACTTCGCTGTACCCCTTACTAAAGGTAACACCAGAATAGGATGACCCTGCATACAAGCAATTCTTCACTCCTCAGTGCCAGTTGCCAACAGCTTTAATCTCATGTAACTCCTTGGAGAAGTCAACAGATCCAAATAGGTAACACTCTGAGGGCGTCCATGTGCCCACCTGTGCTGGTGAGATCTCCCATAACACCGGACGAGCGGCGCACACCACAGAGCCCTTGTCCTCCCCAGCAGCCCTTGTCCTCTCCAGGAGGGCCCTGGCTGTGGCAGAGTCTGCACTGCCCCACGTGCTAAAATGGATCTGTCCTGCTCTGCCTCGTGCAGCCAGCTTCCCTTGGGAGAGTCAGAGATTTTCCCACCCTGGACACGCATCCTGCCAGGATCCCTGCACCGAGGATGCTGCAGAACTGGGTCCATGCACAGGACCTTCAGCAGTGACCAGAGGAGAGCCTTCCCTCCCCCCTTCCTCCTCAGTTACTAAATCTGTTTAAACTAGGGGAGAGGGGTGAGGAAGTGAGACCTTTTGGAGAAGTCACATAGATGTTTGTTTTCCTTGGGGGTTTATATCAACACTGGTCTTGACATTTTGCCTCTTATTATGTGTGGCTCTTTAAAAGGTGAAATAATATTTTCTTTTGCTTGAGAAAAGGACAAAGTTCAGACAAGGCGCTCAACCCCAAATCATTTTCTTCTTTCCCAACAGTTTACACATTGTCTATGCTATGGCTCTGCATAAAGCACCACTCTGCAAACAGCAGAGTGGCAGGGACACCCAGCTCTCCCCAGCCCACCTGTCCCTGGCACCCTGCCCTGCTCCGTGGGCAGGGGGCACCCCACAAGCCTACCCCAGAACGCAGGTGACCGACTCCAACAGGTCTCACAGCGCCTGCCTACGGACCCTGATGTCACCTGGCAGGAGCCCATTGCCAGCTCAGGCCCCTGCCTGCACCCAGAGCGGGGAGGAGCCCCCAGCCCGGGTAGCGCCAGCTGTGCCCTGCTCAGCAAGAGCCTCCTCTGCCTTTCTCAGCCACGGCCTCCAGCTCCGTGTCTGGCAGGGGAGCAGCAGCAGTCTTCTGAGGGGGAAGAGTCAGGCATGAAATTACTGCTCCTGAACAGGAGTCCCAGGGCCAGGAGGAAGCCTACCTTAGCCCATATTGACGTTTAATTAGGGTCCATCTAACTCACGTGGGCCTTCCTGGGGTTTTAGTAGATCGCGTCTTCTAAACCCACTGGAAACTCATCAGCGCTGATGCTTTGGGGAAATAATGTGCTTTCTACTTGGAAAACTGAGGTTGATCCTTAGTAGTGTAAAGTCGTAGCTAATTTTTGGTTTAGATAAAGTTAGTCACTTCTACTGCCCTTTGCAGGCAGATTTTACTTCATGAAAGATGATGGAATTTGGGATTGATTACATTCAGTAGAAAGTAAATATCACACTTAAAATTGCAACATACTAATTGCTATAGATAGAGATCGTGGGGTAATAGCACAGTAAATCACTTGTTTGCAGAGTTATTTTACCCCAATATTTAATTGTAACCTAATAAATCCGCATCATGCAAAATCAAGTGAAAACAGACCTAAATAACAATCTGCAAACTTCTGGTAGTAAAATGGGGTTTTTCTGTAACACACATGCATTTCTATTTTAGACAAGTTTTTTCCAGTGTTCTCTTTAGAAATACATTTTACAAAGAGTCTTCTAGCAATATCAGTCCATAAAACACATATTAACAAAAGGTTTGCAAATGTTTTGTAGAGTCCCATAACTGTTTGTGATAAGAAATGAACACTGAGCCACACCGTGCTCTTGAGGTGGGACGGAGAGGTCGCCCACAGTGATGTAACCTGCCCGGGCGACTCTGAGGTACTGACGCATTACCATTACCTCAAACCAGCTGTTCAAATGCTGTAGGACATGCCATGGACCTCTGACCCACAGGTGAAGAGGGAATGAGTGCAAATCACAATTCCCCAATTATTTGGAGGTGAAATGTGACACTGGAGTTAGTGCTCACCAATCAGGTTAACAAGTTAGCTGAAACTTTATCTTTCTGTACTTAAATTACTGGGAAATCATCTTGCTGCCCTGATGGAAGAGATACCAACCACCCCCTGTTTTCCAAAGGGCCACAGGGTCGGCCACTGTCCATGACCAGGCACTGCAGCTGTGGCTGCCCTGGGCAGGGTCCCTCAGCCTCTGGCAGTGCCACAGCTCACGCCCCTCTCGCGTGGGGCCGGAGCAGGCAGCATCCCCCCTCTGCTCTCAAAGCCACCTAAGCCATCGTGTCCATCAGACCTTTGCCTACAGACAACAAGGAGCTTGCTGCCAAGTGAGAAGCTAAGGAGAAGTCAGGAGCTCTCCATATGTCCAACAGCTTCACTGTGCCAGCGCGGGATGGCCAGCTGTGCTCGGGAAGGGCCGGTGACACCGGGAATGCTGCCCCAGAGTGTCCAGCGGCAGCTCTGCTGGGGCCCAGAGCCAAGACACAGACCCCTGCCCACCCCGGTGGGCACAGCCATGCCCCCACACACAGACCTGGCAAACCACGGGTGCTCCCAGAGCTGCAGAGACACCTTTTCCCCAAGAGCTGCTCGGCAGCTCAGGGGTCCTGCTAGAGCAGTGATGGTATTCCGGTGGAAGGCTGATGCTTCTCTGAGTTTAGCAGCTTAAGATAAATATGGTGCATGCTGTCAGGGTAAGATTTATCCTTTCCTTTCATTCTACCAGCTGTCAAACATGTTTGATTTTTCTCAAGCTTTGAGTGTTGCAGGAATTTAGCCAATAAATACAACTGATGATGATTTTCACTTTAGTTTCAAGCATCTGCCATTCATAATGAAGCCTGATTAAAAATGTAAGAAGATTATTTTTAGTTTTAAAATGTGTCAGAGCCTTGCTGCAAAAGATGGTGTGAGGCATGAGTAATTAACTTTTTTAAAAAATCAAGGTATATCAAACTCCATAAAGCAAATGTGGGAATCCTCCCCAGAGCTCTGCCTGGGCTGTGATGTACCCGGTGTGCAGAGCATGGTGTCACAGCTGTGCTGCCCGTGGGACAGACAATTCTTTGGCTCTCATTGGACTTCTGTGCTTTTATTGTGTCTTACTGGCAGCGAGTTACAAGTTAGCGACTCCCTGCCCTGTGAATGACTTCAGCACAGGGTCAGAGCCTACAGATCCCTCAGAAAGCAGTGGGGGAATTGCAGGAGCAGCTCTCCAGGTGGTGGCAGGAGTAGACAGGACTGTTGAAATTCAGTTTTCTCTCTCTCCGTGAGGTTCAGTGGCTCTCTGTGTGGAGAGAGGCTGCTCTCCCTGCTCAGCTGGGGCTGTGGAGATGCAGCTTTTGCATGGCATAGCACCTGTCAGCATCACACACAGCCAGTGTGTTCCCAGCGGGAACCGTCCCTGAGCCCTGCTGACATCTCCCCACAGCAACGCTGGGGCCCGCAGATGTGTCCCTCCAGCCCCACGTGCACAGGGTAGGTGTTAAAAAGGGCTTTTCCCAGAAACTGCGGCAGGTAGGAAGCGGTGCCGCTGAGCAGGGACTGACTCTGTAACTCTCCATCTGCGCCAGAAGCCAGCGGGCAATCCTGTGGAGCGGGCATCCCATGAGGGGACACAGGAGGTGCTGGGACAAGGCAGAGGGAGGTGACAGAACTGCAGGCCTGAAGCTGGTGGTGGCTGCTCTTGAGCCTGTTAACTCCTGAGTGTTTAGTATATATGGAGCTGCAGACAATGAGGATCAGTGGTTTCAGGAATTCCCTTGCTTTTACCCACATTAACCACCTCTAATCTCTTGGAGGGAATTGACATTGACAGGACCGAATTGTCTGATAATAAATTTATCAAGATATTAATGATCATCAGCTTCTCAGTGTACTACTTGGCAAAATCACTACAGGTCTTCCTATTAGTTGGAACTGCTATCCATTTAGGGCTTGCTTTGAAATTTTATCTTTCCATCTTGTTTTCTGTTTCCTCCTTTTTTTTTTTCCTTTTTTTTTTCAGAGACCTCATCTGTTTGCCAGCATTCTCTGATCAACATCTCTCATGTGTTTCCCATTAGGGCTATGATGTGTCTAGCCATTTTACTTCTCCTGCCCTTTTAAGTGGTGTCAGTCTTTATGCTTTGCTACTAGTTGCCTTTTATCTCTGCAGTCTCCAATTCTCAGCGCACATCATTACCTAACTCTTAAACTATCTTTTTCTTACTTGCTATGACAAATCTCGGAGGCCTGTGGCAAGCCCTTGCAGGATGTAGATAACGATGCCTGACTGGCTGTCCAGAGAGGTGGCTTTCCACGAGAAAACAAAGTCCCTGTTTTTGTGGCCTCCTGGATGGGGCTGCAGTTATGCCTCCCACACACCTGTGCTGTCACTGCCATTCCCAGCTTCAAGAGACCCAAGAAACCTCCTTTGCAAGCCTCTGGAACACCACAAGCACTTGCCATCTCGCTGCCGTGCTGCCCAGATCCCCTCAGGGTCTCGGCAGGCTCATGTTCAGGATTCACAAACACTGAAGTGGTAACTGGAGTGAAGGCACAGAGCTGCTCTTTTTCTGGCTGGAGGAAAATCTACTCACTACTCCTTGACAAAAGCCAAAGCTTTCTATTTTTGTAAGAACAAGAGTAAGTGAAGCAGAAGGCAGCAGACAGTCCCTTTGCATGGCTCTCTGTAGCGGGCAAGCGCTCCTGAGTTTGCCGTGCCTCTGGCATTCCTCACAAAATACCATGGGAAGGGCTGCACAGTGACACCAACAACACAAGAAATCACAAGACAGTCCTCATTTTTCAAGTGCAAAGTGAGTGATAACTGTTTAAGAATTCAGCCCCGTATGCTGAACCAAAAAGGTGTTCCTGCTCGGTTTTCCAGGGGGTATGAAAAGGATTTCCTGCGGTGTGGTTCGTTCAACTCACTTTTCATAAGCTAGTTTTCAACAACATCATCCAAAAGCCATTAGTTTCATTGTATGTATCATGCAGGGTTATTTAGTAGGTCAGGAGGAAAATTTAAATGGACAGGTGCTTTAAATTACAAGATGGTGGAGGTGGTTAATAAAAAAATACTAGAAAACATTGGTAACCTTATTTCGGGCTTGAAGTGGGTTCTGTAACTGATGGGAAAATGGCTTGTAGAAACACTGAGACCTGTCAGAAGTGGTAGTTTCAAAATGCATTCAGGAAATCAAGCTGCTCCCCAGAGATCAGCGCACGCTTCCCAGACATTATGCACCTTTAAAACTATTTATTTCCTCTTGGATATTTGCACTGTGGGTGCAATTAATTATATCGTGCAAATGTCCTGTGTGTGTGACAGAGAGAAACCTCAAAACACTTGTATTTCCTGTCACAACCTGAAAGGTGTGAGAACCACGGCGGACTGCCTCCAGGTACGCCACAGCAGACCTGGGGAGAGACTGAACCTGCCTCTGTCTGTCTGTGCCTTGGGCTGCACAGACACGAAGAGGGAAGGGGAGACTGTCCCGAGGTCAGGGTGCTTTGGCCATAACCTGCAGCTCCCCTATCCCCTGCTTGGAGCAGCCACCCTGTATGGAGGCTGTGTAAGGGGTCCCGCCCCTGTGGAGAGCCAAGCTAAAAGCTTCTTGCAGCTGAGCATCTGTGCTGGCCATTGGCATTACCCAGAACCTGGCAAATGGCCTCAGCAACAGCTCAACAACCTGCTGCCACCCCCACAGCCTCACGGGCAGGCACGGGGCATGGATACAGCACCCGGAGTGCAGACACAGCACTCAGAGCTCAGCCCAGGGGTCTTACAGCACCCCGGGGCTCCTGGGGTCACAGCTTGTACTGCTGCCACCCGGCCCCTCACCCAGAGAGAGCCAGCACCTGTGCTGGGCAATGACAGCACACAGAGGGATGGTCACACGTGCATGAAGGAGTGTGATCACTCACAAGTCCTGCCGGTGTCAGCAAGACAGCTCGGAAGGAAAGGAACAGCACAATGGAGAAAAAACACAAGAAGGTTTTAACAGGGGATGAGAAGGATTTAATTATTTTATACATTAGAGGCTACTTATTGAGATGTCTGCTGAAAGATCAGTGCTGTAATGCATTCGTGTATGCAGCATGTGAGAAGGGCGAGTCTGGTTTGTATAAACATTCCCCAACATCACCACATCTTATCTGATTTCTTTGACTTGGCGATCAGGCAGGAAATCTAATGGGAATCAACTGCTTTCCAAGATGCTTGATACTTCTTAATTATTCCAGGTTGGAAACATGTCAGCAGCCAGAGCAGAGGAGCTTTGCTATCTTTCAATTCCTGGCCAAGATCAGACTGTTCCCCTGTTCCTGAAGCTCAGGGCACAGGGTGAAGTAGGAGGGCAATTAAGCTGCAGGAAAAGGCTTCTCGGTGCAGCGGGCAGTAACAGGGAACAGCCAAGGCTTTGGCTGCCTCTCCTTCTTCCCACCCTGCCCGGGACAGCACAGGACCACAGGAATGCCTGTGGTGGGGGCAGGAGCCTTGAAGAAGCAGCCTTCTGCACACACAGGCCTGTGGGATGTTCCCAGGCCTCAGAGGTGATTCTCTTCTGGGGCTTGGAAAGAAGTTTGTCTTCATTTGCCTACACTTTGTTTTACCATACCACAGAGAGGGGAGCATTCGTAACTGGTTTGATTAATGCTGCTCCAGCATGACTGAATTGGGCCCTTTGGCCACCTGAGACCTGCTGGGATCCAACCATGAGACTAGGGAAAGACAAAATGCACGAGGTCACAGGGAAAAGAGCAACAGGAAATAGAAGGAGCAAATCCCCCAAGTTTTTCTGCCTTGGACACCCTGCTGATGCAGCCTCAGATGACGCTGTGCAGCCAATATTCAGGCAAGAGGATGGGGTGACTGTGGGAGCCCCAGAATAGGTTGCCTGCTCTGTGCTTTATTAGACCACTCATCCTCTGAGACTGCTCCAGGCAACGTGACTCGCAGCCACTGGAAATTCCGAGGGTTTTTTCTTTTTCCTCAGCATCTTTCCCCATGTGCATAGTTTGCATGCCAGGGGATGAGCTGCTCTGCCCAGATGCTTTCCTGATGGTTTGGCTCCCAGACATGAAAAGATTGAACAGCATGTACCACTGCACAGTGAAACCCAAGGACTGCTGCAGGAGCAGGTGATGCTCTGGACTTTGGACTGCAAAATACGCACGTGTATACGTTTTGCTCTGGTATTGCACACCTAGTGTGCTTTCCCTCCCAGCAAGGAAGGAGGGAAGAATCCATAGGATTCCTTTGTTCCCTGCAGTGCAGTACCCATGCCATGATGCAGCAGCACATAAGCTGGAAGCTGATTTTACACACTATCAAAATAACAGACACCTTTGGTATCCAGGAAAGAAATATTTTAGTCAGTTACAGTGGGCCAGATCCCTCTACTGTCTGGTCATTTGAGTCCTGGGGACACTGGGGAATCTGTTTGAAATCTGAGCATACAGTGAAGTTGTGAGAAGTGCTGCGGTAGGATGAGTGGGAGATGGCTGCCATTGAGAGTTGGATGATTTGTGTAGTAAAACACACTTTAGAAACCAAACCGTGTTTATTTTATCAGTACTAGAAACCTATTGAAAAAGCTGTGATATTCAATAGTTGAGACTGGCAGAGTTTGGCCTGGAATCTGGATTTCACATCAGGGGTTGTTAAGACTGGAGGCGCAGACACAGTAACAGCCCCACACCAGCACTGTGGCACCCGCTGAGTGCCTCACCTGCGGGGTACCTGCCCGACTGGCACCACCACCCCCAGATCCTGAACAGGTGAGGGGTGTGCAACCCCACCAGCCCATCCCCTGGCCACGGAATGTGGGTACCAGGTATCAAAATTTTCTTGAAACTGAGTGCACAGGGGTAAAACCAGGGGGGACTACACGAGGGCACGGCCGGTGCCCTGGGCAGCACCCGGACGTGCTTCTACAAAGACTAAACTAACGTGGGATCATACATGTGTTTTGAATGTTTTTGGCATTTCTTTAGCATGCTTACAGTGTTTGTACTACTAAACCACAGCTTCCTTCTCTGAGGAAAATAAGAATATCAGCTATTCCTCTGACTGAACACAAGCACAAAAAAAGCAAGTTCTCCCTTTCCACTCCAGTAAAGAAGCCTTAAATAGGAGGAAATAGTAGCTGCTATTTCTCTGATTTTTAAAAGCAAACAATCAACAAAAAGTTATTTTTTCACCATAAAGTTTTCCCCATGAAAAAAGGAAAGACATGAGAGAAAGAGTCCCCCTTCCATTTTCTAAGTTTCTCTTCTCTTTCTCCCCAGAGCCCCTTGACCTGGGGAAGGGTCTTTCTGCACAGGGGGCAGGGGCAGGTGCCTCTGAAAAAGGAGAAGGAAGGTCAGCAGCCAGACAAGGGGAACAGGCACCTGCTCAACTGAGAGTACTTTGCTACCCGAGAAAGCAGCTTTTGTACAAGGCACTACCTTGTCTCTCTTACTCCAGTAGTCAGAAGTCATGCCTATGAAATGTTACATTAGATGGATTACGAGGAATTCACTTCAGTAAAACTTGACAAGAGCAAATCTTGCAGTGTTATGGTGTTTAGGTGTGAATTTCCTGTTCTCTTGATGACTTTTTCTCTTGTTTGCAACCAGAGCTCAGGCCTGTGCTGAGCTGACACAGGACAGTGAAGGAAAAATTCACCAGCCTGGTGTGACCGGGTGCAGAAGCCAACTTGGGGCAGCTGGAGCCAGCAGAGAGCATCACAGATCCTCCAGGGAGAAACAGCCTAATCCTCAAATCTGGTTCTCAATCTGCCTTGTTCGAGAAAGCCCCAGACAGAGAATTGAGGGCGCTTAGATTTGGTTTTGTGTTTCAAGTAAAGAAAACTCCAAAACTGCAGAGAAGGGTCAGGTGAAATCAGTGAATTTTGCCTGGTTCTCGTCCAAAACCTCACAGCCACTTGGGTCACACCAAACCTCACACAGGTTCACCAAGAGCTCACCTGGTTTCCAGTTTCATTGGCAATGTTCTGCATGGCTTTACAGGAATCCCAATTCAATCCAGAGGGAATCCCTTGTGAAGCCCTAGGTATAATACTTCTATATTCTGCCTTTTTTTATGCCTATGCCCAAACAACTGCCAAATCGAGGCATCTATGAGTATTGGAAACACTTCAATTATTTAAGGGTACACACACAGTGGAGAGTCAATTAAAATCACTGACATGCTTTTTTTTGGAGCTGTGTTTCCATTTGGAAGCAATTCAGCCCAAATTCTAGCAAAGCCCTTCAGAGCATATTGAACTGATTTAAGGAATTCGCATCCAAAAAATTTGAAATTTAAACAATGAAAAAAAGGAGGTTAAAAGGTGCGTTAAGGGTTGTTTATGAATCATGGCCTCGGATGTTAAGCAAACACGCTGCCTTCCTTGTTGGCAGGAGGGGACAGAAGGGCCAGCGTGGGTGTGGGCAGGGACCAGGTGAGCGCTCCCCGGTGCTGTGGCAAAGTGGCCCAGGCCAGAGCTGCTGGTCTGCAGGGAGGGCGAGGGGCTGTGACCTCAGCACTGGGCAGCAGCTCCAGGTGAGCCAGTGCCAGGCAGTCACTGTCCATCAGAGGGCCCAGGTCTGTCACCATGTCCCCCCCCAGGACAGCCGAAAGCCCCGCTGTGACCTCAGCCTGCTGGGACCCATTGGCAGGGGATCCTTCTTCACAAACAAAATGCTTCTGCTATTCTTTAACATTTCATTTCCAGACTAGCTGCGAGCCAGCTCCGCGGAGACCAAGCCCGGACCCAAGGCATAACATCAGCACACCTGAACAGCACTTTGTTCCTTGCGTGCACTACGGAAAAATTAAAGGGATCTGCTTTCATCTGTCTGAAAGCAACAATTTCCTATGAAACATCTTTAGCCCTGAGGGTGCTGTGTGTGCCTGTGCCCCTCCCCATCAATATTCTTTTGCCTGCACAAATGGAAAAAATTGGGGCAGCCCCTAGGCAAGTAATACTTCTCCAAAGGTTTCTCTCAAAACAAAACAAAAAACAAAACCATAAAAAAAATCCCTAGTGACTGCTGCAGACTGTATGCAAAATCCATAGACTTCCCAGAACTACTTCAAATTCAAAATTCCCTGGGGAAATGGGCCTTGTTTTATAACAAGTGCAGGAGCTGGTGACTCCAAAGCGGTGGAGGCACAGAAGGGAGCTGGTGTTGGGGGAATTCACCCACAGGCTGTGACAGAGGGGAGGAAAGACGTAACAGACCTGCTCTAGAACCTGTGCCCGTGCTCGTGCCTCTTCTCCTCCACACAGGCACCATCCCTGCAGCTCCCAGGGCTGTGCCAGCACGTGGACAGAGGGCCTGGGCAGGCTGGGGGCAGTGTCCATCTGAGGGCCAGAGACCTGCTGCCACAGGAGAGGCGGGTATCAGGAGATGCCCTTGCTCTTCTGAAACAGGGAACACCCCAGTCCCACAGCTGTGCCAGCACTCTTGCACAATGGCCTTTGTGCTGCTGGCACTGCTGGGAATTGGGATCCAAGAGGATCTCTTTGGACTCCTGGAATCCTATGCACCAAAGTTAGAGGAAGCTTGGAAAATGTGCCCGTGGTTAAAGAACTCCTTCCCCCGGTGAGCCCAGCTCAGCCTCCCCCTCCCGCCTGTGTCCCCTTGCCCGCAGTTTGCTCACGCCTGCCTGGCTGCCATGAGGGTCCTGCTGGCCTCCTTGTGCTGGTACATCAGCCAGAGCTGCAAAACAACCTGTCAAAAAAAGGCACTAGTGGAAAACCGGGGCTGACTTCATGCCCTCTACTTATCAGCAAAAGAAACAGGGACATTTCACCCTGAAATAGTAAAACAGCAATTTGCAAACCATGCAAACAACAGACTAGAGAGCTACAGGCATGAATCCCTACCAGCAGAGCCTCAAAGGTCTTGGCAGGGGGATATTCTGCCTTGGGAAGCCATAAACTGGTCTGAGCAGACCGGGCCAGCTGGAACCAGGATTCAACACACACAACTGAGTTCCCCGGGGTTTCAATGCTTCAGGTGAGTGTTTACCTTTGCAGGCCAGGGCCAGACACTTACTGGCAGCAGCAGTGTCATGCCAAGAATCAAACCATTGGAAATCCTGCAAAGGAGCTCATTTTGAGATGAATTTCCAGGGAAAAATCCACACTGTTGGAACATGAGATGCCTCAGCCAAGCCCCAGAGCCCTGTGCATACCTGTGCATACCTGACAGCAGGCATGACCACAGAGCCCACGTTGCCCTCAGTGCTGGGGACGCTTCTGCCCACGAGCTGGGGCCATCCCTGCCGTGTGGGAGCAGCCTGCGCTGCCTGTCCCTGCTCTAACCCATCACAGACCTCAGCACTCGGCTCTTTAATCTGCTCCCTCACTCCTCACTGTTATTTACAACTGCTTAAAGCACCTATTGAGCCTTGCCTGTAAAAGGCCTGGGTGCTTTTTGATCATGCCATGAATCTTTTCCTCGCAGACTTCTCCTGGACCTACACAGTTTTCCTGAAGAGCTGCACACACTCCTGTTCCTTTCAGAGGAGGAGTGAGGATTACAGAGCTATAAAAGCGGAAGGAGGCTGCTTGGCAGAGCATTCCTTGAGATTTGCCAGCCTAAGCGCACAGATGTTTCTCAGATGGGTGAATCTGGAGATGAAGATCTACGTGGCATCTGTCAAAGGGCTGTTGTTTCTGATCTGTGACAAACACTGTGCAGGATCCTGCCTGTTCTGCCAGGCAAAGGCTGCACACAGCAGATCTACCCATCACTGATGCTAATCCCCAGTAATTTATGAACTTTCTTGTGCACACTCGTTTGTACCTCATAATTCTCTTGTCCATAATGAAAAATTGTCTCTGGTTGCAGTTGTCCTCCCCGGGCCAAGGAGAGCTGCAACTGCACCCAAATGCTTTTTGGATGAAGGACCACTCTTTAACTGCGCTCGCCCAGCAGCCCCCAGTCATACCAGCAAACCCTGTGGACAGAGGCGTTCCAGGAGCTGCAAGAGCTTTCTTTCCAATTATTTTCTTTCAGGAGCTGCTGGGAGCAGCAGTGAGCAGCTGCTCTGACACCAGCAAGGGGCAGGATCTGGCAGCATGCCCTGGTGCAGCTGCTGCAGAGGAGGGAGCTCTTCAGTCTCCAGCCGATCCCAAAATGCATTCCTCACGAGGCCTTTTACCTCAAACAGCTCACACTTAGGGCTCACACCCACCCCTGCTCGGGGCTGCCCCGGCACTCAGGGCCTGGTCAAGAGTACAACTACAAAACCCCTGTGCTGGACCTTCATCCCAACACTGCCAGAGGTCACAGAATTGCTTAGGTTGGAAAAGCCCTCTGAGACCATTGAGTCCAATCAGTCCCCCAGCACCACCAAGGCCACCACTGACCCACGTCCCCAAGTGTCACATCTATGTGACTTCTAAATCCCTCCAGGGATGGGGACTCCACCCTGGGCACCCTGGGCCTGACAATCCACCCTTTCTGTGAAGACGTTTTTCCTATTATCTAATCCAAGTCTCCCCTGGAAGGCCCTGCAAGCCCACCTGCCTGCTTGCTGTGATGTGCAGGGGGCTCTCACTCGTGCCCAGGGCTGGGGTAGAGGATGGACATACCCAAAGTGCTCGGCCCCACACACACCCAGCACAGCTGCTGTGGCAGCACTCGCCCCTGCAGACACAGGAGCTCCCTGCCCTGAGCAGGGCCAGCCTGGGGACACGGGAGATGAAAAGGGTGTACAAACACCAGAACGCTTTTCTCGTTGCGAATCCCAAACCATAACTCTTCGCTTTGGAGTTTCTAATAAAAATCCAACTGCAAAGTGCTTACAATTGGTGTAATAATCTGTAAATCACAAAAGAAAGAGAAAAGAACTAGGCTGGGTTTCTGAGGAGTTATGAGTAATGGATTGTCAGCCTCAGTTCAGACCCGTGCTAAAAATCTTTTTAACTAATGCATTAACTCTTTCACTGCTCCTGCAGATAAAAGCATTGGGGTCACAAGATGTTACAATTTCAACATCCTGCTCCAATTCATCCAGAAATATTGTAGGTGCTTGTGGGACCCCTCCTGCAGAGTGAGATTTTACATTCAAAGCCGCTGAGAACGTTAATTAATTGTTAGAGTGTTGCAGAAGACACAGGGAACTCGTGTGCCTATGTAAAAAAGTCTGTCAAAAGACATCAAATAAAGAAGACGTGATAAAGGGAAAGGAATTACTGGTAATTTCTCATAACAAGACTCAGCCTGCAACATGCACTTCTTGCACAGACACTAAAAAAAAAATCATCTATGACCACGATTCAATGCTTTTTGCTCAAACAGTGCTGTCCCAGGACTCCCGCAGTACTCTGCAAGTTGTCTGTATATGTGCCACTGAGATAAATGTCCACAAGCGAGAGAATTCCAGTGTCCCAAGTCCTGCCCACCACCCCACAGCCTGCTGGACCAAGCACGGACGTGGCCCCCACAATGGGGCTGGGCCAGCAGCAGGCACCTCTCTGCTTTGCTGGGCCAAAGCTGGAGCAGATCTCACCTCGAGAGCTCCGTGTGAGCTCCTGGCTGCAGCAGGGCAGAGAGCACTTTGTGAATGCCCCAACAGCGTCCCTCTGCTCTGCTGCTCACCCAGATTCATGTCACAGGGGCTCCCACAGCGTCACCTCCATCCATGACAGGGCGGCAGTGTCTGGCACAGAAAGGGCTGCACTGGCTGCCCTGCACAGGGAGAGCAGCTGGTTTGGGCACAAGGCTGCTAACGCAGAGCTGCAGAGACAGCCGGGTGACACGAAGCACATCACACACTCTGTCACCTCACACCTCTCCTTGGGTTTGCTGCTGCCTTGCTGTTTCCTACTCCACCTCATTACCACTGACCTCTGCAGCCAGGGCCCCCCAAAGCTCCGTTCTCTTGCCATGGAAAAGCCACACTGGATGCAAGCAAGGAAACTGGTAACTGCAGCAGCAGGACAGCAGATGGGTGCTTTCCGAGCTGACCTTACCTGGCTGCTCATATCTCACTGCTGGAAACCTTGTCAGACTCCCAGAGCCCCCGAATGCTGGTGTCCTGCCCTGGAGAACTTGCCTGTTCCCTCCTTGGCACAGCCACTCAAGTGAGGGCAGGCAGGTAGGCCCTCTGCCAGGCAGCACACCAGACAGCATGTCTGACCTCAGGAACATTCACTAATGAGGACACGATTTGTCTGCAGAAACCTTACTGAAGTGCAGCACTGAATTTAATTCATACATATTTTTAACAAGGTATAAATACATCCATGAGCCCACCAAGCCTCAGGCTGTGTCCATTCACTCCACTTCTCCAGCAGCAAGCCTGGCAGGCACCTTCCTCCTGCCACCCACCCTTCAGCTGTGCCAACATGCTAAAAATTGAAATGCCTGATGGCAACAGTAAATAGCAACGTTTTGACCTCACACACTCTTTAGTTTGGGGACATGTACATTTTGCAACAAATATTCACAAAGAGAATTCAGTGAGAAATAGACCATCCAGTGCCAACCCTGCCACAGTGCTTATTCTGTGTATCTATCTCTGACCCACGAGAGCTCATCTTGTGAGTGTAACAATGGACTACAGCCGGACTGCACAGGACAGCTGCGGCTGAAAGGGAAGGATGCTCACACCCAGAGCAGCAGGTTACACACAGCAAAGGAAGGTGTCCACGTCGCAGAGGACATTTGCAGTCCCTCTGCAGCAGCAGGGAGAGCTGCACGATGTGGAGGAAAAGGGGCTTTTGATGGGAATTTGAGTTGTGCATCTGTCCCTAGTGCTAATTATTTATAGTTGATAGTTCTGAAGAGCACTGGTGCTGCTGTTGTGCAGACAGGTGCAGAGGCAGCTGCTCAGGCTGTCACCGAGGGCCAGACCACTCCGGCAGGGTAACCTCACACCTCCCGCCCGGACCCTCCAGCTGGCAGCATCACCGTCCTGGCACAGCGCACAGCAGTTCTGACAGGGGACAGCACTATCCAGCCTCGCCCGCCGCCAGATTCAGGGATCCCAGCACGGGACGGGCTCCTCACCCGGGCCGGTGACACCGCCCGACCGCGGCAGCCCCGCCGGCCCCGGCACTGCCCCGGCACTGCCCCGGGAACGGCCCCGGGAA
>VZTA01008235.1:32984-48179 GCA_013398855.1 Mohoua ochrocephala
TATCAAGGCAAAATTGCAGCCGGAAGCCAAATAAACGGTTCTGGACGCCTCAAGCAGCTCAGATTAGAAATCTCCAAGATGAGATTGGTTCAAATTGGTCTGAACATCCTCAGTGTCTCCTCTGCAGGCACCAGGAGCAGCTGCCAAGGGCAGCACCACACTCCCTGGTTCCGGGACTGGGTAAACTGTTTCAAAAGCTTCTGTGACACTTTAAAGTTCAAGTTTAGTTAAAATCTTTACCGAAGTGCATAGGAGACCTTTTTATCTTTAACAAGACTAACACTAAAACACTCAAGACACTTTCTCATTTCAAATTTGGGCATTTAAAAAAATTGTAAATTTATGCAAAACTAAGAACTTAAATGTTTTGCCCAGACAGAAGGATATGTACTCAGTCCAGAGCATCACCTAAAATATTTATTAACGGCTGTTGGAATCTGAGATGTATTTTAGTGCATGTTTAGTTTAAAAAACCCACACCTTTTCACCAATACCTCCCTGAGCTGGGTAAGAAATGTAAAAAACTCAGCTGCAATGTTATTGAAGTCAAGAGTTATAACAAACTAATACTGAAATGAATACTGATTTCTTGTGGGGTGCTAAGGAGGTGAGTAATATACTGATTACTGAGGAAGAAAACTATTCCTATCCAAGTGTGTGAAAGAGACAAATTTAGAATCCTATGTGGATAAAAAATAAATAGTAGGGGAGGAAAAAATGAACAAAACACCAATTTAAGAGCAAGGACTGAAATGGTGAATTCTAACGAAAATCGCCACAATTTTAAAAGCGGAGGGAAAAACCCACAATAAGTAACCTCACACCTGAGCTAAGATGGCAAAGAAATAAATAGCCCTGCAAAAGTCAGGAAAGCATTTAAGGACATCAGTCACCCGTGCGCAGCCCCATTAGGCTCAGAGGGCTGCGCGCAGCCGGGCTCTGACCCCGCCGGAACACCCTCTGCCCGGGGAGGCTGATGGATGGCACTCGGCATCCTCGGCCGATCATTAGGGGATTTCGCTGGGCTGGGGGACAGCAGGGTCCGAGCGAGCGGCCGGGGAAGGCCGTGGGGATGCCAAGGGTCCTTGGGGTCTCCTTCAGCAGGGGATGCGGGCGCAGAGCCACGGGAGCAGCACGGGGCTGTTGTCCCTACACCCTGACACGGGGGCACGGCTCCTGTCCTGCCGGGGCAGGGCTGGCCCCCCTGCCCGGCCCCACCGGGCCGAGGGACGGAGGGAGGGAGAGCAACCAGAGGCTTTCAGCCAGGGGAGCCCAGCAGGGCTGGAAGGGGCCGGGATGTCCGTCCCCCCACGCCGGGTGAGGATGGGCGGTGGGGGCTGCGCGGTGCTGCCGGGGGGACCCTGCTGCCCCGACCCCTGTGGGGGAGAGGTGCGAGGAGCTCCCAGGGCTGCAATCGTGACCAGCAGGTGCTCGTTCTGGGCACCACGGGACGCTGACACGGACAGGGACCCCTGTCCCGCTCGGGCAGGGGATGGAAGACAACGTGGCGAGCAGCAGAGCCCGCTGCCCTCCTCTTCCTCTCAGGCTTCGGGGGGCCCTGCTCAGCCTGAGCCGTGTCCTGCGCTGAGAGCCGGGGCAGGGCGCTGAACCACAAACGGGCCAGCAGGATTTCACAAAGGAAAAAAGCTTATACTGGTCAGCAGGCAGCGTGGGAGCAGCTTTTCCCCCAAAACAGCCACCGGAGTACTGTGGGTGCTGCTGGGTCCCAGGCAGGCACCTCCTTCGCTTGTTATCACAACTCTCGTTATCTCCCTGCGAGCGCTGAACCCCGGCGCTGCCACTGCAAACGCACCCTCAGAACAGCGTCTCGATTTTTCAAAGGAAAAAGCCCAACACAAACCAAGACGAACACCCAGCCCCTCTGTGCTGAGGGAAATACAGACAGGAGTCAGAGAGGCAAATGTAATTAGGAAACATATGAGACGATTCAAAAAAGTTCAAAAGAATATGAGAAATGAAATGTATAAAAAGTAAATAAAACACATTGTTTAAAAATGTTTCATATTAGACTTCCCCTATAAACATTTTACTTTTTATTTTATAGATTTCATGCTATTCTAATCAACTTTATTTTTGTAACTTCACAAGTGAAACTGCAAAACTTACAGCCTGTTTTCACATTTCTGGGGTGTCCTGTCAGTCTTTTATATCTCTCTAGATGGGGGAAAAATAAAATCAATGAAGTGAGCCAAGAAATTCTAATTTAAAAACTTTTATAGAAAATTCTGCCGAAGAAACTCAGGCACCACATCATGGAAAGACCATAAAGGTTTGGTGAAAACAGTTCAAACTCCCAGACAAATCAAAGCCTAAATAGTTTACTGTTGCTTACCAAGAGTTTGTAAACTTGTAAAGGATATTAATGAAGGTGTAAACTCTTACTGCGGAAAGCCAAATCTTTGCTGTAGAGGACCGGGGTATTAAAATCAAGCAAACACAACACCTCATCTATCCTAAACCGCACCAGAACCTCAGAACTGGAGCAGCCACGTAATCGAAAAAACAATTTTGAGATGCAAGGCTTTGCTGGCCGCAGTCATCTGGAGGAAGGTCCCATCTCATCTTTACAATCAAAGAGTTAACTCTGATGTCCCAGCACACAAATAAGTAAATGTGGGATAATTAGGAAAAAAATTCTGCAAACATCTTGAAAGGGGCTGGAGACCTTTGATCTTTATAGAAAAGAAAACATTACAATACAGTCCAGCTTTTGGGGTCTGCACACATTTTATACCAAGGCAGAGGATGGTATCTTTCTTAAAAATCAAGTAACACCTAATTCCATCATACCCTAATTATCTTAACTGATTTCATATGTCTAAAGGTATTTCACCAAAAGATTAGAGTAGAAAGAGGGACTGACAAAATAATTAAATATGCAATTTGCCAAGCTTGGACAATATGGCTTTGAAATCACCTTTTCAGGAAGTTTTACAGCTTGTTCATTGACATATATATTGCAGCCTTCAGATTCTTATTTAAGCTCTTTTGATTACTTTAATGGATTAATACCTGAGTACCATCCATGTAAAGTCTAATACTCAAGCCTGTTTCTAATTTGTCCAAAGCTGCACTACTTTCCTTTTGGTGTTATGCTATGAAAAAATACTCCATCTTGATTTTTTTTAAAAAAATAACAACTTTTCTTCCAAAACAGTTCTGTAAACACAGAAAGAAGCCTGTATCTAGTGTCCTTTTTGGTTACATGAAGTGCTTTCCTGTTTTCTAAGGTTTTGGTGGCTCCACAAACAAACCTGCAATGCGCCAGCGCCACGTGAGGCTGGGTTTTACCAGAAGAGAGAACAATGGCTGCTTCAACCCTTCCAGATTTTTTTTGGTGAAAACATTTGTTATGAGTTCATGCCTGGAGCCTTCACCGCTGCAGCATTTTGGGGGGCACACAAGTGGGGCTGGCAGGGCAGCAGCTGCCCCAGTGCTCCCAGCAGAGGTCTGGCCCCAGCACCGCGCCCCACCGGCGCCTCTGGAGCTGCAGCAGCACGGGGACAACTCCGAGGACAGACCCCGGCCCAGGCACGGCTGGGTGACAAACCACCGTCCTGGGCTCGTTTCACACACCACGAACAGCTGACTGAGCCACACAGGGCCCCCTGACCTCCCACCGGAGACCCAGGTGCAGCTCTTCCACCCAGGTGAAATGTAGGAGGAACACCGATGAAGTTGAAAGGCATTTTACAAAATAAAAGTAAAATACACATCTGAAGGGGTAACTTTCTGGCCACAGACACCAGAGTGTCACTGCTCAAACACAACTCAGGCCCAGGCCAAACAGACAAGGGCACGGCAGAGAAAGGGCAGCCAACTCCTCACACGAGAGGCAGCCGAGCCCAGTTCACCCAATTCACCCACTGAGATTCTTCTTCTGCCCTGTGCAGAGACAACCAACCATTCCAAACTCCTTGGAAAACGAGCCTCATCTTCCTAATATCTTTGACACCCCCTCCTGGGCTGCTCAGCCCCTGCCATGCACATGGTCAGTGCTTGTACAGCCACAGTCAGTTCAAACTGGGCTGACCCAGCTTCTGCTCCCACAGCCTGGGGCACCCCTCCAGCTCAGTTCAAGTTTTGCGAAAACAAAAGCAAAGACAAGCTTTAAATATTTAAATAGAAAAGAAGTTCAAGTTTAGAACTGCACAAGACTCTGGATACTAGAAAGGGGAAGGTCTCAGCCGTTCCTCCGGAAACCAGCACACATTCTTTAATGAAGAACAGTTTTTCTCAAAATTTAACAAAACAATCTAACCCAAACCAGCATGGCCTTTGCCTCTGCCTGAAGAATTCCAGTCTAATTATAAACTTCCTCTGAAAGATGAAAAAATATAGCCAATACTCACAGTTTGGGAGGACAGGCAGGCAGCAGCAGCAGCTCACAGGCAGCCATTCAGCCAAGACCTGCTGATGGGCCCCACATCTGAGGCAAATGATAATAAAGGGCTACTGAGCAGCTGCCTCCTTTCATCATCAGCTGGGACCTGATCGTGCAGCCTTGCACCTGACAAGCTTCACCTGGTCACACCGGCTTCAGTGTGACTCCCAGGCATGTTGGGTGGCAGTGCCCTTCATCCTCCTCCACAGCAGACCCAGTTCCTGACCGTTGTCTGAACCAGTGGGAGTGGTTTCCCACTGATTTTTCTCAGGTTTAGCGTTTCTCTGTTCCACGTTGCCATTTGAACACATCAGAAATGACACGGGACAGTGAAAGGGTGCTTGGGGACCCCAGACGAGTGAGCAGTCCTGGTTGGAAAGGCCGTGGGTTACCTGCAGGTCTTGAGCAGGGTGTGGAGAAGCGCTGGTGGGCTCCAGGCTTGGCTGCCCCGGGGATGCTGCTCGGGCTGCAGGGGAAGCAGTGGATGCCAGGGTGAGCGCTGACTCAACATCTCCCCTTCCAGGGCAGAGCCCTGCCCTCACTGGCCACAGCAGGGCCACAGCAGGGGAAGAAGAGTCCTGCTTTGATGCTGAGATGTAGTTCAGGGCCTTTTTGTTTATTGGTGTTCATGAAGTTTTGCCAAGTGACACACGTTAGGGTTAAAAATGTCGGTAATGTTGGAACTGTTCCCTGGAAGCCACAGTTCAGCAGACGCCTTTAAAAACAACCAATTGAACCCCAGCAGAGACACCAAACCGACCCAATCCTGCCCGTCTCTAAAGCCATGTACATACACCATATTTCAGGGTCAATTTATCACAGCATGCCCCCTCCTCGCTGGTGCATAGCAAAAGGGAGAGCACGGACATATTTATAGCAGGCACTGCTTATCAGATGGTATAAATATGTCCATGCTGGAATAAATCACGGCATGGGTGTGAGCTCAGTGATCCATGGTGAGGAGGAAGTGTTGCTGAGCACCTGGGAGTCCCCCTTGGGCACGGGGTAGGCTGCCACAACCCCACAGGGCCAGCTCCTGCTGGAGGGACTGAGGGACACGGGGCCTCACCTCTGTGTTCTCCTTCCTGCTTGCACCAAGGAGCAGATGGACAGAATTAAAGGGGCCTTCTCTGTATTCTCCTCCTCTGATCACTCCTTGGTAGCTGTTTACCTGTTTGCAATTTGGATATATGTGTAAAAGACAAGGGTGCTTCAGCTCGTTCTTGGACCTGCCTCAGGTGAGGGATACTGATGGCAAGGCACCACTAAAAGCCTGCCACGCTCCTCTGCTCCTGTGGAAATAATAGATGTTTTCTTTCTAAACTTTTAGCTGTTACTAATTCACTCTAACATCAATATCACTGTTGTCCAAATTCTAAACATCCCTGCAGGTGGAAAGCCCCAAACAGACTTCCAGACAGTGTGGGATTAAGAGAAAAACCAACAAAGTGGGTTCCCCATTAACCACTGCTGCTAGGAGAACAGCATCTGGAGGGTCTGCAGGGACAGGGACAGGCTCAGAGTGAGGGAGGACAAGGAGAGGTGCAGGGATATGTCTAATTCAGGATATTTCTGGCTCACTTGTACAACTGGTGTCTCCTGCAGCCTTGGGAAACTGCTGAGATTGAAGATTTACAAAACTGCAAATACAAACATATTGATAGGAAAATCAGTTTAACTTTCCAACAGCAAAACCTCATAATTCACAAATCATCAGGAGTTTTGGGGCA
This sequence comes from Mohoua ochrocephala, assembly GCA_013398855.1. NCBI lineage: Eukaryota > Metazoa > Chordata > Aves > Passeriformes > Acanthizidae > Mohoua > Mohoua ochrocephala. The sequence continues at coordinate 39,120 of VZTA01008235.1, forward strand.
GAGCTGCAGGTAACGATGCACAAAATGTTCACAAAAGAATTGCAGAAGGTGCACGGAAAAGGCTGGTTAAGGAGACTAAGGGAGCAAAATGCCAGCAAACCCCAGCCACACAGAGCTGCTGTGTTCTTGTGGGATTATTTAAGATAATGTCCACTCCTGTTCACGGGCAGTTAGGGCCTTCTAAGAATAAACTGATTAAAGAACATTTTGCAACCTATAAACTTGGTGCAGTTTAAATGAAGTCTTTTAACCTTGGAGGTCTTATTTTCCTTATTAAGAAGTTGGGAAAGCCCTTGCCTTCCCCAGTTTGATCAGCTCATTAACAGACTGACAATATCTCGGGAGCTGCTGATGCTCAATGCTTTAATAATAACATCTGCTGACTTCCTCAGGGCCCGTTTCAGAAGAAATTAGGTACAGGTTTGCATGCCAAAGCGAGCAGGGATGTCATGAATCTGCATCCAGCTGGGAAAAGCAGACAGGCTGCGGAATCGCTGCTGCCACCGCCACTGCCCGGCCAGCCCCGGCTGAAGGAGGCAGGATCTGTTTCCAGCCCCCTCCCCTTTCCAGGGAGCACAAACCCGGGCTGCCGGTGCCCCAGCACCCCCCGACCATCGCCCCGCGCGGGACCGAGGCAGGCGTGCCACCAAAGGGGCTGGTAACTGCTGTGGGATTTTTTTAATCTAGTTTCCTATGAAAACAAGGTTCCTGTGATCCCTGTGTGCTTGTCTGTCTGCCTGTCCTGCCCAATAACTTTGAACTCTTTTCTTTACTGATTTAAACCAGATTTCACAGAGAGGTAGAAGTCTCAAGGATAATTAAGTTCCTAAAAGGTTCATATGAGTAGGAATTTGGACAGAAAAAGGAATTTAGAGTTAGAACAGGGAAAAAGCTTGCATTAAGGGCTTTCAGTCCATTGACTGGCTTCTGCCACCCATGACAGGTCATTGCTGGGGACTGTGGGAACAGGGTTACGTGTCGGTGGGAAAAGCAGAAAGTCTCTGTGTAATCCAGAGAACAGTCAGTTACAGGAAGCCACCTCTGTGGCCTCCAGAGCTCGTGAAACTGATCCTCACATATCCCCAAGTTTGTACTCCTTGGATTTTGCCAGCCCTTGGCCCAGCCCATGGACATGACAGCTTTTCCCCGACCGGTGGGGAACTTGTTTGTCACTACAGAATAGTCACCACCACCACCATCTCTGGCACAGGGCTGACCTGGTCACCCCCACTCTCCCTCTCTCCTTTGGGGCCCTTTGCTATGACTGTGGGAACGGTCACTGGTGTGCTTTTGTTTCTTTGTCCAGCTGACAGTGTTGTTCGATTTGATGAAAAAAATGCTTGGGACAATTAGTATTTTTGTTGTTCCACACCAGATTAAAGTATAAATTATAAGTTATAAATTATAAAAACTATAAAATATAAGCAACCCAATGAGCAGACTTACTTGCTTGGCATAGGTGTGACAACTCCCCTGAGAGAAGAGCACAGCCCTCCCCTACCTCTGCCAACAGGGAGTTGAGGAACAAGCAGTTGACTCATTTTTCTCAGCGATAACTGGCATTGGCTTTCCCTCCCCAGGAGAGAACCTGCCCAGCTCTGCAGCACCTGGAGTTCTGGGCTTCGGGTGAGGACAGCTGCTATTTGATTTCAGGTTTCTTCACTCGGAGGAACCTCCAAGGATCTGCTTTGATCCTGTCGGACAATGGACATTAAATTTGGGCCTTAAAATCTGTAACTGGAGCCAACCTTTTCAAGCAACACTCAGTGGAGCAGATTGCATTTACAGCCCCGTTCCCACTGCAGCCCTCAGAGGGATGCCCTGGGGATGCTTGGGCTGTCCTGGCTGGGAGCAGAGAACTTCTTCACCTCTACAGGAACAGCTCAGGAAGGTGTGGCACGGTTCGGTCTCCAGCGCACGAGCTGGTGGGAAGACTGTGAGATAAATCCTGGCAGAGCAGCTGGATGAATACTCAGTTTAATTTAAGATCCAACACTCAAGTCCAGCTACAAAGTGGTCTCACTTGGGGCATTCTTGTAGCTTTTGCTTTAATCGAGTAAAATTCTAGAGGTCAAATTTCACCCTCAGTAGAAGGATGTCACGAGACTTCCAGCATTTCTGGTGGAAAAACCCCAAACGAGAGCCCGTTTGCGCTGCGAATCGCACGATGGCTCATTCGGGCTTTTTCTCCTTGACGCCTTGCCCGTTTTATTAACTTCTGCTTTGCTTTAAAGAGAGGCATCTACCGTTCTGCTTCCCTAAAGAAGCTCATGTTATAATTCAAGTGTCAGGACAGATTAAGTTAAATGTGCTGTGTGATTCCCAAAGGAGAACAAACTTCCAAACATCCTCTGTTTGCCTTGTTCCATGTCATGGATTGCATTAGAGCCGAACATGTAATTCTGTCGCCTAATGTGTTAAAGTTGGCAGGAATTTTACTCTCTGTGCAAGGTGAGAAATTACTGAGCTAACAAAACATTTTGTTTCCCCCTCCTTGCGTTCCTTCTTTATGAGATTCTGAATGTGACATTTTCACAAAAAATCCCTACACTTATTTGTGAAAAATGTATATTAAAACCAAAACACATCAAATGGAAAGAAATCACAGATGGTTTTATTCACAAGCAGCAGAATTAATGGCCTTCCCTACTCTTTATAAATATTGGAAGCAGATGAGTTCATTACTATTTCACTCTAATAAAGAAAACCTGCTTGATTTTGACAAGACATCTACTTATCTAGTGTTTCTACTGAATAATAAATCTATTTTCTTTGAAAAATAAAAGTTATCAATAAACAAAAACCTGCCTGGAAAAATTTGCCAATCAAAAAAAACCCCAAACATCTTCATTTCTGATAGTGCCGAAATGGAATTTGAGGGATTTTGAAAATGTCACTAATTTTCAGAATAGAAAGTTTTGAAATGTTTACTTTGTGGTTGTCTTAAATTTTTACATCTTTCAACAAAGCAAGCAGAAAAGTGAAAACATCTGAAAAGGCTTTTGAAAAGAAAAGAGTCAGCACAAGCTGGATGAAGCTGTGGGCTCCTTTATCTTCCAGAAATCCGCACACATGGAGCGGAGTTTATGAGGGTTTTTTTAACCCGGCATTCAAACACTTCCCAGTTCACAATCCTGGCTCCATCGAGTTTGCCAGAGCTTCAAAGTGCTGCTGGCAGCTTTTCCTGCACTGGGATAAAACATCTTACCCAGGGGAAGCAAAAGCTGAGTCATTTTTAACCCCAAACAACATTCACTGATGTGGTCATCTTGTTAGTCATGGAAATCCCGTGTTAGCTCTGTTTGTGCTTCTTTCAACACTTATTAACCAAGCAGTGAGGAGGTTTTATTTTAAACTGCAGAAGATGTTTATCCTCTCTAGGGCCATGACAATCAGTTACATGGCTTATCCATCATTCCAGAGAAAGGAAAGGATTTTGAGAAACTCCCCGGGCAAGTTAATTTTTAAAGCTGTAGGAGGGAGAGGAGAAAAGAAAACAAAACACCACCAAAGCCACCGGCACACAAAGCCCCAAAGAACGCTCTGATGACACAGGGACCGTGCCAGCCGCCTCCAGTCCCTGAGCCTGCTACTCCCCTCAGGCCCTGGGGGGATTTCCTTGGGGCAGGAGGGGCCACAAGGCACCTCTCCAGAGAGAAATGGCCGCTCCCACGTCTGAAAGCACTAAGCAGAGCAGAAGGAATTAGAAATTTTCCTTAGAAACCAAATTCCGTGAATGATGGATGTGAGCCAGCTCCAGCCCCAGCCCAGTGCTGGGGGGATGAGGGTCCTCCTGAGCAGCAGGCCTGGGAGCTCAGCTGCATTCCCTGGGTGTCCTGTGCCACAGGACTGAGCCCACGTCCCGGGGCAGCAGCTGATCAGGGGCAGGTGACAGAGACGCTCGCAGCCCCCACCAGCGCAGCCACGACTCTGTGTGGCTCCCTGCCTGCTGCTGCCCGGGGAGCCACGGGCTGGGCCCACTCTGGTTTGTGTCCTCCCCACGCCACCTCCTCCCCAGCCGGGACACTCGGTCAGGTGCCGGTGACAGCTCCCACGGCAGCTCCAAGATGCTGCTTCTTAGTCTTTTGTGGAACAAGTGGTATTGCTTTCAAAAGGTTATAAAAACATATGCCTGAAGAGAATGTCGGGAACTTGGGTATTAATCTCCCTTAATTCAAAGAGCACTCAAAATAAGCGAGACAGAAATACTGTCTGGGGTGAGAAGATGCCAGAGGTCAGATTGTGCACCACTGGCTTGGGTCAAGTTCAGAAGAATAATAATTTAGCACAAAGAATAACAATTTTCAGTGTAGTGCAGTATTGGCCTCTCCCTGGCTGAGCAGCCCATTCCCCCCGGGTGCCTGCCCCGCTGCCCCTGCGGCCACGGGCTGAGCCAAGGTGGCTCGTGCTGCCCCGAGACAGCGCTGCCCTCGCTGCCCCAGCACCAGCGCTGCACTGAGCACTGCCTTCGCCAGGCTTCACCCAATCCTTCCCCATGAAACACGTAACTTGAGTTTGACTTTGCAGCATACCTGTAGAGCAAGACATTCTGGACATATTTTCCAACAAAAACCCCCCACAAACACGAGCATGCTCCCTACAGGGGATCATGTTGCCACCTCTGTAGTTCACCCTTCCGATCCAGGTAGTGGTTTCAGTCAGAAAATTAAAACACAAATGCACACGGGAATTATCTGATTAAAACAGGTTTCATTTAACAAATTATATTAAGAATACAGACTGAGTTATCACACAACGAAACTTCCCTTTGTAAAATACAGGAGGGTCATCTAAAATAAATATAAAACATAGTAACATTCATAAGATTAATGCACAGTAAAATCACTTTCAGTAACCCAACCATCTTAGAAAACCACTTTGCAACTGCATAAAAGGTTTCTCTCTGCCATTTGTATGATGACATTTAAATCTGTTGCTGTTAGGAAACAATTTCACAACAAATGACCAGAATATCCAAAGTGTTTGGTTTCCCTGTGGTGAATGAACCGAGCAGCACCTCACTGAGCTTGTTTGTGAGCAGAGGAGCAGCCTCTCCTCCTTTGTGCACTGCAGCCCGGGCGGTAAGGCTCGGGATGGCTGGCACCAGCCCGCTCGGCTGCCCCGCTGCAGGGGGGTCTCTGCTGCCGGGAGGGATTCCCGGCTGCTCGTCAAGGCTCCAAGGCTGAGGTAATTATTTGGATGTAGCGAGGTGTGCCTGCCCTTTGGGAGGAGCAGGGACAGCTCTCGGGGCTCCTGGGGCTGCCAGGGGAGAGCGGCCGTGGGCACATCTGGGGACGCAGACCCGAAGTCGCCTGGGGAGCAGCGGGGAGGTGAAGGCCAGCATGGAACCGGCCAGCTCTGTCCCGTTTTCCCTCCTCCCAGGAGACTCCAGGCCCCACAGAAGAGGAGGTGACCAAGGCCTGTGGAGGCATGCCCTTGCCACTAGCACCTACCTGGCACGTGCAGTGCCCAGGACAGGAATTCTCCAGGCTCGGCAGCATGTGGGTTCCGTCTGGAGAGCTCAGGACACTTAGGGGGCAGTGCTGGGTGTGAAACCAAACGAGCCCAATGCTACAGACTACCAACAACCTCTCACTGCACAGGAGGCTCCCGGGAAACCTCCAACAAACACTGTGGGGACACGCGGGGACAGTCACAGGAAAAGTCTGACACAGTTTACTCCTATGGAACTACAGATACGAGGTGCTCCTACAAGGGAAGACACCTGCTACAACTATTCACACTTGAATTTTATCACAAAGTTCACACTCTACATCACTTTCTGGACTAACTTCTTGCCTTTCCATGATTAACACAGCAGACAGCACAGCCTGGCCTGGGTGGCCACGAGTCACCTCGGCACACGACCAGCTTCTTGCCGTGAGGAATCCAGGAGGCAGCGTGTCACTATGAATTCACATCAGAAGGTGTATTTTACAGTAAGTAAACCCCTCACTGCTGCTTTTCTGTCTCTGTTGCAGATGTATAATAATTTGGCAAACTAACTTCTCCATCAGCCACAAGATTAAACTACCTAGAGACCAGTTTTGTTCTACAAATTCAGGCAAGGTAGCCAAGAACATCTGGTAAAGCTCTGCAAATTCACTTCTGTTGCTTTCCACTGACTCCTCCCCTCCCCTTATGCTCCAGAAGGCTTCTCCACAGCCAGACAACATCTGCATCAGACTCCCTGAACATTTATTGCCTGGGCCAACTCTTCCACAATTCTCTCGGCCAGGGAGGAAGATGCAGAGAGATGCTGACACTGGCCATGGCACATGCCAGCACGGAGGACTCACTGTAAGGATGCAAGGACCAGCCTTGCAATGAGCTGCCGTGAGTACAAAAGTTATGGAACAGCCAATAAAACCTTCCCATGGAAATGCTGACCTGACACTCCAGATCTCGGGAATTCAGCAGTGCAATAAAAAAAGCTTCCTCTGATCAGTGGACTGAGAAGCTGACACAGTCAACCACCCCGCACCGTGTCTCGCTGTGCTTCCAAGCACTGGCTCCGAGCCCTCTCCCTTTTGGAACTGCCTGGTTTTCCAGCCTGTGGTTAGCAGGGCTGAGAGCTCGGCTGGCTCTCAGCAGCTGCAGCTTTTTGTTCAAAACACCTTGACTGTGTCTGCCCCACAGGAACTGCATCTGTCCTGTGCGTGCATTTGGAACAGGCTGTCCCTGCAGCGAGGACCACACCGTGGAGAGCAAACTCATCTCTCGAGGTTCTTTGCAGGCGAGTCCCGAAGCAGCTTTGCTGGCCCGGTGTTAGAGAGGGAGAAGTAAGTATACAAATACATCCTGAAGATGCAGATGCCTGTCCCAGCCGCGTGTCCTGCCAGTGTTTCAAGTATCCAGTGTTTCCTGTAGGTCACTGCAGAGCAAGCTGAGCTCGTTATCTCCAAGAAGGCTGAGCAAACCTAGCCGTGGGTATAAATATTAAAGCAATGATTTTCTCCTACACGAGAGACTCGAAGCTCTGCACCCATTTTCCCGGACACTCCCAGCGCCAGGGAGCGTGGCACTGAGCGTGGGGCTCGGCAGCTCTCAGAACCTGCTCCTTGCTGAGCCCCCCTGCCGCAGGCAACCCTGGCCTGGCGCAGGCAGAGGTGGCTCGAGGAGGGGCTCCTGGCAGCTGTCTCTCAATCTCCCGGTAGCAGGCACTGCCCCTGCAGCTCTGCAGACTGCTGGCTGTGCTGTGCCCTGCGCCAGTCCGCAGCCCTCGATCCTCCACCACGAACAGGGAAGGTCAGCTCTCATCCCAAAGCCATGAGGAACGCACTGCTGCAGATGGCTCCTGCCTACCTGCCGTGACCACTGAGCCACAGGAGAAGCTATAAATGGATGTCACAGAAAACTACAGAACAAATTACAAGCAGAAAAATAGAAAGACAAAAGATGGATGAGATGGGCACAGCACTACAGCATAGAGTGGATTTGAACTTGAAGTGAACCTGAGCCGAATGACCAAGCTGCCATGGTATGTTCATTTGTCGGTGTCGGCATCATCAATCTGGCCTTTGTGAAGCCTGGCAGTGAGATCTGGCTTTTCTTTACTGCAGGACAAATAACAACTAAAAATGGTGGTGCAAGCTCCAAGTAAACGAGCACTTCCAGGGGGTCACCCAAGGGCTCCAGAGCTGGTGCACGGCTTTAACTCTTTTGCCCAAAAACAACACACATGCAACCAAATTGGCCTCTGCTCTCCAACCACATGGCCACTCTACAGAGGCAGCTCCGGAAAATTATTTACCTGATTGGAAGAAGCTGAAGCAAAGATCTGGACTCAGTTTGTCCCGAATGTCACGGTATTTTGTGCTCTTTATCCCAGCAGTACAGTGTGGTGCCTTAAAACCAGAAATGAATCTTTGGACAAGAATTATTTTACTTATGTACAAATAAAAAATATTAGCCGACAGTACAAAAGCTGCTGTTAGTCACCATTCTGTGCCACTAGCAAATGCCAGATCAATCCAAGTGAGTGCAAAGTGGGTCGGGGCACATGTACGACCCAGGCTGAGAGCAACAACGCTGTTACTGTTACCATGGCAATTGCATTTCAGTGGGGTCAGGGAATCAGTATTTTACAATATAAAAAATTGTACGTTTTAACACTTACTCAAAAATGCCATTTTGCTGCCATGATGTATCTTTGTTCTACAGCAGAGACTTGAAAGAGCAGCACAGTCAGATGGGCACTTGTAAATAACTTATTACAGCAATGGACTTCTCCAAGACATGCATTCGGCTTGGGAGCAAGCCCAGTCAGCGATCACAGGGAGGCAGAGGTCAGGGTTTAATGCATCCCACTCTCATCCTGTGCCATGTCAGTGTTCAGTGCTTCCCCACGAATGCCCAGGAAACAGGCACATCGCTTTTGTTTTAGCAGCTAGCGGGGAGCCTGTTAGAGAACTGTCTCAATGACGGGCAGGTGATGGCATCCCAGCTGTCAGCAGGGCCCTGCCTCCACAGGCAGCTTGGCCAGGGTCAGTGGGGCATTGCCAGGGTCTGCCAGGGCGCCGCTGCCAGCATCCCTCCAGAAAGAAACAGGGGATGCTTGCTGCCATAGATGGACGCCCTGCGCAAAGCAGAGGTGCTTCATCTCGGGACCTGCAGTGCACCTTGGGCACTCTGCCTGCCCTGCCCTGGCTCCCCCAGCCTACAGCAGATCCAGTGACCACAGTGGCTCTGGGACTGATCCCAGCCACAGCAGAACTTCTGTGCCCAGACCTCGGCAGAGGGACTGGCATTCACTGCAGCTCAGTTCTGCACTGGACCGAGGGCCGCAGGAGCCTCCTGCTGCAAGGTGTCGAGAGCGAAGCAGCTCCAGGGCAGCTCGTGTGGCGGTGCCCAGCCATGCCTTTTATTGTTCCTTTCAGGGCTGAGATTCCTCGACGCTCCGCAAGCTCCCGGCTGTGTTCGCAGAGGTTTGCTACAGCTCTGGATTCTGTGACTGTCCTGCAGCAGGGTCACAAAGTGGGGATGAGCAAGGGGCTGCGTCAGGCTCCCGGTCCCGTACTCACGTGGAGAGGGGTCTGCAGCAGCAGGGGGGCGGGGGTA
>VZTA01008235.1:49811-101802 GCA_013398855.1 Mohoua ochrocephala
CTGTACCGGGGCTGTACCAGAGCCTGCACTGGGGCTGTACCAGAGCCTGTACCGGGGCTGTACCAGAGCCTGCACTGGGGCTGTACCAGAGCCTGTACCGGGGCTGTACCGGGGCTGTACCAGAGCCTGTACCGGGGGCTGTGCCAGGCCTTCACTCCCCCGCGGCCACACCTCCCTGTCGCGATGCCGCAGCCGGCGGCACGCAATAGGCCTCATTTTTCAACACCCAAACGCATAAAGATGTCAGCTCAAACTGTTTACTAATTAACACTTAAAAAGACACAAATTAGATATGCGTGGCTAAGAGCAATTATAATCAAGACGAATCTCTCCAGTCATTGGGGAACTGAGGAAACTCCTAATTGCTGGAACCAATGTTTTAAAATCTGAAATCATGCCAGTTAGCAAATATGTTCATTTAAAGAACATTTCATGTGACTGCACTCAGGAGAATTGACTACAAACATGCAAACAAGGAAAAATATTTCTGTGTAAAATTAAAATTTTAAGCTCTTCTAGATTTACAACTTCTTCATTAAATATATTTGCCAAGAGCAGCCCATGAAAACTTGTAGCAATTTAGTGGTTAAATGAACTGCCTTCCTTATCAGTTTAAAAGGAATGATGAATATTGGGTGCTCCCTTTACTAATTAGACTCTCTCTAGACTTTTTACACCATGCCAAGCTCAGATGAAGACAGGGTGCACCCTGCCAGCAGCCAGACCACTGCCCTCGCTGCTGCAGCCCAAGGCGCCGCAGCATCCGCCACAGTGACCGTGCCAGCGCCCGTGCTATCACCTGCACCTACCCAGGAGCCCGCTCAGTGACTCTACCCTACCCAGGACATGCGGGAGTAGCAAGGACAAACCCCCAGAGCCCTGCTGGGAGACTGCTGCTCCTCTCCTCTCTGTCCTACATCCACCAAATTAGCCATGAAGTGACGGCATGTGCCGCTTACACCTGCACTTCACCACCTCTTCATAGCCCAGCTCCCTGTGCACTCCCCCCGGGCACAGCTGTGCCATCCTGGGGCAACGAGAGCAGTTCGGGTGCAGTCCAGGATTTGCACCTATTTCCATCATTTTCCTGACAGGGTAGAGTCCTGAAATTCAGCTGCCTGCAGCTTGGAGGATGGGTGCATACATCTGCGAATGTGGTGACAGAGAACAGTAATTCTTGGAATTCTTTGGGAGTATTTTTTGCAAGGCATCTTGCTCCAGGGAGAATGTTCTGGCTGCTTTGGATATCCAGAAGATTTGCTGTAATGGTGCTATTACTTGCAAGGGAAATAAAGCCATGCCGAAATTCACAATATTTATATGTGTAGCTCTCTATGTGCAGACAAGATGCTTCATCAAGGAATACAGGCTGCATAATCATACTTTTCATTACGCTGGAACGCACACAGCCTGCTCCAGAGCAGGAGCTGAGGCAGGTATCAGCCTCTCCTCCCTGGCTCAGGCAAATGATTCCAGCGCTGGTGCCCCCACATTCCACAGGCCTGCGAGGGCACAAGCAGGGCTGTGCAGCCCACCCCCCTCCAGGCAGCCCCCGAGCTGCCAGACCTCTCCCACACCAGGCAACACACAGAGATGATGCAGAAGCAAATCCAGCACCACATGGACTCCCCTTTGGCCAAAGGGCCCATCTGCTCCCTGGCCAGCTCAGGGCAAGAGTGGGAAAGCAGACAGGCACGTGGAAGGGCCGCCAGCCCTGAGCACCCCCTGCTCCCAGGGTCCCTCCTGACAGACACGGGCAGTCCCAAACAGAGACACAGCACGTGTGCCACGTGGCGACTGCAGTGCCCGAGGCAGCGGGTGCATCTGTCAGCCACTGCCCCTATCAGGCAGCACCCTCAGATCCACCACTGCGGCCGCTGCAGTCCCATGGCGTGCCTGCAAAAGCCCTGGCAACTGGGCCTGACCATCTTCTTGTACTCAGACAAAATTTTCAGGCAGAAGAGGGTGGATTTAGGCAACTGGACTCAACTGGAATAAAAAAGTGGAGAAGCCTTGAGGCATCTGGCAGCTTTGCCATGTCATCTTCTTACTCTCTCCCTTGAACCCAGCTAGATGGCACAGGAGGAGGTCTTTGTGACCAAGGGTGCCTGAAGAAGCATGTGCTGCTGAGACAAGTTTCTTCCTGGTCCGAGCCTTTAGATGTGAAGCGACCTTTGCAGAGCAGACAGCTCCTCGGCACCACGCCACGTACGTCATGCACGTGCCAGAACGCTCCCTCAGAACCACCCTCGGTTTGGTGGCTGCCTCCTCCCTGAGCTCCTCAAACATTCACACCCACTGAAGTGCAGCCCAGTTCTCCCAGCAACAACTTCCCAGCATCAGCAAACTAAAAACTGATGAAGGTGTTTACCTGACATTGCTGAGTCAAGTCCATTTGCCTTCCTGACATGCAAGAGGCACCTCAGAGTGCCCTGCCTGCACCGTGTATTGTTAATACATGAGAAAGAAAAGGTTAACCAAGGCAGACAGGAATTAGACGGAAGGCCTCACACTTTGCCATTAAATTCACCACCTGAAGTGTCTTCACAGATCACAGAGGGCATCCCTGACCCTGGGCTTACTGCTTGACTTTGTCCATCCTCTGTGACTTGGGAGAGACAAGAAAAGGATTTTCCATAAGGGAAGGGTTCTTAAAAAGAAGTGAACACAGCCCCCGTGACTTGCTCAGTGCCTGGCTGGCTACTTACCTCCTTTTCGATTTCTGCAAGGGTTTTGATTGTGATACCCAAGAGATCGACCGGCTGCATCTGGCAAGAAAGAAACAAAAATGTCAAATTCGGGGCTGGGGAGGGGCTGTGCGTTTGTTTGTTTGTTGTTTTGTTCTGTTTAAAGTCAGCAAACACGCTATCACCAGAGATTCAGAGGCACCATCTGTAAACATAGGCATGATCCTGCTCCTCATTCCACCAGGAGAGCGAAGCAGCAGACGGTGGGCTGGGGCTACCAGCTCCAACACTGTTCTCCCTCAGCACGACAGCTGACACTCACCTCCGCGTGGCTCTGCTCGGGGGGACCTGCCACCACCTCCCCACGGCAGGACGCAGTCTGAACGCCGGCTGGAATTCTGCGGCCACAGCACGGAGGTGTGAGCGGCACCAGCTGCGGGAAGCCCTGACCAAACTGACCATATGGTGGCAATGGTGTCTAAAGGATCCGCGGGGAGGATTAGCACGACCTAATCTCTCTGCATTTGTCCTCGCAGCAGGGACTTCAGCTTTCTGGGAATAACGGCCCATAAACAACCCTCTCAGAAAGCGAGGGATGTGAAAAACCCCTGTCAGCAGGAAGAAGAAAGCACAAAGCTGGAGCACTACTGAAAAATCAGACACAGCTGATGGCCCAGTGTTTGCCTTAACAGCTTCCTGTAAATTGATTTTTAAAAAGATGCTGCTTTAGGATCAGATGTATTCGGGAACTGGTAGTGGGATGCTGAATCTTTGAGCTCTGGATCATCAACTTTAACAAGCACTGGCCCAGTGACACCCAGAGGTCACCCTGAACCAGTACCAGTGTTTCTGCCCGTGCTGTCAGCAGCATGCTCCGCCGGCGTGGCCCTGCAGTGCCCGGCGTGGGGCAGGCACCACCCAGTGCCCTCGTGGCAGCCGATGGCACTGGAGGGCACTGTGCCATTACCACTGCCCTGAACTTCTGGAGTACCAACAGGAAGCAGTAAAGCTGATGGCACTATGCCATCCCACAGCAGGTAAATCCAGGAGAACTCCACATCTGCAGCTTTCTTTACAATCTACGCTAAGAAATTCGAAATGCTTTCAGCACCAGGGAGTCCCACTGCCGTTCCTATTTTTGATGGTAATAAACCTTGAAATCCCAGGATAATTCAGTTTTAGAAGCAATCTGGCAAAAGCCTTTCCCACCTAATGGGCACCTATTGTGACACGCAACCTCGGCCCATCTCAAGCGCTGGGTGTGTATTTGGCCCCACAACAGAACATCTCCCAGAAGCTGGTAATTTGTCTTGGTGTTTTGCGATCGCTCTCCATGAAACAATGAATTTCAGACAGTGGGAGAACAACAAAGGCAACTCACCCCTTCAGGAGAGCAGGCAAACTTCTCCGAAATCATAAAAGGCACTCCATCCATTGCTGAAAGGGACAAGACATCACACGTGATGTTTCCAGCTGGCTTCTGACATGCAACTTCACACATTCCCAGTGACAGATCAAGTATTCACAGCACTGACACATGACTGATTGCTCCCAACCGTTACTGCCAGCCTTTTCCTCCCTCTAAACTGCCAGTGGTTTCTTTCCACTTAAGACATAGCTGGGTCAGTCCCTACCAAACCAGGAACACAACGAATTCTCCCTGCTCTATCCATATAAAATTTCATTCTTTTGCATTTTCCAGTTTTGCACAGCTGGCAAAGCAGGATAGTATTTGAAACTGGAAGGAGGACACACTTCTATTCACCACCCCCTCACCAAACCCATTCAGCACACTCGGTGGTGTCTGAGCAAGAGAACAAGGAACAGCTGGTTCAGGGCACTTGTAGCCCCTAAAGCAGTCAACACCACCACCTGTGTACCAGGCAGCAAGGTGCCACCACCCGAGCAGGATGATGACAAACACCTGGGGCCAAGCACCCTCCCTGGCCTGGCTGTTGCCAGTGCAAACTCAACAGTGAGCAGTGGAGCTCAAACGCTTGCAAACCACGTCTGGAGGATGCAAACCACGTCTGGAGGATGCAAGCCAGTAGAATATGAGGACAGACATGAGGACACGACACCACATGGCACAGCCTCATGTCGCTGGGCCCAGCTTTCTCTGTAGCATAACCTTAATGGTACTCAGAGCACTGTTTGCCTTCGTGCCATTTTGTATATTCATCCGAGTGCAATGATGTCCAGTGTTTGTGCCTTGCTGTCACCATGTCACAGGAAGCCTCCCACAAGACGTGGTAGTACAAGGGACACACTTATTTCTGAAACATGTCACTCAGCAATTTGCACACAGACTGCAAAGGGCACATTTCCAAGGCAGCGCACACCCCAGATACACCCCCTTTACTGCACTTACACCTTTAACATCTGAAATCTTTAAATTTCAACTCTGAAAGAAATAAAAACTTCAAATTAGAGTAAATTTAAGCCCTGAGAGGCCCTCCAGTGATCCTCAAATAAGGTTTTCTTTCAGAAAGCATCTGCACCCACAAACTCAGAGCTCCTCTGTTCACTGTTTCTAACTTCTACCAGCAACACTGAATTACCAGGTTAGTGATTAAACAAGGGTCATTTAAGAATACTCAGCATTTTACATGTGCTTTGTCTATTTTCGATTTAAAAACCCCCTCCACTGGAGTAATTTTGTTATCAAAGGTGCTGTGCGGCAGCCACAGCGCAAAGGGAAACAAAAGGAAACAGATGAAAAGCAGCATCACGAAATCCAGGAAGTTTTAAACCTGAAAGACCATCTGCATTTGTTATCCGACAGAAAGCCACTTTGATCAGCCACACGCCAGCTTTTGTAAAGTAATCTAAAGGCTGAGCTACAGCGAGCGTGCGCGTCCCCGCAGCCCCCCCGGCCGGCGGCCACGCGCTGCAGCCCACCCGGAGCTCGGAACTACAGAGCGAAGCAGCAGATAAAAGCAGGGTGAGCCAAAGGCTCCGCAGCGCAATTAGCACTCTCCTAAACAAACGAGCTTCAACAGAGCTGTAATTAAGCAGGCCTGTAATTAAGTATATGCCCTTTATCATAACGATCATGCTTAAAAATGGCATGATGCATGGAAGTGTGTTATTAATGCTGCACTCCCCGAGCGCAGGAGCGTGTGCGGAGCCGGCGTGTCAGGCCCGTCACCAGCCTGCTGCTAAAATGCATTAAAGGCAGAAGGCAGAAAACAAGGTGCTCATTCAGCGTCTCCTTTCACAGCCAGGCACCGGTGTCACGAGGGTTTAAATACCACCAGTTCTGGAAACTTCACAGAAACGAAGCCCTGGGCGGACGCTGCCACTGCCTGCCCCAGTGCCAGGAGCCCTCACCCCTTCACCCCGTGGCTCGGCCGGGCTCCAGGAGCCCTTTGGCCACCCAAGGGGCTGCAGGCAGGCAGTGGGGACCCCCAAGACAAGATGTGTGGGGAGCAGCATTCCTCCCTTGCCTCTGCTCCCAGGCTGAGCAAACTCCCGGACAAAGTAAGTGCTCTGGGAGATGGGCCCTTCTGTGCCCCCCTCCTCAGCCTCGGGGTGCCCTGCTCACAGCATGAGACACCCACAGCCAAGATGGGCTTTTTCACATTCACGAGGCTTCGAGGGTGAGGCTCCCTACTCCCCCAGCAGCTCACGGAGACTCGCAATGATCTCCAGGGCCAGGCAACTCCAGCAGCAGCAGGAAAGAGCTCCCATCGTTGTGCGGGGAACTGACCAGTTGTCCAGCACTGGGGTGTCCAGCACCAGGGACTGGGCGTGGGGACCATTGCTCCCACTGCACACTGTGAGGCAGCACACAACTGCTGTTTACAGTAGCAGCTAATTTAATAATAAAATTAAATGAAACCAGAAGTCTAGGAGGGCATTTTAATTCCATGCCCCTTGTTTTGATGTTGTTCTGTAAATAAACAGCAGCAGCAGCCTCTGATTTCTCCCTTTTTCCTTTTTTTTTCCTCCTCTTGCCTTTAAAGCATTCCTGGCAGGCTCTGAAGAGTGACTGCTGTGCTGAGACCCTGCCCTGTGTCACCACCCCCATGGGCAGTGTCTCACTCACAGACCAGGCCCTGGCCCTGAGCTGCAGCTCCCATTTCAGCCTGGCCAAAAGCTACACCAGGTTCCTCCACGTCAATCTGTGCCACGTTAGAGACCAGCAGACGGTGACACCAGGGGACAAAGGGCCTGCCCCTGGTGAATGATAAAGCACAGCTCTTTCCAAAGGTATCCATGCTGATTCAAATAAAAATGGTGGGCAAGGTCCCAATTTTACAGTGTTACTCATATTATCACAGGAGCAGCTCATGCATTGACTCACACAGGCTTCAACTTCTTTAAAGGTCGGGACTTCAAAATATTTCTAAAGACCTATAAAATGTCTGCACCGTGCAGACTGAAGCCTCCTTGCACAGGCTGGCAAAGCTGCTCTTGCCCCCCAAAGCCTCGCTGCCAGGGCAGCTGCGTGTCAGGGCCCTGCACCAGGGGCTGAGCGCAGGAGGCAGCAGGTTCTCTCAATGCCCCTGTATCCACAGCACCTGCGACAACTCAAGGAGGTGCCCGTGCTCTTCTCTCTCAAAAGGGAACAAAATAAAATCGGATTTCAGCAGGGAAACTGTTTCCAATGGCTGTTTGCTGCCTCCCAGGATCAGCTCCTTCCCGAGGGTCACAGCTAATTAACCCAGGCACTGCCATTAGATAAAAGAGTTGAAAGGAGCCAGCAGCCAAAACCAACCTCCCAAAGCCCGGCCCCAAAGGACAGTGTTCCCACAAATCCCTGACAGCAGTCAGGAGTGCATGGATGCCTCGGTGAGGCACAGTGGACATGCCCCCTTCCTCGGTGCAGGACCACTGGAACACACAACCAGCTTCCACCTGGCAGCTACTTCTTCACTGTAATTTGCCAAGACTCGCTCTCAGGCTCTAACGGGGAGGACACCAAAGCATGCTCTATAAATCCAACTTGCCAGCTCGCTTAGAAATCCTCTCTTTAATCTGTAAAAGTATTGTCACCCTCCTCTAAGCGCTCGAGAGATGCTGCCTTCTGTGCTGCAGACTCCAACTAAATCTCGGTTGTCAAATTAGTAATTCATCTTTCTTGAATAACTATATTTTTAGCCAAGCTACCAGATTTAAATAATCAGACCTGCCAATGCTACCCTAATTTAAACATGCTGACGAACTTTCACAGGCAGCATCAGCTAACATAATGAGTTTCTGGATGACAAAGAACTTCAGACGGTAGTTCTCTACACTACCCGGCGTAATAAGCACTTGTTCTTTTCTACAATGTGCACATAAAAGAGAAATCTAAATAATAGTTGCTGTAATTATCTTGAAAAATATGCGGTGATTAATGGTGATTATGAAAATCTGTATAATTGTTCGCTAAAGCTCCAAAGATCAGATGCTCTCTGGAAGCAACCATCAGCGAAGAACTGGGGAACACAAAAGCTTCCAGGCTCCTGTCCGCTAGAAGCGTGTGAGAGTGGGATCGCCCCTGTGTCAGCTCAGCCTTCACCCTCCCGTGACCTCTGCCAGAGGTGCCGGGACGTCCACGATGAGACGCACGTGTCATTGTGGCTGAAAGCACGAAGTTCAACCTGTTATTTATGCAAATAATTAATTACTCCTGTATCCAACTCACAGTTTGTCATGACACATTAATGACTTGATAGACTTCTATGAACTAGTGAGCACAGGACAGCAGAGCGCTTTTATCGTCATTTAATTTAAAAACGATCCTGTGTGAAATTATCTAGTTGTGAGTGATGGAAGCATAAAGAACAGACTCAGCAAAGCTTCTTGTGGATCATTGCTTTATTAATGGTAACGTCAGGGAAATGAAAAATGCTAACATTGTCATATTTAACTCCTGGGTACAGATGAATCGCTGCCTCAGAGCCTGGCGGGCTCCGTTTGCACACTGCAGTGAGCGCTAATTCCTCACACCACGATTGTGGGGATACACAGCCACGGAAGAGTTTATATACCTTAACTCCCAAGGAAATAACAGCTGTTTCTGCATTAAATTCTCACCATAAGCTTTTATAGCTTTGGATTTCTTTATTGCTGTTTTTGCATAGCCTTTTACACTTGAATTTTCAATTTCTGATATTAAAAATATTTAAATAAATAAATAAATCCCTTGCAAAACATTTTCCTGCATGACTGAAAATGAAGAACTGTTAATCCAAGCCAACAAAACACCCCAACACTGAGTGCACTACTGCCACCTTTAAAATTTAAATGATCTTAGGTTTTAGAAAGGGCTTTCTCTAATGCTGCAGAACTGTTCCTGTTTTCCTGAATGCTAACAGAGTGTTCATCCTTTACCAAGAAGAGTATCTCATAAACCAGCCTACAGCAACACCATAAAACCAGCAGAGCTCCCTGGCTTAGAGAAAACTTGATTTTCAGCTAAATGGCACCAGAGGAATCTGAAAGCAGACTGAGAACCAGGGGCTGGCACGGAGCTCGGGCACAGCAGCACCTGGAGGGGAGCCACGGTCAGCCTGGAGGGACACGCGAGCCCCTGTCTGGGTGGCCAACAAAGGTGCCCCCCGGAAGAGCTTCTGCCCCCAGCACTCAGCCCAGCGGCGGTGGGCCCCCAGCTCACAGGAGGCTCTGAATGCCATTCCACTGCAGCGGGAAGGCACAGCCACGTGCAGCCTGAGCCCAGCCTGGCGAGGACAAGTGCCTGCTCTCCCCATCAGCAGGACACCCTGGGGTAAGGCTGGGGCTCAGCTGCAGTGCCCCCCAGCAGACAGGCCATGCTGTTACCCGGGGCTGAGCTGGTGGCACAGCGTGGTGCCGGCCAGGGCAGGCTGGAGCCAGGCCACCCACCCTTGGTGCCCTCTCGCAGCCCCTGCCGAGCACACAGCCCTGGCTCCCGCCCGTGCCCCTCTGCTTCCCGCCACACGCCCCGGCGTGAGCTCTGCACCCTGAGCTCGGCACCCTGAGCTTCTGCTGCACCCGTGCAGGGAAGGCAGCACAGGACACCTGTGCAAACCCGGCACGCTGTGCCCTTACTGCAGGGGAAACCATTCGCAAGTATGAAAAAATGTTTTAAAATAGTTTGCCACGCATCCAGAGAAGGGTGTGAGCTTTTAAAACCAAACCAGCTCTCCACGATGCTGAGCCTCCTCCTCCTCCTCCTGTATTTCTATACACAGAGATTTAAACAGCAACCTGAGCAGTAAATGTGTGTGTGCTCTGTGCTACTGTGCACCAAGGCCCAGATGGAACCACACCAAATCACTGACGGCAAAACCTCAGGGCCAAAACAAAAGCAGCCTTTCCTGACAGCTCCTGCCAAGCTGGCTGCAAGGGGGAACCTGCAGCTGCCCCACTGTGTTCCCCAGCTGCAGACACCATCCCCAACACGCACACAACTTCTTCGTGTCATACAAAAAAGTGCAGAGGTGCAGGCAGGGGCACAGGCAGGGGCACAGGCAGGGGCGCAGGGCTCAGCTCCACTTGCCCAAGGCACACGTCCAAGCTCATGAGAGCCCCAGAGCCCCTCGCGTGGCTCCGGGGGCAGCTGCACTGCAGGTCCCGTGGCTCCCAGGCAGCAGGAGCTCGCACCAGGGCTGTCGTGGGGCAGCAGGGGCACAGCCAGCTGGGAATGCCCAGCCCTGGGCCTGGCCAGGCAGCAGGACGGCAGCAGCACCAAACCACGCCATGCCTGGTGCCGTGAGTGGGAGAGCAGGGGCCTCCTGGGCTGAGGAAGGAATCTCTGCCTTGGGAAAGGTTTACAGCTTTCCTGTTCGTCTTGAAATGACTTTGATTAAAAACACAGACCTGGACTAAATTTTCATTTTTGCTAATTTGATTGTCAGCCTTGATTTTCTCCGTTTCCTGCATAGCTCATGACATGGCACAATTAGTTCTTTACTGCTAAGATCAAGCCACGAAAACACTTGAAAAAATACCCCTGGATTTGATTATTTTCTTTTTTAAATAAAGTGAAGGTTAAGTACTGCATGGTGACGCCTAAGGAGCACCTCAGCACTGTGACTCCATCAGCACCAGAGAACATGGAGAGACTTCAAACAAGCTCTTCAAATTGCAAGTGTTTAGGAGCTCTTGATTTTATTATTTTTTAATAAAATGTCCCCTTTGAAGTCTCTGCACCACACTAAACTTCAAAGATCACACCTTAGCATGTGCTGTTTCCAAGCCACAACCCTTAATTAATTAGAGCAGAGCAGATACAAACCAGGGCACTCGCGTGGGGCTGAGGCAGAGCCGGGACAGGGCCAGCTCAGTGATGGGGAGGCAAAGGCAAAGGCAAAGGCAAAGGCAAAGGCAAAGGCAAAGGCAGGCACTCCTCCAGCGTCTGCTCACGGCTGCGTGCTGAAGAGAAACCCAGACGCTTTTCCATTCCCTTCAGCTCTGGCTGTAATGACAGACTCCTTGGAAGTCATTAAACGTGTAATGTCTGTCTGCCACGGCGGCCGGGCAGCGCGGGCTGGAGCAGCAGTTGCAAAAAGCATCTCGGGCAGCCCCACAATGGCTGCAGTGTTCCCTGGCCGGCAGCTGTAAATTTCTGCTGCTTGATGAGAGAAACATCCACACGGCTTCCAGTGCTGCAGGGTAGGAGCAGGG
Source organism: Mohoua ochrocephala (assembly GCA_013398855.1). Lineage (NCBI taxonomy): Eukaryota > Metazoa > Chordata > Aves > Passeriformes > Acanthizidae > Mohoua > Mohoua ochrocephala. Next base: position 61,097 of record VZTA01008235.1, read on the forward strand.
GGTATTAAATCCACACGCTGCATATTGTTACAGGGTCTGGCCCCGGAAGCTTTTTCCTTTGCTGAGCCACGTATGGTGTGAGGTGGGATTTGTTGCCACCGTGACAGTCCTGGGCTCCCCAGACTCTCTGGACAGCAGCCAGGTCACTGGCCAGGGGCAGATGCTCACACTTGCAATGACGCTGTGATCCTGCCCAGCAGCACCCCGCACCCTCCAGCGGGGCACTGAGGGACCAACATCTGTCCCACAGCACTCCCAGGGCAGACAACAGTGCACGGTCCTCTCTTTACGGGGTTTTGGTTTAAGGGACTCAAGTTATTTTTAACACACAGCATCTCCGTGTTTCCAATAAAAGCAGGAGAAAGAAGCTGGATCAGCTGCCCTGCTATCACCGTGCTCTCCATTCTCTAAGCATGCCTGCATGTTAGCAGAAAGAAACCCATCACGAGCATGGCTGGGAAGGACGTGGGGATACTCATCCTGGAGCTCAGTGATGCACAGAACACGCTTCCACCATCCCATGGAACATTCACCCAGCCAGAAGAGCCTGGACACCGAGCCAAAGCTAAGGCCTTCGGTGCTGGGGAGGACGGCACAGGGCAGGGGCACACAGCACTGCCCGGCTGCAGGGCTGCGGGTGCAAAGGCAGGGGAGGGGCTCTCCCCCTCCCAACAGCCGGACACAGAGCCACGGCCCTGCCGAGCCAAAAGCTCTCCTGCACGAGGAGATCCACTGTGCCACTCGGGATCCAGATCTTCTAACGGGATTTAATTTTTTAAGTGCTCAAAATCATTACTGGAGCCACATATTTCTATCAGGTAAATTTCATTTGCATATGCAAATGGTATCTAAATACACTGCACCATTAATATGATCAGTAATTACATAATAATAGTCACCAATCTCCACACACATCAAACTTACAGTTTTGTAGCTATTAAGGAAACTGTGCTTTGTAATTAAGATAATCCTCATTTCCAGATGCTAATTAACTATATAATAATTAGCTTCTTTTGCTAATGCAAATTAAGTATTTTCATCCTTATTGGTAAAAGAGTTGCTTATCACTTAAAAAAGAGACAACCTAGAAATAATCCCTCCTCCCCCTTTAAGGTGAAAAGGTAACTCCATTTTTATCAGTCTCATTTCTGAATGCAAATTAGCCCTGATTAATCAAATCACAGATTAATGTGCCCGTCTTGTAGCACGGCCAGTGCCCGGCGTGGCCCTCCAGCCCTGGGAGGACGAGGGCCGCTCGTGGCCCACGGAAGCCCCCGGCTCCTCTCCGCTGGTGCCGGCACTGCAGAGCTCCCTGCCCCAGCACGGCGGGGATCGGCCACCAGCCCCCCTCGGGGACACGCCGTGACACCCGGCCAGGCCGGGGAGCGCCCCGAGCCGCCCCGCACGTGGCCGTGCCGCCGAGCCCGGGGCGGTGCGCGGTGGCGGCAGGTGCGATGGCAGCGCTGCCAGCCTGCCGAGCCACCGCGGCAGGGCTCGGCCTTGGCGCAGCGCATTCATCATCTGCTAAACCAATCCACCCACTCTGCACCACCATTTGTCATTAATTATGCTAATCAGCACACCATTACTCTCCAATGACACCGCGGCACTTATTAGCCAGTTATGGTTTTTCAAAAGCACAGCTCATTGTGTATGTGAGTGCTGCGCCTGCATTAGCCTACAGGGAAGAAATGTCCAATTATGAAAAGAAGAAATTTGCTATTATCTCCCTCTAACAAACCAATTTAGTAATTATAAAAGTCTCTGAACTCAGAAGAATTTGTTAAGAAGAGCTGAGTGATGAAACCAGAGAATTTTCTTTGCAATAACTTTCTAAGTTGGAACTGAAGTGACAATAGAGAACGAGCAGTTTTTATTATCTTAATTACGACTCTTGCATCTCCACTTTAGATGATCAAAAAGCAGAATTTATCTAAACATGGGCCTGTATTTGGCTCTTCCCTTAAACCACGTGATTTGTTTATTTTAACAGATACGCGACCGAACGCGCGTAACGCGTCACAGACGCTGCGAAGGGCCCGGCCGGTTCCCGGTTCCCGGTTCCCAGCCCTGAAGCACGATGCGATGACGCAGCAGCCGCCCACGCGAAGCCCCCGCGCGCCCGAGGCACGCGCCGGGAGCGGGGACACCGCCAAAGGCACGGAGCCGGGCCCGAAGAGCCCGTGCAAAACTGGCTTTGGGGGAGCATCCAATTCCTCCACAATCCCTACGTCGATTTGCTCACTGCAAGGGGACACCACTAGTTTTAGAAGCTTAATATGTGTTAAGAGCTCATTAATATCATCAGAGTAAATGGGCCTATTAAAACATCTTTAAGCAATATCTGAACATACATCTCCCTAAACTATATTTAATGACCGTACTTAAGATGCATTATAGGAAAGTCTTAATGAGACATTAGATAGCATTTTGAAGATTAAAATTAGAGAATCCATATAAAGTCTGTCCACTTAATGTAGCCTTAAGCTACACTGATGAAATACATTACCACCAAATTATTACTTCATTAGAACAAATATTTTCTAATAATTTCTGATTTATGCCATTAGTTGTCTGCATATATATTATATATTCGTATCTATATGTACATATAAAAGTATACACGAAACAATTTTCTAGTTCAAGAGGAGATGGGAGAAATTCTGAGCTTTCTAATAGCTGAGTTAATTACTTGTCTTTTTTTCTATTGAGTTAAAAATATGCACTCTCCATAAAAGTCCATTTACGGTGCCCCCACTTATCCATTACCCATAAGGTCACCCTTTAAACATTTGCTGTTCTGCTTTTCAAGGATCAGTAGGGTGCCCTGGGCTCGGCCCCAAACGGCCCCTTGGGCCCTCCGCAGAGGTTGAGGCGTGGCGGCAGTGCAGCCCCCAGGGTGGATCCCGGCCCGAGGCCGAGCGGGACCCTCGCTCTGCGCGCTGCCCCTGGCCCGGCGAGGGACGGGACCTGCCAAAACTACCCAGGGCCGGGCAGTACTTCTGGACAAAGCTGCAGCCGTGCCCATGGTGCTGTCCCCCCCAGTACTTCTGGACAAAGCTGCAGCAGTGCCCACGGCACCGTCCCCCTGCTCTGGCAGGAGCCCCTGCCCGCAGCACGCCCACGGACGGGCACCCGCCCTGGGCCCCGGTGCGGCACAGCCAGGACAGAGAGGCCGCGGGACGCCTCCCCCAAACAACTGAGCCACCGCCACAACGAATCGCAATAAACTTATTAGCAAGAGGGTTTTATGTGTGGTTTATTTTGTATAAACAGCTTTTCATTAGATAAATGAAGCCCAACAACCTTTACAAATGTTTTCAATTATGAAATGATGCCATTGAGATATCCGGATGGCGATAATCAGGGAAAACACCAGTGACATCTCCTGCTCGGAGCCGGAACGTGCTGCCTGGATGGCTGCTCCTCCCAGTACCATCCCACCCAGCCACACCAGGCATTTAAAAACCCCTGCTTTATTTGATGGAATCCCTAGCAACAAGACTATTTACATTTATTCTGCCCAAGCCTTCTATCCAAAAGAGCGAACATCTCATTGTAACAGTTTTGCATTTTTAACTGTGCAAATTAGGCATTCTTCATAAATAACAGCCTGGTTTGCTGCACTGCAACTCCTTTTTATTAGCAGCACAGAAATGCACAATGAGCAACGTGTTCTATTATTCTTTGTCAAATCACAGAATGCTACATTAGAATAACTCTGCTGGTCAATGTAATATAGTAGATTAAATTCAACTTCTGTGCAAAACCCACTGTAAAACAGCATGATAAGAAGGCTATAAAAAATTTAATTTTACTCCAAACTCCATCAAAAAAAAAAAATGGTGTGAAAAGTAATTTTGCATAATCAGTACACGCCATCTGGAACAATTAACCGATTTCTATAGAACTATGAGGATCAGTCATATCTGCTTATTAAAGATCAGAAATTATACAAGTAATAAATCCTTGAAAAAACTAAGCGTACTCCCGCCTGTCAATGCTATTTTAACTTCAAATACTGAAGAACGCCTGATAAGGCTGAAAAGAAGAGATTAATATATGCAAATTACATCCAGCATTTAAAATCCCCAACAACTGTCTCTGGTTTTCTGTCCCTTATTGCTGCCTTTATGTTTTATTCATACACCAACTCACCTGTCACTTCATAAGCTATAATATTATGGGGGGTATTATTAAACAGCATAAAGCCAAGCTTTAATTGGAAAGCTTCATTGCATTTTCCAATTATTTGGAGTAAATTAAAAGCAGATGCACATAGTTTAATAAGGAGTCTAATATCAGTTCCAGGAAATCAAAATTCATTGTCATTACTATGCTGTGATAGTTTTGCAAACTGTACTCAATTTTGGAGGTTTTGAAAAGAAAATCTGTCTCTGCAATCTGTTAATTGTCATTCGGTTAATAACTGTTTAAATATCCAAACCTCTGAGCGGCTTCCTATTTAAAAAAATTAAACTCTGGCACCCGGCAAAGCAAAACAAACACAGCGCAGGCCACCCCAAGGTTGTGCTCCGCGGGAACGGCGCCAGTCCCGCGAGCTCATCCTCCTCCATCAGCCACTGGCCTTCCTTCAGCCACCGCTGCTGCTGCTGCGGGGCGTGCGGAGCGAGGGCACCCCTGTCCGGGGGATCCACGTCACCGTCACCTCGCCGTCACCCTTCCCTCCATCGCCCCCGTGCAGCCTCCGGACCAGGCTGGCCCCGGTACACCTGCTCATACATAATTCAGGGAGCCAGGGTTACAGCCGGATAATCCTCTCGGCAGAGACGGCGCAGCCTCCTCGGAAGGTGACGTGTGAGCTGAGGGACACGGGTGAAGCCCACGTCCCCGAGCAGGAGGGGACGCGGCTCCCCCGCCCGCCTGCTGCGCCGAAGGGAGCCGGGGCCAACGCGAGGGCAGGGCAGCACCCAGCCAGGGCCTCCACCTCCCACACCAGCACGTGGCAGTGAGGAGAATGGCACTTCGGGCAACAGCAGCTTCATCAAAAAATTGTCTGTCTTAAAAATGTCACCTGTGGGAGAACTCGTGGCTCCATCATCCCCATTTGGGGTCGCTGCCCCAGCACAGCCTGGGTAACACGTGGGGCACGCTGACACAGCACACCGAGGGTCTCTACACCACGGATGGGCTAATTTAATAAGAAACATACTTTTTGAATCTCATTAAGTATAGTATTAAGTAACACACTTCCCTTTCTGAAATATGCAGCTGCAGCATTTTACATGAGACTCCAGCCTCCCTGAACTGCTGGATATTAATAGAGCCTTTCATAGCTGGAAGATTATCCAGGTCTCTTAGTCCAAAGACTGGAAATTGCAATAGGGTAAAGAACAGGCTGACTTTAATCTTGGCTTCAGTAAAGAGGTTTCAATGCAGAATAAAGCTTGTGTCACAACTTGTCTGGCTTTTGGACCATCCTGATTAAAATTCAGTGTCACAAAATATAAATTTAGTTCCGCTTCTACTCTTAAGAAGCGCCGAGAACGTAAGTGAAGGGATGGGGACCGACAGTAAGATGCAGCACGGGACCTTCCCCTCCGAGACTGGGGGTCTCAAACTCCTTGAACGTTGGAGGCGATCGCAGAACCACCAGGAACTGTGCTAGAAGATGAAGATAAAAGCAATCTTTGTGCACTGATCCAAAAAATAGAATCTCCCTTTTTTCCAAAATTACCTGTTTTAGTAAAGCAGACATGCTGTGCCAAGTACATAATTTAATTATCGACAAAAAGGATGAAGCAAAACAATAGTTTGTGAAAATAAATTATTAACCTCTGATTAAAACATCTGTCCTCCCACATACAGAGGAGAGCAAGAGTGTCTTTTAAAAGGAAACAGACACCTAAGGAAGCGGCACATGTGGCCAGATAACCTGGCATTTTGCAACATGAAGGAAGCTGACATACGGGCACTGAAATATAACAGAACCTAAATCTAGAAAGACCTCTGAAAGAGACTTCTTTAGTCACTACCGAAAAAAAAAAAAAGAAAAAAAAAAGGAGGACAGATACCCCAAGGCATTCCCAAGTTAGCCCCTCCTGAACAGGAGGAGGAATCAGGAAGCAAGCTGCTGTCCTAGGAGCAGTGTGTGAAGCGAACGCTTCCCACGCCACTGCCCAGACAGATGACACCTGCCCCCCACCGAGAGCCGCAGCTTGCAGAACGGAAAAGCAACTCGGTTTCCTTTTCAGGAATCCACTGGCTTTGATGTTTTTCCAGATCATTAACATCAGTTTCCACTCTCTCTGCTGCCTCCAGAGAGCTGGATTAGAAACCTGCGTGGAGTGAACGCCAAATGTCGCTGCAGTGCCTGCAGGAGCAGCCCATCCTCCTGCAGACGAAGCCCAGCTCAGCTCGACCTCGTGCCATGGCCAGACCCGGGCTCACCTCGCCCTGGCTGGGCTGCACCAGGCTGAGACCCTCTGCCCCCTCCCCAGCGGGGCTCTGCCCCTGGGCTTCCTGCTGGGAACGCTCACCTGTGTGACCCAGCAGGTGGAGTTTGGACCTGAGCCTCTGCCCACAAACGTTTCCCTCTCCAACCTCTCAGACCACAGTTTGCTCTAACCTTTCACAGAAAGTGTCTTAAAGAGGGCAATAAATATTTAAATATCATAAAAAACTATTTATATATAAATATAATAAATACCCGTTTAAGTAAATATTTACCTCCCTAAGGTAAGAAATATTGGTGCGTGATTCCAAAACAAACAAGCCAGAGCTGTGGAGAAACTGGCACCTGCAAGAGCTGCACACGGAAACCTCCTCCTCCTCCATGGCACGCTGGCACACACGCTCCAGCCAACGCTGCGCTGGCAGCCGGCCGCACTTCCCTTCCCTGATGCTCAGCCCAGCTTCTCACAGAAAAATACTTCACACAAGTAACTGGATACCTATCGACTGAAGCGGTTAAAGACAACCACTGCACAGTACCTTTGAGGGAAGAAATACATGCAAAGGCATTTCAGCATCAAACGACTGCTCAAAAACCCATCGCTCCTCAGCAAAATGAGCAGCAGGCGCTGCGGTCTCGGTCACAGCACGGACCTTGCTGCATCGGAACATGAAGCGTGTGATGCTTTTTGGGATCTGACATCGAAGCTCCAACCCAGATGACATGGCTTTTCTCCTCTTAAAGAGAATGAAAACCTTCACCTGCAGCTCAGCAAGGCCCTGACCTGAACTGAGAATGCTCCGAGTGGTGAGAGATTCTGTGCTTCTGGACCCTCTTTTATTTCTATGGATTAACATGACTTGAGGATGGATACTCAAACTTAGGGATGACACGTTAGTATGTCCAGCAACATCATTCCTTTCTGAAGGTACCTGCATAAGTGTTTTAATTGTTTGGGGCTGACAGCTGGCAACTGTTACATACTACCAACAAACATATTTCAAAGTATGTTCTGCTTTCGTTCCACTGCTTTCCCAGCACAGTTTCCGTATTTAAGTGTTCAAAAGATGAACCTTGGTCCTACCCAAGGGTAACTGATCATCTCGTTATCGCCAAATTTCTGCTAGAGTAAATATCCTTGGAAAGGTTCGTATGACTGAAGTTGGGTTTCTGGCTCCACGCTGCCAGCTGCAGCAGGATCTGGAAATTCATACACTCGTTTCCTGCACAAAACTGGTGCACAGAGGCTTTAATTGCTTTGTGTACACATTCTGATGGGGTTGCACAGGCTCCATAGAACACAATTTCTATCCTAATCTGAGAGCAGGCCAAGAGAAGGAACGAGATTGTCCTAGAGTCAAATTACATATGCTTGCTTGTCTGCTGCTGCCCCAAAACACATCTATCTGTAATATAATGCCGAAGACGGCTACAGGGAAATTTCAGGGGGGAAAAAAAAGGCAACCCTGCTCAGCAGAATGCACAGATCATCGGCAGCAAGGGCTGGAACCCACTGCTTAGCAACTCAAGAGTGCTGCAGTGGTGCTAGAGCCCATCCAATTAGTGAGGCCTGCAGAATATTTGCACTCCTACACCTCTTGGTTCCTGAAAGGGTTAAAGATTATTATTAGCATATAATTTACAGGTCCCTTCTCCCAGGAAAGAAATAATGCACAGTAAATGCCACATTCATTTTAATAATACATGTTACAGTCTGTGCCCAACATCTGCACAAAGGTAAAGCAGACAGATTTTTTTGACATGTCCCACTCTGCCATCGAAACACAGGCTTTTTGTTTTGTAAGTGACGGAAGGTTTAATCAAGAAAGCAGGCAATTCATCAATCTAAACAAGGCTGCTCACACTGCCCTGACAGCACACACATGGTTTTATACAGAAGAAACCTGGCCACCTGTCAGCGGCACCTTTTACATCAGGATATACAAATACACTGGGTGATCAATCCTCCAGCTCTTCCCATTCATTTCTTCATTTTCTTATTGTATTTTTCTTTATGCTAGATGTTGCCCTCATTCTCTGCAGGAATAGATGGGAGACAAGGCAAGCTATGGCTGTTTATACACTATCATAAAAATTTATATACCCTTAGAGTGACTTATTTCCCTTCTATTTGAGTACCGTTATTATAAATTATTATAAATAATTTTTCACTTCATTGAGGAATTTTCCCTGTATATTATTATCTGTGCCTGCCTGCGAGGGCTGCCTCTCCCTCACTGCGCTTGTGCCTCTGATAAGCCGAAGCAATATGCAGGCAGAAGATGCTCAAGTCTGAAATGAAGGCAATATGTAGTCACAACAACATCTTAATTAAACTGAAGGCCATGAGGAAAGACTGTGCTGTGAAATACTGAGCCATGTCTGTCAACAGGTCTGTCTGGAGCAAGGCATTCTTCTTCCAGCAGCTGCCCGCCCCAGCCTGCACATTAAACCCCTCAGCTCCTCGGCACCCTGCTCCCAGCAGCATCCACAGACACTCTGCACATCAGCTTAGAGCTAATTCTGCCTTTTGGTCTGGGGTGCGTGGCACGGGGTGGGACCAGGGAGGCTGTGGAGCACAAGGACGATGCCAGCAGTGCCAGTGCTGCGCTGCTGTGGCACATGACAGGCTCCCATTGTGAGCTCTGGGCAGTGCTTCCCTATCTGCACCCTGCCAGGGACTCACTTATCAGTTTACTGTGCCAAGAGAAGTCTCCTTAACTTTCTGGTCACCCAGTGTGTCATGGCCAAGACTGGCAATGACAAAAGACTGATTAAAAACTGTAATTGCTGCTTACAGGACCATTTTTTCCTTGACTCCAGTTTTGTGCAAACAACAACTGCATTACAGAGCCCAAGGGGTAATGGGCAGTTCCAGTGGGGAGACGGTCATTCTGCCAAAATATAATTGCGATACAAAGTAGGATCGACAGCCAAAATTCATTTAGCCTTCCACAAACATGCTGAACCACAGCTGGAAGTGTTGTTTTCATCGAATACTGTGAAAATCTTGGGTCTCTACAGAGAGGGAAGAGAGCCCACGCTGCAGCTCTTCATTCTACCCCCATTACAGCCCTCCCTTCCCAAGCAGCTCCTCCCGTGCCCACCACAGACTGAGGCCACACCAAAACTGGAAGAGACTGCTCATAATGGCTTTTGCTGCCCTCACCGGCCCCAAGAACCCCTTTTCTGATGGGGGAGCCAAGAGAGGGAGCCCACAGGCCCGTCCATGCACGGAGAGGGACCCTGTGCCCGCTGGAGGCCCGCACATCTCCCCGCAGGCGCAGCTCCGGCGGGGACCCGCGGCGGCGGCGAGGGCAGCCCTGGCAGCGCAGCTCAGGCAGCACCAGCAGCCTGTTCCCAAATCTCCTGTTGCCATGGCACTGCAGCGAGCACTGCAGAGTCCGGGCTGGCTGCACACGACACCGACGGAACAGGAAACTTGGGAATGGCTTCCAGAGCGCGTCTGGGGGCTAATCCACCTCGGCAAGGTTTAAGCACACAAAGAGAATTGTCACGGCACCTCACTGCAGCTGCTGACAAGGCAGCCGTGGTCGGGAGCTGTGCACGAAAATCCTGTCAATGCACAGGATGTGTCATATGACAAGACCCTTTCTTTGGAAAGAGCTCACAGCTGTAATAGCCATTACAACACATGCACAACTCATATAACAACGTTTCTGGAGGAGAATGTGCAATTGGAGGAAAAATAAGAGTTATATAGTTGAAAATGTGCTCAAGCAAACATGAAGAACTAATGCCCTGTCCAGCTCCACAGGCCTTGTTTTGTGCTTTGCCTGTAAGGATCTGGTAAAGCGTTCAGGCTCTTTGTGAAGCAGGCACCTCCTCAGGCTGCACGGCGAGCAGGGGCCGGCACATCCTGTAGCAAGGTCAGTCCCAGCAACACCCACGCAGAGCTGCTGCAGTCGGTGCACTTGGCACCTCACCAGGAGGGAAAGCACAGCTTCCCATCCCCAGGCAGAACTGTCTCATGCGAACACAGGAACACACCTTCCCTTTCATTTCCAAATGTGTTCGGCAGGAGAGTAACAGGAAAAATGAGGATTATGCAATTGCTACATTCGATCTCTTTAGGAACCTGAAGCTGCAGTTCCAGGCAGAGATTACCTTTTACATAACCCTTTGATTATGGTACATGAATTAATGCCATGTTCCCATGTTACGAGTGTCACTCACTATTAATAGGAAGAACCTGCGAATGGTACATTTTTGCCACCTTCTCTTCCCTGATTATGCACAAGCAGTTTCCACTGCACAGCCCACTGAATCCACTGCTGGGTTTCCAAACTGTCCTAAAATGTCCTTCAGCCAGATGAAGGGACTAGACTTTCATTAGGCTTTGACAGAGTCAGGTTTAAAGCCAGTATCTTTTTCCTCTTGCAAAAACAACGTAACAGAGCGAAACTTGTGCTAAGTGTGATTCTATCACGCCTATGACAATATTTGTTCAGGTGCAATAGTACTACAAAAAAAATAAACTGGAAAAACTTGCATGCCAGCACCAGGGAGCTGAAGCAGGGAGCACAAACCGGCCCCAGGAGAAGGGCTGGAGTAAATGCGCTCCTGCACCACAGCTGCGCCCAGCACCTCTCACTCTGCAGGACCAAAACTGCCTGTGCTGTGCTCCAATGAATGCCTCCCAGACCACACAGCTCCGAGCACCTCCCAGAGCGACAGAGCCCATGGAGCACAACTCTAAAGCATCCCGGCCTCCTGCTTCCAGAGCCCGTTCTTCTTGGGCCCAGAGAACCTGGTTACATTCCTTTTGAGCTCACTCCTCCTTCAAGAAAGCGAGCACTCAGAGCCAGGACCTCCTCCCGAAGAGCAGAGCTGCCAGGGACAGCTCACAGGGACTCCGATTCCGAACCAACCCACTGTGCAGTCCTGAGGCACAGGAACAGGTACCTCTACCTGCACGGGGGAAGGAACAGGCTTGATCCTCCCCACTCTATTTCAGTAAACAACTCCCTGCAGATTAGTACCAGTTAAAAATAAAAAATGGCTAAAATATTCATTGGCAGGTTTTTTCCATGTTAACATCTGGAAATTATCGCTGGCTCTAGCACTTGTATACTGGTTTGGAATGATGAACAGAGCGAAAGCTGCAGCTGGAGAGACCAAGCGTGCATGTGCAGGCACATGGTTCTCACAAATCAGTGCAGAACCCCCATTTTCTAACATCTAACTCCCAATTTTCCCTAACACTGGGAAAAAAATATATATGCATGGCCAGTATAGGGAATATGGAAATGAGAGGGAGTAAAGGTCTCCTCTGTTTCCATTATGTATGTTGAGGGTAGCAAAGACCACTGTGTTTGAAATTCATCCTTGCCGGGCAAGACTAAGCCTCCTGTGAAACAGGCAAAGATGTCTCTCATGACTCACCTGTGAAGACCATGAATAAGGTCAGGAGCAAAGTATGTGCCAGCATTGCTCCCCATCAGAGCCCTCACCCAGCGCCTTGGCAGGCAGCAGCATCTGTCCCTGGGGGCTGCGATCTCCCTGGGGATCAGCAACACTTGCTGCTGGGAACGAGTGTTCCTGGACATTTCCTGGGGTCTCTCTGCACCTCAGCTGCTCTCGACTATTAAATGGCACTGATGAAAAGCTGGATGTTGCTTTGTTGGCTGTCTGCACGTGCAGGTTTGCCGTACCCGGTCACACCGCCGATGACACAAGAGCGGAGGAGCGCGCGGCAGCTCACCTGAGATGGCGTACAGGTTGGAGTGCTGGTGCTCCAAGTCCAGGCGGGTGCTGTGGCTCTTCCCCCGAAAGCTGGCTGGGAGTGTCAGCGAGATGTGCCTGAGGGACGGAGAGGAAATGGGGAAGGTGTTACTGCAGAGCGGAAAATGCTGCTCCCGTCAGCTCACTCCAGCCTGACGACTCCAGTCAGGTTAAGCAGCAAACACTGATTCCAATATTGCTTCCAAAACCGGCTACAAACAGTCTACACCCAGTGTCAGCCCCCTCCTGAAAGTATGTGCAGTTCTGTGCAGCACTGGGCTTGGCCAACAACCAAGGACTGCCACAGTGGCCATCCACCCCAGCAGGGCACTCGCCCCCGGCCAGGCACAGCAGCTCCACGCGAGGCAGCACCCATCAACAGCCAGCGCAGCTCTGCCCCTTCAATCCAAATCTGTATTTTTCTAATGCAGACCCCAGGTCTGCGTGAATTTTAATAAAATGTTATCATTAATCTTCTGGACCACGTTGCCACACGTAATAAAGATGCATCCTCTCCACAGAGGGGCTCAGTGCAGCATGAGGCAGAGGGAGCAGCTCCCAGCTCACCTGAGTGAGAGCTCCTGAGCATGGGCAGACACTGAGCATCGCCCTCCTGCCAGGAGAACCAGGCAGCCTCTGTGTCCTCCTGGACGCCCTGCGTGTGAGACAGGGCCCTGGGTATTCTCGAGCAGTGCATCAAAACCTGCTGGCTGAGGACGTGGGTTTATCTACCACACGGATCATCTGGAAGTTATCTGCCTTTAAAAACAGGACACGTTTTGGGAAGAACAATGTATTTTTAGCCCTTGATGCAGATGATGGTGAACAGCACAGATAAAATAAGAAAAAGCAAACATCAGTCTGGGTTTGCTTGTGCTTTCCAAAGCTATTTTTAACCTAAAAAAGATGGTGTGAAAATACATTTGAATTTGGCTGTCAGTTTGCTGTTTAAAACACAATCCACATGAGAGTCTCTGGAGCAGAGGCAGGTTTGTTATGAACACACTTTAAACAGGAGACCACTGCCTGTGGGCATGACATGCTCCTCATTTGATTTTTAATAGAAGTATCCAAAAATATTTTCCAAGGCACCAAGGCAGCTAGTAGGAAGACTGAATTTCTCTGCCCTCTATGGGGAACCGCTTTCTTCACAGCAGAAATTGTTCTGGAGGTAAATAAAGCAGGTCTACTTAAAAGGCCCATTTCTAAGGAGAGTATTTTTTAGGAGTTTGTAGCAACCTGTGCTGTAGGAGAGGCTGACCCAGCCCTCCAGACAGCCCTGAAGCACAGCCCACTGCCACTCCAGGGAAATGACACACATGCCCCCAGCCAGAGGACGGAAGGGACCAGCCCACAGCTGGCTCAAGGTGGGCACCACCCCAGTACCACGATGCAGCCCCCGGCTCCAGCAGGCAGGCAGCAGCCTTCCAGCACAGCTTCAGGTCGTGTGCTGGCACAGGGCTCTGCAGCTCGACCCCGTGAGCCCCGGCGAGGAGGCGGCGCACGCGCGTGCCGAGCGCCGGAGGGGTGCGCGTGCCACGCGTGCCACGAGAGCGAATCGCTCGCCCGCCGAGGGACTGAGCCCACACACACAAACACCAGCCCAGCCCCTGCTGCCCGACGCCACGGGTTTGCTCTCCCTTTCACACCTACGGATGCTAAGACACCGCGAGGAATGCGGCTGTGGCAGGGGCACGACCAAGGTGACGTTCAGGTGCGCACCTGCAGACCTGCCCTCGGTGGGCAGCGCTCCCACCACTGCTTGTGGGGCCGGGGAGGAGCAGCAGCCCCGTCTGGCACCGGGGGCTCGACTGTGCTGTCACGAGGGCGTCTGGAAACGACGGCCTGCGTGCCTGCTCTGGGGCCACTGGCTACCCCCGAGGCAGGACAACTGGGCATTCCATCACTCCAGCTGCATGCAGACAGCCAGAGAGAGGCCTCCAAGAACACCGGCTGCAATACCACAAGACAGGGCAGTGACTGGTGGAGGGAAATCAGCTCTCCCCTTTCCCCTCTCTTTTTATAAAAGATGACATTGTAGGGAGGAATGGGAAACAAAGCCTAATTTATTTTAAATTAATGTAAACTTTGGCCAGGATCAATATAGCTTATACCTACAAACTTGATTGCATAATGCATTTTCCTTATGTGTTGTGAGAGCCAAATCATTTTGCATTGTAGAAGACAAAAAAAAAGAGGCTGCCACTGAAAAGCAAGAAAATCCCAATTAAAAAGTCCCCAAGTTCCTAAACACATATCGTGAAAGTATGTGCAGTTCTGTGGCATATGGCAAATCAATTACTAGTTTAAATTTTAAAACAAAAACATGGTAAATGTGTTGCACAAATAATCAAGAACAACGGTTTGGTTTAGATTACAGCGGTCACTAGAGTTTTGAATACAATTAATCATCATTCCAGGCACCGGGAAGCCATATTGACACTTATTCCTAATTTGAATATTTAATTAGGGTGAAGTTCTTCATCAAATTATCACAGAACTGGGAGGAAAGCCTAAAAGATTTAAACAATTACTACTTTAACCCTTACCCAGCTGCTCACCTGTGAGCACAACAATCTTTTCCTGTTCTGCAAAGCTGGAACGCGACCAGGCAACGTGACAAGACAGAATGTAAAATGCACCACAAACACCCTGGGAAAGGGAACAGGCACCCAGCCTCCTGAAGGGCTCCTCTGGAGAGGCCAGGCTGCCTCAGGCTTGCGCTTCTGACTGCTCGTGCTCCTTGACCTTCGCCAGAGCAAAGCTTTTGGGCCACATCTCCATTTTACCATCGAGCGTGGTTCCTTCGAGGGCTTTTGTGGTTTGGGGTTTGTTGTTGGTTTCATTGTTTTTAATTTAAGAGCCTGTCCAGAACCATCTACCAGGCTCTTGCTGCCCACAGCTGACCTGGCACGGCCACTTGCTCCTGCCTGGGAGGTTTCCTGGCCCCGGCCCCGCACCAGGAGCTCACAGGATGGGGCTGGACCCCAGCGCTGCTCCAGCCCTGCTGTAGCTCCAGCAGCCCATGGGCATCCTCCCTCTGCACAGCCCTGCCTCCAATCGCTCAAACACCCCTTCATGTGCTGTATTAATCCATATAAGAAAATCTCTTTTAATGAGGAGTGATATACTTATGAACTCTCTGGAGTCATAATTAGAGCAAACTAATTGAAGTTGTGTTTTGACACACTTTCCAAATTCACGGGTACTGCATGACATATTCACAACACTACTGCTGCACACCGTGGTGACAGCAAAATCATTAGGCTAATAACACTTATTTGCATTCCGATCATGCCAGCAGCGGCCGTTAAATGCTGCCTCAACCGGCACTCGTTTACTCGGAAAGTTTCCACTGAAAGATATTAACAGTAATTATTAGTACTTTAGTGAGTCTCTGATGTTGAGGAATGGCAACTCACAAAGACTATCCCCATGCCAATTATCTCCCTTTTGAACTGTCACCAGAAGCAGCTCTCCTCCTCCCCAAAGACAAGCAGTGAGGCGGTTTGGCGCAGCGGGAGGAAGGGCGGTCCTGGCACGGCCGGGCCCGGGGCTCCAGCCTTTCCCTCCACAGCTGGAGTCAAACCCACGCTGCTCCAATACCAAACATATTTTTCTCCAGCTTATGATAATTTCAAGACAATTTAGAGCAAGTTTAATCACCCTCTTCACTTCAGTTGCTCTTTTATTCAGCGAATCCACAGAACAAGTCAGCATGTGATGAGGAGATCCTTCACGTGCAGGCGAAAGGGATTTGAGGTCTGTGCACATTATGGCCACTTTTTGAACATTTTTGGAGAGAAACTCACATAAAACAGGCCCAGGAATGCCCGACAGCTCCAAACCTGTTATTAAGAACTGTCTGCAGGAAGGTGATGAACTGCTTTTGAAGTGAGGGGGCAAGTACTCATGAAAAGGAACAGAGGATCACAAGGGGAAGTGCCAGATATCAAAGGATGCTTCATAATTCATATAAAAATATCAACAATGCACAGCAAAAGCCCAGTGGTAAGTTGGGCTTTGGACCCAACGGTGACAGCCTGGAGTGGTACAAGTGTGACACCCAGAGCAGCATCTGAACCGTCAGGCAGAAAAGGTTGATTTTTTTCACTATGACCTTCGGAACAGTGCTGCAAAACCTGCAGCCTCATGGGAATACCTTTCGAAAACAAAACAAAACAAAAAAGACTTTACTTTCCATAATCAATGATCATGCAAAGATCATTTCTCATGAAAAACTGAGAACAGAACAATTAAATTTCAAGCTGTAGAAAGCTGAAAACACACCCAAAATGAGTTAGTATCAGGCTGCAGCTCTCAAGAAATGTAATCCAATGTGAAAGCTTTGCTCACGGAGACTGGAAAAGGCACATTTCTAAGAAAGAAGCTGCTGGGGTTCTATGAACTGACATCAGAGGACTTGGCAACCACCCCCTCTACCAGGAGGCATCTCCCAGGCTGCAGCTCGCAGCCACTGCCACAGCAGGTATCTGCGGTTCCAGCAGTGGCTAGATCCCAGCTACAGCATTTATTCACAGCCCTTAACTTTGACTGTGTTGGGGCACTGAGATGCCAGAACACCTACCTCATACTCCAAAGAACTGCAATGAAAACCTAAACTGCGAGGCAAGAATCACCTCGGGTAATGGACTTCATTCCAGACAATCTATTCTAATCGTGTAAACCAAATATTTAAATACTTTCTAAAACCTTCCTGACCCTTTCCCTAAAACAAGCAACATATGGGCTTTGCAAGCATTTCATCTCATTCCAAGCTACTAAAATATCCTGTTTCCGAAGAGTCAATGAGAACTGGGGGTGCCAGATTCAGATTCTATAAAAGCCCAAATGCAGGAATAGAATGAAAAAGAGAGTGAGCGATTCTTTCCACATTCAGATCTCCCCATTTAACTCCCCCAGCTGTAGGAAAGGAGGAAGGCAGCGCACACTCCGCACACAGCCCAGCCTGGGCCAGCCCCCTCCCCGGACCCCTGCACCACCACGGGGACGTGATGCTGAGCCCTCCCTCCGACGAGAGCAGGCGCCGGCTGAGCGCACAAGCCCCGGTGATGCTCGCGAGGGCACGTGATCTGCTGCAGACCAGCTGCCCAAAACGCAAGGCCTAACGCAGAATGGAGCTCCCGCAGCTTCCTCTACGTGGGGATTAATTCAGATCAGAGGACTTGAGTAACGAGGACGGAGCAGCTGCCAAACAATAGAAAAAAAACCCAACGAGTTTAATTTACGTCGCTTGGAAGTCTGAGCTGCAGCCCATTAAATTCTTATAGGCAGAGGCTGCATCTAAGAACTGAGACCTCGCCCTGCAAGCATGAAGTGCTTATGAAGTGGCTGTCTCAGCTGAGCAGCGCCGTGTCTCGGGAGGCTGCGGCGGCAAGCACGCGGCTTTCACATCCTTCACGAGCTGCTCTCCAGAGTCAGGAGTTTTCAGATAATGAAGCAGTAGGGAAAAATTGCCAAACAGCAGAAATACTCCAAAAAGATAAATTACACGTGGTGTAAGCTTCCTTGGTTAGGATTTTAAATTCTGTCAAA
Organism: Mohoua ochrocephala; assembly: GCA_013398855.1. Taxonomy (NCBI): domain Eukaryota; kingdom Metazoa; phylum Chordata; class Aves; order Passeriformes; family Acanthizidae; genus Mohoua; species Mohoua ochrocephala. The sequence goes on from VZTA01008235.1 coordinate 78,813, forward strand.
TTAATCAGCACGACGAAGCCCGGGCTCACAGGGCAGACGCGAAGCCCCTCTCAGAGAGCAGCCCCTCGCTGGGGATGGAGGGGGCTGCTGCCCGGGCGGAGCCCCCCGCCCTGCAGGGCCACAGGCACAGCCCTGCCCGCGGGAACGCCGGCGCCTCCCCTGCAAAACCTGTTAAACAAATATTCCACATAAAGACTCATTTGGGAAGAGCACATTGTCAGCACTTTGCCGGTAATAAATAATGACAGTCCAAACACTTTACTAAAAGCAATAAACTCAAGAAGTGTTTTGGAAAATGGTGAAAGTGATTGATTTAAAGGAAATATCTGAACACAACCACATACACTTCAGGGTGAAAGCACAGATTACAAATCAGCAGTGGCAGAGATCATATTAAATAGCACACAACACACAAGTTTTAGGGAAAAAAGCTCAGTTTCCCTGCAGGGCTTATTTAACAACCCAGAGCACAGCTTCTCCAAATGGATACCTCCGGTTTGGACCTAACAACCCTATGCTATGCCCCAAAGAAAACATGCCTCCAGAAATACTGCTATAGCAGGAACAGTGCTCTTTACAAAGAAAAATGACTCTAAGAAGATTGAAGCCTCTTCACTCAGAGCACTCCACAAATTTTTCAATGCATCCTCAAAGTCAGCCAAATCCATCAGGCTCCTTCTAATTACAGTTCACGGCTTTCCTTCTTAGCTGCTGCAGCAGACTCTTGTGCCTGGAAACCAATCGTATTGTTTAAACATTTTTTCCTAATCATCATTTTCTACCACTAAAACATACTGGACTGTGACCAATTTTTGCACGTCTTCATCCAGCTGAGCTGGACGCGAGCCACGCGGTCAGTGCCGTTTCATAACAAACCCTTTATGGGAACCAGACTCGGGAGAAACATGTGCCAGCCCCCCTTACCCACCCGAGCCATCGTGTTCAGATCTGCACAGCCCAAACACATCACGGGCATTTCATCCCTACATTTCCTTTCTTACCAACCCCACCAGAGAGGATCCATGGAAACACTCCCTCCAGGCTTCAACTTACTGTTTCAGTCTCACGGTGTTTTTAATCCATTGCTGCTGAGATGTGACCTCAGCCCTTATGACATCCTTGGCTTCTGATAAGTATGTAATTTAAAAACTAGGAAAACTGTGCTGTGTTTCATGATTCAAGTGATTTGAGCATTCAAGCCACATAATATTTTCAAAATATAATAATTAATAACTACTTTTTTTACTTGATCTTGTAGGTATTTTCCAGCGCAAAAGATTCTACGATTAGTTGCAAAGCAGAAGGTGGTTTTACTTTAGAGCTCTCCTGATGAAACAGATTAAAAAATGCAACTCCATCAAGAAAGCAGCACTTTGCAGAAAGGATACCGCTGGCAACATTTCTCAGAACAGTTTCCAGTCATACCAGAAACATCCATCCCTAACTACTCCTTATCTGGCAGCATTTGGTTCAGATGAGGGATTTAAGGCAGACCCCCACCGCTCTGTGGAAGCCTCCTGGCCCTCACACCACCAGCAGTGGCTGCCCCTGGCCAACAGCAGCTTTCTCAGGACTTGGCTTCTCTCTACACCAGAGCAGAATAGCACTGAAGCCCTGGAACCTTTTCCCTTACTGATGCTTCATAAAAATCTATTTTAAATGACTTAAAGAAAAAAATTATTATAGCTATTTCTAAATAATAGGGTAGCTACTTAAAACATAGGAAAGGCAGAAGGCTTCCCTTCCATTACCACGCTGCACAGAGCCAGGCTGGCGCATCCCAGCCCCAGCTTGGGTCTCCATACCGGCTCATTGGTGCTGCTTTATGACCTGCCTCGATTGCACATCATCAGCTTGCAGCAGAAAGCCACAGAGTGATCCCTTCCCAAGCTTACGCCACCAATTTCAAACACCGTTAATAAATCAATTTGAAAAATCAGATTGCTCTGCCTAGCAAAGAAATTCTTACATTCCTCAACATGAAGCTCCACTGGGAGCAGAGAACAGGAACAAATTGTTTCCTTTTCCTAAGGAAGGGCCAGCTTAACTAGTGAAAAGGTAACTCAGAAGGAGTTCAGAGAAAAAAGGGAGCTCAGAAGGAAAATTCACACATCTTGCTCTTATTCCAGGCATTTAAGTAGAGCAATTGCTATCTGTGAATGAAAGCCAGAGCTGCCTTTCCCTGGTGCAGCGCTCTCTGCCAGTGCAGCGCTTGGAGCCCTGAGCACTCGGTAGCACACGCTGACCTGCTCCGAGCAGGGAGGGAGGGAGGGACCCACAGCTGCCAGGGCTGAGCTGCAGCAAAAACGAGCTGTTTCTGTCGGTTTTGAGCCGCATGGGTCAGGCTGGGGCCACAGGCTGGTCCCAGGCGTGGCGTGGCACGGCCGCTCTGCGGGGCCCGGGCCCCAGGATGGGGCAGGACCAGAGACAGGAGCACACGCCGCCCTGTCCCGGCCATCGTGCCCAGCTGGGGCAGTCCAGAGGGACCAGCACCTCCCCTGGGACCGGCCAGCACGGGGTCCTGTGGCCACGCAGGAGCTGCTGTGGAACCAGACGCCTCCAGCCGGGGCAACGCGGAGCACCTGCTGCACAGACATCCCAGAGGAGCTGTGCCCTTCTGAACCTGCACACCCACTGCTGCGCCAACACACGACAGGAATGCACGTGGATTGCAGCCAGATCTTCCCTCTCCAGGTAAATCATTAACCTTTTGGATGACAGCCTCGCAAACCAAAGGACTGAACAATTCCCAGGGTCAGCGCGAATCTACGTTTCCAAAACCTCACATCAACAAGTGAAAGTTGTGACTGAATCCCGGTCTCTCCAAGAGGAAGATTAAATGCCTGTGACACATCATCTGCAATCAGAATGCTCCTTTCCCCAAAGTATCCGTCACAGATTGATAACATCCACGCAAAAAGTTAAGTGCAATTATGTCTGTCACTGTAAAACACACTTCGACAGCACTGACTGACATCTTGCTTGCAGCTGACAAACTCTGAGCGGGCTGTTTGAGTGACAGTGGCACAGGCTCCTGCTGCACCTCGGGAAGGGATGCGGAACGTGCTCCCAAGCCACAGAAGCCGCCCGGGCTCACAGAGCACCACGGCGGGGATGGGGCCACCGCAGAGGCAGCTGCAAGGCAGAACGGCTCGCGGGTGACTCTGTACTCACTGCACTCAAGGACTTGCTCCCAAAACGCTGGAACCAGACTCGAACAGGAGAACGGCACCCACAAATCCTGCTCCAGCCTCCTCCAGCAGAGCCTGAGGCACGGCAGAGCTGAGCCCTGGGACACTGCTCAAACACTCGTGGCACGTGCTGTTCTGCAAGTCCCCAGCCCGTGAACTGACAGTCATGGATGCACAGGCTGGGTGAGGCAAGAGTGTGCCAGAGGCCAGGTGAGTTACCTGCAACCGCCGCCTCTTCTGGGGGAGGATCACCTCCCTGCTCCCCAACATGACGGCTGCCACGCAGCACAAGCCTCGTGCACAGAGCGGAGGTACCGAGGGAAGTTACATCAAGCTCCCTCATGGAACTCGAGCCTACAAAAGGCTTCAGCAGCAGGATGGGAACCTGCAAGAGCATTTCTTCAGCCTGCCATTAGTGCCAAGAAGCCGTCGCAGGAGTTGGAGAGAAAAGACAGTAAAGGAGCTTGATGACCTGCACGATGGCACGGCCCTGCTCCATGGCACGGCCATGCCCCATGGCACGGCATGCCACCCTCGCTGGGACGTGCCAGGGCTGCTGTTAGAGGCCATTAAGCCAGATGCCTGCAGCAGAAAACAGGAAAGAGAAGAAATGGCTGAAAAATACCACATGCGGTCCAGCACGACTATCGAACAAAGCCTCTCCTTGTGCGGCCCTGACTGTGAGCCACGACCCTGTGACACGAGCTGCAGAAGCAGCACTGCTGATGTGCACCAACCTCTGATACACGACAGCTCTCTGACGGGCCACCATCCACTGCCATCAGCACCTTACACCACAGAGCAGAGGGGCTAGTGCAGAAATAAATACATCCCACTGCAAAAAGTCCTTCCATCTTAGAAGGTTTAGCTGTACAGAGGGTTTGGTTTATATCCAGTGTTAGCAATTGTTCCGAAGCCCCCTCTTGATTCGGAATTATTCTGTAATGCAGACAGGAACTGAAGAGAGCAGCTGAGAGATCGGACCAGCCCAACAGCAGACTCTCCGCAGTGCTCCGTGCAGCACTGCTCACCGGTTCTCCCTCAGTACTGAGGCAGCTTCAGACAACTCACTGCTATTCCCGTCAGGATACATCCACATGGAACAAAACAGCAAACTGGCTGCCAGTGTAATCTCCTCTCTCTATGGCGACGTGAAAATAAGAGATTACTTGTGACTACAATCTTCCACAAACACTGTGTTGAGTAACTCTCCACATTGCTGATAGTGTTAGAAGAGGCCTTCAAGTTGTCTGTGTTCCCTGTAATAATTAAACATTTGCAGGATGCACCTTTATATACATTTCTATTTCTTAAAAAATATATTGGATAATAAATAATCAGAGTGAAAAAACAGACATGAAAGATGCTTTGAATGATCAGGCTGGTGGCGTAAAAGTTACCTGTAAATCACCCGTGGGGTGTGAGAGTGGAGCTGGCTACCGACAGGTGGGTTTTACTACAAGGCATTAATGTAACATTCAATTATTCCACTGCATACTGGCTGGTTTAACTCAGCCAAATTAGAATACATTTTATATTGACTATTTTGACATTTGCTTTATTTGGCAAGTAAAACAAAACTGATCCAATTTCCTTGCAGCCATTGTAAACCATAAACTGCACAACAAGAGGTTATAAAATATATAAGCCTTGTAAACACTTCTTTTCAGACTGTCACTGATGCTTTGAGCTCTAATTCTGGCCCTGTTCCCAGCAGCTCTGACACTGCTCTGCAGCCTTCCCTGGTCAGCCATAAAGTGACCCTTCCACATTCAGTGATTAAGCACTGCCATTGACATTCTCTTGCTATGATAATTTTTTTTTTTTTACTGTGGAAATCTGCCCAGACAGAGTTTCTTGCAGAAAGAAAATGAAGATCTGTGCTCTAAAATCAAGACATCTTTCTCTCTGATCTTACACGGCCTGGGCTGGCATCTAGCTTATGCCAGCAGAGGCTCAAAATTACATCTCACGTCCTAGTGGGACAGGCTGGAATCTCCAGAAAACTGCTGGCTTTTCATCTCTTTTGCCTCCATCTCTGAGCAGCATGACAGCATCTCTGCCTGCAGCACACCTGACAGTACAGGACAGCAAGCACTGTGCCAGGGCATGGCAGGTGACCAAGCAAAACTCTCAGTGAAAGAAACACCCAAATGCTTTGGAGAGCTCAAAGAGCCACCACAGGACAGTGGATTTCAGTCTGGGTCATGGGTGAAGGCTCAAATGTACACACCTGCCTTGAGGTGGTACCTGATAGCTTTTTGGGGAACACGCTGCAGCAGTTCTTTCTTCTGGCTACTTCACCCATTTTTCTTTACAAAACAACAGGCAAAGGAACTTCCAGCAGGCAAATACTTCAACGAACAGCACATTCCCTCATCAGATTGTGACACAATCATTCCCTACCAATGCAGCACCCCCGTCTTGGTTTCCCAGGCAAGGTTAGTAACCACAAGACATGCAGCATCAAGCAGAAAGAGGTGGAATGCAGAAAACCTACCTTGGCAGGTTGGGAGCGGGTGTCGGGGCCGGTGCTGGGGCGGGAGGAGCCGCGGGCTGCGCGGAGTCGTGATTGCGTGGCACTCTGCCCATCCGATACCAAATGCCCATGCTGTTCAGCTCCCTGGGGAACCAACACAGAGCATCAATGCTACAAACAAATGCTGCACACATGCACGAGCAGCAGGCACGGACGTGTTTCACAAACACCTTGGTCAGTGAGAACAAGAGTAATTAAAAAAAAGGGGGGGGGGTGAGTTAATTCCTACATCAAACTCAGAAACACTTGCACTTACTTGGACTTTTCTAATGATAGGCTTCAGCTCTTACTAGCTATTACTTGGTAGTTACAGGAGCACTGGGTGCCTTGCTTTGGTGTAACTGCATTCATGCCAACAGCTTCGGAGTGAGGGGTACTCACCCTATGAACGTGTACTGAGGAGGGGCTTGCTTCGATCTCCCCAGGATTCGGATGTCGCAGATCGCTGCCTCTGTAGAATCTCGAGGGATGAATTTAATGCACAGCCTCTTCTTTCTGAAAGCTATTTCTTCTGCAAAAACAACCCCAGAACACAGGGTGGGTTTTACGCAAGATTAGAGTATAAATGTTATTTATAGTCTCTCCAGATATTAGGCAGATAATTATGGCAGAACTGGTGCCAAAGAACAGACATATGTCAACAAACCAATCAGTGCAGCGCCATTCAGTGAGGAATATTACATCAGAAGTGTTACTGGCACTGCAATAACCCGATCTCCTCCTGCCTGCTGCAGAGATCAGCTCCCACGTGTGCCCCGGTGCTGCCCCACAGCACACAACAGCAGGGGACTCTGCCAGTTCCGCATGCCTCCCGCACTCCCTCGCTCTTTCCCAGGCAATGTTTGCCTCGCTGGCCTGGACAGCCATACCTAAACATTCCTCCCACGAGCACTGCCTCTAGGAATGCACCTGGAAGCTTCTGACACAACCGGTCAGTTCATTCTGCTACGTGTTTCCAACCAGCCACTTCCAACCCACTGTGAGGAGGAGCAGGCAGAGCCTGCCACGCAGAGAGGTTGAGTGTAAGAGCTGTCTGTCCAAATCTCACACATCCCAAGTGTTAGTGACATCTCCTGATCAAGTCAGCAGGCACAGAAATTATACTCCCAGCGTGTTTGCCCTGGTTCTTTGTGAGGACAAACCAGATTCACAAGGCAGTAACTGCCAGGACCTCCCACGAGGCAGCTGCGCCGCTCTGACCTGTGCTCTGAGGGCGGATGAACGTGCTGCACAGCCCTTTCTGCTATGTGTCACGGAGCGATTTCACTTGTTTCCATGTTATCCATCATGAAAAACTCAAGCCCATCAAAGTTGAGGCTTATCTGTATAATGAATTCACACATCTTCAGGCTGTTTACCAGCACGAAGACACAACCCACAGCCAGCCCTGGTGCTGCGACCACAGCTGGCACTGGCACACAGACACGGATTTGCAGTGCTTGGAGAACAATGCTCCATCTCACCCTAAGGAGGCTCAGGGTGAGCCAGGTGAGGTTCCTGCTTGGATGCAGGCACTTGGAAAGCAGGACAGAAGTCTACTGATATTCTGAAAATCTAAGGAGCAGACACTGAATGAAAATCTGGAAACAACCGACAACTACAAACAAGTGCCTGCAAAATAAAACCCCTTCATCTTAATATGAATAAATATCTTCCAACTTAAAATATGCTGTCATTTCAACAGATGGTAAGCAGCCCTGTCTCCATAGGCTCCTCCTGTTTCATAATCCGCACCTTGGGAAACAGCAATCCATCCCAGCCTCTGGAATGTGCTGCTGCACTAGCACCAATAACCTACAGACAGTGTGAGGTGTGCCAATAGAGCAGCTGTGCATGCAGCTTGCAGTTACAGTGCTGGTTTTAGAGATGGTAAATACCTGCACCCCTGAAGTCTAGTCTTCCCCTGCTTTGAAAAAGTAGGGCTTCTGTTTGAAGTGCCTAAAACTGATTTTAGGAGCCTAGGATTTAAGGCTTCCTGAAAAATCTTCTGAGGACCTACTAAGGAGTCCTGCATTACATGTACTAACTGCGAGTCAGCTGCCACTGGGAGAGGAGCACAGAGACACCCGTAACCACAAATGTAACTCTGAACAAAATCAGTGCCTCCTGTTTGACTTTCTCTGCAAGTACAAAGCTGACTATTTGCTTTTGCCTCTGTTCTCTTTCACACAGCTTCCTTAGTACAGGCAGTGCCTCTGCTTTAAAGACTGTCACGGTCACAACCCAACGCATCTCAACCACAAAGCCCCCTTCCACCTTTCCACCGGGACTTCCACAGAAACTGAAGCAGCACACAGTGAGGTCCAGCACTACCAAGGGTGAGCAGGATAAGCCGACAATTCTACCTCGTACCACATGTGCCCAGGAATTTTCCAGAAGCAGAGGGTGACCTGAGGGAATGGTCTTCAGAGTCTTTCACTTCCAGGCCACAGGTTCCAATCAGAACCAGATCACAGTGACTGAAAAACCATCCCCATGTGCTGCAGCCCCGGATGAATGATCCCTGCAAAGCAGGTTCACGTAACCCCTTTCTGCTCATTCCTAGGCTGGATTTCACCACTGACGTGCACTGGGACCAGCCCTCCCGCGATCAGCAGCTGCACACCGAGCACCAGCACCGGTCCTGCCATCCTCTCACGCTCCACTCCCACGGGGTTTGTCCCCTGCCAGCCCAATGCCCTCTGTGCCTGCAACACAGCACAGGGCTGCCACCAGACGTGGCTCCAGCTGCTGCTGGCATGAGTCCCAGGGGAGCTGAACACACTGTTTGGGAACTGCTCGCTTAAATGTTGCAGTGAAGCAATTCTAGCTTGCAGAAACGAGGACGGTATTCCCCCTGGACACCGCACTTGTGCCTTGTCTCAGCAAGCACAAACACACCTGACCCCCCTCAGCCCTACCTGGCAGGACAGGAGCCCCTGTTCATTCACGGCGGGAGATGAACAGTGGGTGGGCACAAACCTGGCGCCACGAGCACACCCCCTTCCTGTCAGTGCATTTCTGAACACCCCCTGGCACAGCAGCTCTGCTCCTGCTAGCCCAGTTCACTCTTCAAAATGAAAAAATAAACTCTCTTCCTGCCCTGCAGCCATGGGACTCCAGCAGGCAAGTGGAGACAGACAGGCAGCCCCATTAAACAGCCTGAGGAGGACAAGAAAACCAAAGGCTGGTTTATTGCAGCCCCTAAACGTGCACATGCCACCCCAGGGAGCAGCAGTGCCAAGAGTGACCCTCTGCCTGGGACACGGCCCTCCATGGCCTGGGACACGGCCCTCCTCTGCCTGACCACACAGGCACTGGCAGGGTGGGACTGAGCAAGAGATGCCAACTTACGTGTATCAATGGTCTCCTGGATGGGGATGAAGCCTACAGGTAAAGTGTCCTTGATATCGATGAGCTTCATATCAACCAAGACATTGCCTAAATGACTCTTTGGAGAGAGAAAAGAAACAGTTGATTATGACAACGCCACCAGACTAAACCCCAGATCTTCCCCCCGCCGAACCTGGAGATGCTCTGTCATTGCATCTGACCGCAGCTTCAGAAATGGTAAGAACACACCAAGCCAACCCTTGCAAGTGTCCTCTGTGCAGGAACCAAACAATGACTGACCAGGAGACACCAGACAACTGTCAGCATTCAAAATTCTAACTCCTCACCCACTGCCATGCTTCCAGATCCTTGGAAGCACAACCAGATTCCTCCCTTTGAAAGCACAGCAGCTGGAAGTACTACCTTCACCAACTCATCCACTGAGCAGGTCCCCTCAGCTCTCACACTCTCTACATCTACAGCAGCAACACGACACCTCCATGACAGCAACAGCAGAAAGCATTACAGGATGATGGCTTATGCACACACAGCCAAAGTTATTACATGCATTAGCTAATTAGTACTGAATAGAGAGGGTTCTAGCTCCAAATGCAGTGCACTCCAGAAGCACAGGCCATTTGGAATGACGAACTTCATTTGGAGTCCATATGAATTCTGAACTCATGCCTTATCCTATTAATCAAGGCTTGAAGAGCTCAGAGCTCAATTCAGAGTGACAGCCTCCACAATGGTTTAGAGACCAGATTTTCTTTGCAGTTTTTGATGAAACCAGCACTGCTGCCAATAATCTGGGTTCACATATGAAAGAACACATTTTAGGTACTGCACAGCCTTTATAAACAGAAACACAGTACAGAACAATTAAAATTTCATCCCAAGCCATCAAACCACGTCAGTGAGTTTTACTGTTACTGGTTGCTAAGTACCTCCTTTAGTTTTTATCTGGCAAGAGTTTTTCAGACAAACCTGTACCCTCTGATTATTTCACTGAACTACTTACAAAACATTTAAATTTGCAGGCTCTGAAATAAGAGGAGGTCTGAGTTTATTTTTGGGAGGTTCTGCCTTTTATGGTCAGGTCCTCACCAGAAGGGCCAGCATGCCTGCAGCCCTGTCCCACCAGACACAAGTGTGGCACACATCCTCTGCTCACATGAAGAGGTCGAAGCTGGGCAGCCCCCACGCGCCTCTGACCCACCATGTCCAGGGCAGCTTGGAGCAAGCAGTGCTGGATGCTGCCAAGCCCGAATGTGTCAGTCAACACGGTCCTGGCACAGCAAACAGCAGACAAAGTAGCTGCTGCTGATTCATCTCTCATGTTTTATTTATTTAAGCTGTCTGCGTGTTACATCAGTGGCAACTTTCTGCTGAACTCCTCCATCAGCAGCAGACAGGCAGGAGAGGTGCCTCCAGTGAGTTCCTTAGCTGCTGGAGCCCTGGGGGTCAGCTCTGCCACGTGCACAGGAGAACAGGGGACAAAGGCTCCCCATTTGTGAGACCCACCATCCAGGGCCTCCCCATGCTCAGATACAGCAATGTCCTTATAATTGTCAGACAGTGTAAACTGGTGAGAATGATGATTCTGCTAAACAGGCACTGCAGACTGACTCCGCTCTAACCCAGATATCTGAAGTGCATTAATTCTCCTAACTACAACGTGTTCTTCAGGAGAAAAGAGTTCCCAGTGCTTTGCTAAACACAAAAGAAACCCCTGAACAGCAAAACTTCCAACCCGAAGCGCAGCAACACATCAGCATCCAGGGGAGAGAGAGGAGCCTCTCACCTCCTTTCCTCCCGTATGAGGGAACTGAGGCCCCTTAGACCTCAGATGCTCCCAACAGGGAAGCACATCATATATCCCACGTGGCCAAGAGGACTGAGGGAAGGGGAAGCTTTTTTCCTTTAATTCATGCCTCATCAATATGAAGAAGGTAGTCCCCAAACCATGCCGAGCCCAGGGTTCCTGCCAAAAGTCCAACAGGCACCAGCTGAGGGTATTTACACCGCCAGCAGCTGCTACTGTCCTGTAATTATTTCTGACAACTTCACATTTCAGGTAGCCACAGATAAACCTAATATTCAAATCAGCACAAACCTATTTAATAGCCTCCCTGCCTATTCCAGGGCTGCTATTCCTGCAACTGCACGTCCTCCGGGATGAAAAGCACAATTATTGTCCATCCACCCCAGGAAGTGATATTTCCCATGGCTCCGGAGCTTTACTTTAATCTAGAGGCAGGCAGGGAAGCGGATGGAATAAAGGTCAAATGCTGGGAACTGGCATCCCCCAGCTCTCCTGCCAGGACCCGTGAGCAGCCCCTGAAGCTGCCATCACTTTTCTGTTCCCGTCACGGCGAAAGCACAAGTACAAAATGGTACTTCCAGGCCCTGCCAACTGAGTCGCCGTGAACATCCACAGCGCGACCAGAAGCAGGATTACCCACTAGATGGAGTGCATTCATTGCAGAAGTCAACAGTTCCTCCAGAAAAAACAAAGTTTTCACAGTAGCCTCAACCAAAACCACAGCAGAATGCATGAAGCTCTTGCTGCACAGTCTCCTCTCCTCCACAGAAAGTGTGGGCAGGCAACTGCCGCTAATCACGAAGTAACTTATACTTAATAGTCAGACCAGATTACAGGAACGTGGTAGCATATGCACAGTGTGGGCACATTTTCAAGAATCAGCACCGAAGCCAACAAAGAAAGCAAGCTAATCCTGCAATAAAATATCCGTGATGCCCCTGGATTCAGAAACCAACATTTCCTTCACCAACGCCACCTGCACTGTTTGATTCTTGAGGAATTCGGGTTAGAAATCAATCAGGACCACGAGTGTGCAGCACCCATTGCTGCAGCAGGAAACGAGTGCGAGAGGCTGCTGAAATGCAAATGCTCCCTTTTCTGCTTCTTTTATTGCAGAAGATTTTGTCAGCAATTTCTTTCCACGAGAAACACAGACAAAATGCAAATATCCTGCCATTGCCGTTTGCCTCCTTACTCACCCGAACTCAGCGAAACGCCTGCTTGAATTATAATTGGCTCCATAAAATGAATCATCTTATGGGTAAGAGCATACCAGGCACAGATGCAAATCATGCAGACACTCAGCAAACGGACTTACATTTTCTTTTGAAAATGATCTGGTGAAGCACAGGTACCGTGTGACCTTGGATTTAAATAAGCCATCTTTCCACAGGTCAGCATCCAAGCCATCTGCTGTTTGTGCAACCTGCAAAGAAGAGACAGAGGGAGAGAGGAGACATGTGAGCCAAGATAAAGTTAATACATGTGCAGTACTTCTTCCTCAGACCTCTCCTAATTAACAGCAGCCCAAACTTTCACAGCACCTCATTAGTTTCTTCACAAGGTGCAGCGCGAAGAACTTTCAAGAGGAGGTATAAAAAGAAGTTCTAAAAATGCTGTCTCTCAGGAGACCCTTGATTAAAGATGCTCTGACAAAGGCTACTCTAATGAGGAAACTGCAACTTCGGTTACAGTCTCCAAACAATGGTTTGGAAAAGTCAGCACATCGAGGCATTCATTACCACCCTACACGCGAGGGCACACCGGGCACGCTGCGAGGGTCCGCAAAGACAGAGCACAGAAACTGATCCATCTCGGGACTACTTTCATGGAAAGCCATCAAGGAATTCTGGCTCCCAGGTCAAAAAGCTGCTTCCAGCAGGTGGGGAAATCCCTGGTCACTGGTGGATTTCAGCAGCAGAGCTGCACGCGAGGACACACCCTGCAAATGTCCCTTTCCAACGCAACCCCACATCCAGCCAAACTGATGGCACACGGTGGTGGTGGGTAAGGAAACAGACCTTGGAGCCTCCACAGAAGAGACAGCATGATGTGCAGGAGAAAATCTCACGTCAAGCTGATTCAAGGAGTGGGCAGGAGGCAGCACCACGCACTGGGGAAGGGCTCTACTCTCAGCAGCTGAGCACTCACCACGCACAGAGCAAGCTGGTAAGAGTCCTGGCCCCAAAACGTTTGCTGTTGAGTAAGAGAGGAGGCAAGAAGGCAAACACAAGGAGAAGGGCAGCAGAAACAAGACTACCCCATGAGACTAACACCCAACAGGAGACTCCAGCGCAGTCTGAAGCTCCACAGCAGCACAGCTGAACCTCTGCCCAATGCCTCTCAGATGGGGCAACCTGCTCCACTGCGGCTCTCGTGAGCCTAATCACACCGAGCGAGCCCTTGGCCCCAGAGCAGCCTGATAACAAAGAGCTGACACTTGTCACTATTTGCCCCCGTGTTTAGCTGAGCCCGGACTGAGCAGGGCGCAGGAGCTGCGTGCTGACAAGGCCTCCGATTATCCCGAGTGCAGCAGACAAACAAGTGTTTACGGTCTGATCAGAGCAGCAAAGTGCACTGACTGCTCCCCAGACTTTGGCAACTGCTGTTCACAAGCCCCAGCTCAGCTCAAGCCATCGTACAACACACACAGCTTTTGTGTTCAGGCCTCTGCAAAGACACATGCCTGATTTTTAAACAGCCACATTTTAGAATAGGATTTTGGTGAAATGTTTTGCTTATTTCAATTCCGTGAATTCAAATCTTTCCTGAACTGCTAGTTTAGGAATATGTAAAATCCACGCGCACCTCCCTCCCCGATGGGTAAGTCAGTCCTGGTGAAAAGATATTCAGGAAACAGTCTGCTTGGGAAAACTGCTGGCATATAGGGATGGTCAGCTTGAACTCCAGACCTTGTGAGAAACAGTTAGAAGGACAAGACCCAGATTTCATCACTTTGTTAATTGATATGGTTCAAGTTTTGTGCTAGCCAGCTATGTTAAGATAAAAAAAATCTAAGATAAAACAAATTGTTGCCCAAAAATCAACAGGCAGCAACAGATCCAATTGCAAAACTGGTGCTACAACTTGCTATCAAATGCACTTTTTATCTAACCTCTGAAAGCTTAAGGAACTTCACGATTCACAAAAATACCACATTTTTGAAGTGGATGTACATCACTTCAGTTGGTATCATCTTCTCTACCACTCACTGACAGGACACAGCTGGATCACAGCCGAGGCACCTGAAGGGCCCCACGCTGGCACTGCTGCCCCTCTGGAGGGAGGCCTGGCACTGCCACAGTCCAACCCAACAAGGAAAACACCTCCAAACCCCCAACCAGACCCTTTTTTTATGAAAAGCCCTGCCATTCTAATGCATTAAATATCTAATTCTAGTTGCCAAACTGTAACAGTTGAAGGCGACATCCCCAGCAACGCACCCTGAGTGCTCTGATCTGCCTTCACATCATCCTGCTGAAGACTTTTTCCAAGCCTGGAGAATGCAAGCATGAATGAACTTGTCAGAAAACTCATGGGGAAAGAAAACAGAGCAATATAAACAGGAAACTTCTTGCATCACCTGCTGGGCTCCTGCAAGCAAGGAGAAGCCCCAGCAGCTCTTGAAGCAGAGCCGTGCCTGAGCAGCGTGCCCTCAGGACAGGAGCCAAGCGGGAGAGGCTGCGGCAGACCTGGCCAGCAGGACGGGCACTCTGCAGCCCCAGCTTGCCCAGCCCTTCCCTGGCTGAGAGGCGAGGAACGTGCGAGACAGAGGACGGCACCTGGCACCGAGCACGCGGCTCCCCGGGCACCAGAAATGGTCCTTCTCCTGAAGCTGGGGGGACACGCTCCTCACCCAAGGGCTACGAACAGATGGACTCGACAGGGTGACACCCAGCAAGGAAGGAAGTGACGCCCCAGCAAGTTCAGGGTGATCCCCCTGCTGCACAGCAGTCAGAATGGGGCTGCTGCTACCACAGTCAGCTCTTTGGCAAGCAGGTCCTTTAAACCTCCTGCCCCACAGGGTGATCTGCCCCTCTGGCAGAGCCAGGGCTGTTCCTGCTGGGTGAGCAGCTCGCTGGGGCGCTGCCCCAGAGCAAGCCCCACCACGGCGCTGGTGTTCAGCCTGCGGCAAAGAACACGGCTGCACGGGAACCACACCTCTCTCCTATCCCAGGCTCCTGCCTCCCACCTCTCCTCCCCACCCCGACACTCAGTCTTGCCAGTTTGGTTGGATTTTCAGGAATCTAAGCTCAGACACACTCTGTATATTTTGGCAAAATCAAGTCTTTGGTGCTTCAGCGGTGAAAGGCCTGGCCAGTCATTACCAGCGCCAGTAGCGCGTTTGTTTTCCAAGTAGACACAAAGGCAAGAGAGATTATGGAGTAACTAAAGAACTACAGAGGAAAAAAGACCTCTGGCCCATTTGCCAAGACAACCCTCCAGATGGGCAGCAGGCCGAGCCCTGGGGCTCCACGTGAACCTGGGAAATGGACTCGGACATCTCTAGGCATTTAATTTACACCTGGGATGAAGCACCCATGCTTCTGGAGATTTCTTTTAAAGAGAATGAAAGGGAAAAGGATGTTCACTGGAGAAGGACACAAATGGAAGGGGAACTGGTAAAGCCTATAAATAACATAGATGTCTCAGAAAGAGCTGGTTACTGCATTACAAAACTTGAAACCATGAGTGAAACTACATGAGGAAATACTTTCCCATGCAACTCTGAATCCACCTGTAGAACTGAATGCTGCAGGATGCTGTAGTGACACACAAAGCCATTGGATCCCTAAAGGGAATACAACATCCCAGGAAACACTGCTGTTAATGCTTCCCAAAAGATGAGAGAGGTTCTCCTCTCTGGGGTGCAGTGTGCACCTCTAACTATGAGGGCTTCAGGGAGCACGCTTCTGGGACGCAGCTGTCACAGCTGCCTTCCTCAAGGCTTTACAGCAATCAGCTGTCAGTGTCTCATTAAGGAAATGGCATATCTGCAGAAACACAGATCCCAAGACCACCCAGGCCTGCACATTGCCCATGTCTCAGAACACAATTCCTCTGCCGTGCTGAGCGGTGCGCTTGTGCACGTTCGGCCTCGCGCTTTCAGCGGGGCCAGACCGGGCTCCAGAGAAGCCGCGGCGAAGCGGCAACCCGGCACACCACACGCTGCTCCAGTGCACTGGCTCACAGACCAGCCACCTTCACAAACACCCAGGCAAGAGCAGCACAGTCCTGCATGCCACTGTCCCCGTCACACCAGCGTGGCACCCAGCACGGCCCCTTGACAGGGGGTGCTGCACAGGGGACAGGACACCGAGGGCGGCTGGCAGCACCCAGGCACGCTGCGGGGCTGAGCGGTGGGCGCGGGGCAGCCGTGCTCGGGGAAGGACGGCGGCAGCAGGCACTGCCCCACGGCCTGCTCCAAGGGCAGACGGTGCTCCTTGTGCACAGACAGCGAGGCAGCAGAACCAGAGCAAAGGCAGCTCCTCAGTGTGCCCCGAGGAGAGAGCAACCCGCACTCGCCAGCATTACACCACCACCATAATTGGATTTAGCCACAGGAAGAGTCTTTTATCATGTTTAGTTTAAACTGCGTTAGCGCTGCAACTCCCCATTAAGCCACAGACAGGCTATCTGGGGTGAGCGCTCTCTCTGCCCAGCCATTTAGGCAAAATGCAATTCTGTTATCACAAGTCTCACACTGTCCCGTGTTTCTTTATCAGGGCAAGCAGCTAATTACACAGCCTGGCTCACACAGGTAATGAGCACTTGGAAAAACACAGTAAATGTAAAAACCTCCCAGGTCTTTAAGGAGCCTTTTCACAATTCCCCCCCTTGTGTCCTTACTTCAGCCTGATCCATTTTACTTCTTCACACTAAACAAGGTATGCAATGATCCAGAGCTGAAGAGGTGTGAGCAAAGCCTCAAGTCAGCTGGCTTCCACTCCCACCATGCAAGCTGTGTGGCTCTGGAAACCCAAGGTGTGATGTAGCACAGTCGGAGCAGAACGCATGGAAAGGGGAGCAGATGAACTATGGGCCAAATCTCTCTCTATAGAGCTCTGCAAGGTCAGTATTTTATATTTCACCGTTTGGGACACTAATCTATGAGGAGAAACATCCTGCTGTTGGTTACACAGCAACTAATCCAAGGAACAAGCAGCTGTTGAACAGTGACCTCCCCTTATCTATCCACACATTCATCTCTGCTGTATCCAGCTGCCTCTTCCTGCTTGCCAGCCTCCTGCCAAACCTCAGAGGCTTGTATTCTGCCCATCAAAATCATCCTTGCAATTTCAGCTGGATGCAAAACTCTTTGATTCCCATTCTGGAGCTTCTCATCATCATTGTGCAGTGCTGATATGTGGGAATAAACAGCTGATGCGGGATCCATTTATTTGGAGATATAATTTGCACAACACTTAGGACTCCTTCAGGATGAATGTTACCAGGGTTATTAAATTTGCTTGCCACAGTGGCCAGCTATTTGTGTAAACCCCTCCTCCAGGAAATTAAGCTCCTCTGGAGTGGCAAAGATGAAGTGGCACATTTGCACCCACAACCCTCTGCTGAAGGAAAGCACCAAGTGCTGTGGGCTGAGAGGTGGGCAGCCGGCTACCGAATGACTCCTCGCAGCACAGTTCGAAGGCAAGCTCTCTCTGGAACTCGCTGTTCCCAACAAAATGAAGCCGCGTTAGTGCGGAATCAAAGCATTGGCTGCAGCAACAGCTCCAACAGCTCTACTTACTACATCATATCCAGTCGGCGCTCGGCTCCGGGACGCGACCACACCAACGCCCGTGATGGGATCCATCGGCAGGTCGGGCAAGGCATCGGTGAGGTCTCGCACCTCAGGCATCATGGACTGATCCTGGAAGAAAGGAGCAGAATCAAAGGGCTGCTGGGCAGCACACTCCAGCAGAAGCCAGAGAACCAAGAGCACACATGCATGCCACAGTGCCTGTGCTGACACACCACAGATAGCCAAGGTAAACACAGGATTAGGCCAGACACACCTTCTGCACTTTCATTTGCTTTTGATAAGAGAGTACACTTGTGCAATGCCAAATAGGTTTGGAATTTGGGCTGGCAGCCTCTGAGACTTATTTCGTTGCTTCCATGGGCTGGTCTCCATCTAGCAATGACAGGAAAACCAAAGCTCAATCCCTTCCCTCCCAGAAAGAGAACAAATTTCATCCCCAAGTCAGGCTGGTCGAAGCAGCTCTGTCATTTTAAACAGCAAGAAATCTGCTCCTAATGGCTTTAGAGGGAGGTTCCCCATCCACTGTGGGTGTTAAGACATGCTGGGGGTTCCCCCATGAGTCTTCAGTCCCATCACACCCCCCTCAGCCAGACCGTTTTCAAGGAGCAGCACAGATGTCTCTGGCGCTGGATGCAGAACCGCGCTGGCTGCAGGGAGCCTCAACACCAGGGAACACAGAGGAAGCACAGGGTGGGCTGGTGCAAAGCAGAGAGGCCTTGAGGAGGCCCGAGCATCTTCCAGAAGAGACACATCACCAAGAACGTCAGGGGAGGGAGATATGCAGAAGGGACAGAAGCAGGTAAGACCAACTAATTTCGGAGGGATGCCGCTGCAGGAAGCAGGAGGAGAGGACAAGAAAGGGGCTGAAACAACCGAGGTGGAGGATGGGGAAAGGTGCCACTGCCTCAGCATGTGGTCTCCTGCAAAGGCAGGCAGTTAAAGCAAGTCTTCTCTGGCTTTCAGGCAGGAATGCCCCAGGAAACCACCCCCCACGCACCCCAAGACAAAAGGGCAGTGCTTTGTGTAAACAAGCATCACTGCTGCACAGCCAGACAAGCCGTGAACCAGAGCTGCCTAATTCAATTCCCTCCTCAGAGCAATCAAACCCCAGCATTTCTAGGCCATTTAGATGGCTGGTTACTTACTGCTTCTAGAAAAGGCAGAGGTGAGTACTGGTGCCAGTGGGACCTGGGTTTATACTTCACAATGCCCAGTCTGAACAAACATCGCGCTGCAGGCAATAAAAAAGAGCAAGTCTGGGCCCTATATAAATAATAATAATGTCACATGAACAGCCAGTCCATTTGAGGAGTCCAAAACAGATGCTAGTGACCACTAACGGTGCAAACACTATTGCTAATGAACCAAACAGAGGAGAGGGCTCTGCTTTAGCACCGGGACACGCATCCAGCACGCACAGAGCAAAGTGAACTCTCTTCGCTCCCAAAGCAGCTCAAACCTTCAAAGCATGATGGCAAGCACAGCCTGAGCCACAGGGGCTCGCCCTCCTCTCCCAGCAGGCTCCCTGTCCTCAGGGCGGGCGAGGAGCACAGGACCCTGCTGCAGGAACGCTGGAGGCACTGGCGCAGCCATGACGGGCCCCGTGCCACCGCCTGTGCCACCCCACAGCTTGTCCGGATGCCTCGCAAACAATGCAGAACCCCAAACATACAGCATGGAACAAACACAATGCGAATTTAACAAAGAGCTTACGATCTGTTCTTCATGAACGTTTTTCCGAAACTTTTTCAAGTCACTCTCAACAGTGCGGTGACTTGTTACTACACACTGGGAGGAGCTGGGAGATAATGAGTGCTGACATAAGCTTCTCTTAGGCCATTTTGAACTGAAATCCAGGTAAACGATGGTATTCCCCAGCGTGTTAAGAACACCACACGGCAGGTTCCAACACAGCTGCACTGCAGGGAAGCAGATCAGCTCACGCGGTGCCGCCGGCCTCCACCAAACGCGCCCTCGTGAAGCGCCTGCTGCCGAACGCTGCCCACGTCCCGTCCCACCACGCTGGGGCCTGCTGCGGGGAGGCCCGGCCGCCCCGGCAGGAACTGGAGCAGCTGCCAGGTCAGCCTGGGCAAGGCTGAGGACGAGGGGGTCCCTGGCACCAGCACAGACGGGGGGTGGGAGCTCCAACCCGCAGTGTGGTGCCGCAGAGCGGTGCCCCTGGGCCCACCGGCACCCCGTCCTCAGCGAAGGAAGAAGGGCACCTTTGTGGGAGCCATTTGCAGCCCTGCTCGGCACGTGAGGGGGAGGGGAGACGGCATCAATCCTCACTTTGTGCCGGCTCACACAAAGCCCCTCTATGGCGGCGGCGCTGGGCGCGGGGCTTTCCGCCTCGCCGTGCGAACGCCGCGGGGTAACGCGGCACGGCACCGGCGTCGGGCCCCGAGCAGCACCTGCTGCAGCCAGAGCCACCAAGCTCCGTGCCAGCGAGCCCGGTACCCCCTCTGCCCCGCGCCTGCGGCCGACAGGGACGGCGGGCACAGCACTGCCCTGCCACACCAGGCCAGTCACGCTGGGCAGCTCCCTGTGTGCGAGTGGCACTGAGGATGCACCTGGGTCACACGTGGAGCAGCAGCAGCAGTCCGTTTGCACACCGGGATAAATGTTTTTGTGAGCTCTGCACAGGTCAGAGGGGAGTCTCTGGCTGGGCAATCACACAGACCATTAGTTACACTGCACTTCTTCACAAGGGCGTCAACAAAGTTTGGTTTCTTTTCTGTTGCGCCTTTTAACTTAAAAATGAAAAAACAAACAGTGAAAGAGGAGATTAAATTAAGGAGCAGGATTCTATAAATATCCCTATTAGGCAGCTTGTTACTTTAATTCTCTTTAGCAACGTGAGTTTGACCTGCACGCCCACCTACCATCACAGCGGCCGGACACTCGGCCCAGGATACGGCCCGTCAGCATCCTGCAGCAAGCTGCCTGTGCCAAACCGCTCACTGCAGGGTTATTCTGGGAACAGGCCAAACAATGGGAAGAACATTTTTCCCATTAGTGGGGAGCATGCTCCCTGGAAGTCGCTCTCAGCTGTGGGGCCACATCCAGTCCCCAGCACACCCCAGCAGCCAAGGGAAGCCGGATGTGAGCTCTGGGGCAGGAAGAAGTTTCAGAACACTGTGGGGCCGCCCAGATAAAGCCAGTGGGGAAAGAATGTGTCTCCGAGAGAAAAAGTCCCTGCGCATCCTGCCACCACCAGCCCCAGGCAGCACACAGCAGAGCAGGGTGGGATGGTTGCAGGACGAGACGGACAGGATGCACTCCTGGACAAGCAGCCACCGTGCTGCCGGCTCTATCCCGAACGCTTCCCAACCCTGGAACCAGACGTGCCTCAAGGCAGGAGGCGTAGTGTCCCAGGGATCTTGATGCCCAGCTGCAGGAGAGGCCTTCTGGGACTGCCAGTTTCTGGCACAGCCTTCTTCCCACAGCCCATGCCCACAGTCACATACACCTCCCCTTCTGCCAGCACTCCCTAGTTTGTCTGTTTATATCCTTTTTGCTTGTTCTCTCCCATTTCCTTGTTAGCTCATCTCCCTTTCTTAGTTTATCCTAGGCATACTTTTCTGCTGGCTCCACTGAGGTGACTGACCACACACACTGCTGGGCTCTGGCTGGGACACATACACAGCACAAGAACACGCTTTCAGGAATGAATGCATTACTGTGAGTTTCTAGACCCTTTTTTGCTCTCAGTGTTCCTTTTCAACAAGTTCAGCAAGTTCAAGAGCTGGTGGGTACATGACCAGATCAGGCCTTTCAATGTATTTGCCACAGAAACATCATGCTGCCAGCAAAGCAGGTCAAGCTCTGAAGTTTAATAGCCAGGGACTTGGAGGGAGAATGGTCTTATTGTTTCTTCCTCCAGCTACAAGCCCTGCACTTTGACACTGGCTTGCTCTTCCCACAGGCAGAAAAGTATGAGCTAAGGCAAAACTGGAAAAAAAAAAATCAACTACCTCACTGAGTGCCTGCAGTCAGTGGGAAACAGTCCCATAAACCAGGGCAGACGCTGCTCAAAGCCCCGTCCGCCTGCCTGGCCCGTCGCTCCGTCCCTTTGCGAAGGCGGGCGGCACTGCTGGCACAGCGTGCGCTGCTCCGGACCCACAGCGCTGCACGCCCGCGCTCCCACCGCGTCCGGGAACCGGACACGGCCCCAGCCAACCTTCTATTTCTGTTCGTGGAATAGGACATCGTTTCAATCAAGAAAACAGGAGCCCGCAGTGGCAATCAGCATCAGGGCCTTGGGGGCCACCATCACAAACAGGAAGAATTTCAGTGTCACATTTCACCACCATCGAAGGCACGCCTGGAATCACCTCTGTAACTGCACACGGGCTCCCACAGGAGACAGTTGCCCTGCGCCAGCTGCAAAATCTACACTTTGTGGCTGAATGGGATGGAAACAGGAACTTAAGTGACAGAATGAGCAAAACTGAGACCCTGTATTGCTTCACAGCACTTCTAACTATGGATACACATTTCTGAAGAGTGTCCTGTTTCAAACCGAAATAGGTTTCCAAACACAGACGACCTTGCAACAGGGCAGCAAAACTGAAATGAAACTCACTTCAGTTATTTCTATCTTGGCGAGGTATGAACAGGTCCCTGGGGCTACCGGCACCCTTAAGCCTGGGATTCGGTCAGAGAAGCACGTGGTACAAGAGTGAGATGCTGTCTGTTTTATTTCACACCTCCAGAAGCTCAAGCTATGCCTTCATCTAGTAGGGAAGGCCATCTCAGCTAAAAATCATAGGGATGACACTGCCAACCTGCCACACAACACACAGGCTCCCTAAAGAACAGATGAGCACGTTCTCACTCAGTTAAAATAAAACACAAAATGGAGAAACCCGAGCTTTAGCCCGAGCAGTTACACACCTGCTGACACCCGGCCTGCCTGGTTTCAGTGTTATGTGACCAAGCCGAGAATGCCCCAGCTCTGGGAACGTGCAGAGAACACCGAAGCTTGGTGGACCTTTGAAAATCTCTCCAGAAACCTTAGAAAAAGCTTGCAAGCCTCGGTGATGCAAGGCGCGAGTACTTAAGACACAGGCAGCTCTGTGTCGCTGCTCTGGCCAGGCTGTAAGAAGTCAGCCAGTGTCACAGCTCCAGCCGTGCACTAAGCACAGGAGAAACACGGGCAGTCAGGTAGGCCCATGCTACAAATGCAGCAAAAGACCACACGAAACAGAAGGGTTTTTGTTATTTTCTCTAACCGTCATCAAGAAGAATTTACAGTAAATTCCAGAGCAGGTCAAGGTCACCGGGGCTCTACCCCAGGGCTGGTCCCCGAGGCCGTTCCTGCAGCTACCCCAGCCTCGGAGGAGCCGCCGGGTCTC
>VZTA01008235.1:102547-115564 GCA_013398855.1 Mohoua ochrocephala
GCAGGGCCCGGGGCGACACCTCGCGAAAGCCTCCCTTCCCCGGGAGCAGGGCGATGCCCGGCCGAGCTCCCCAGCGTGCTCCGAACAGCCCCCCCCGACCCCGGAGCAGACGGGAGGTGCCAGGTGGAAATGGCTGAATAGTTGTGATTTGGTCAATGTAACCTCCTTCTGCCTTCTGAAACCGGCTGCATCCAGAAGATGGGCAGCAGCTGCTGTGGGCTGAGGAAGGGCAAATGGTGTCAAACAAGCTGGTTATCTTCTCAAAAAGTCCCTGGGGTTGGGGGCATGAGCGGTTTCAGGAGCCAGAATTCATTAAGATATATTTGATGCTCTGTCTCACCATGGCCTGAAAAACAAATTAAACAGATATGGTCCAAAGCGGTCAGGGTTTGCCTGGCTGGCTGGGTGACCAGCAGCCTTCGGGTCCACTCACAGCACAGAAAATATCCCGAATGGAGGGTCTGCAAAGGTCTGGTTCTGCTCAGCCTTATCACAAGCCAGTGTTGAAACCGACAACGCACTCATTGAATTAGCAGATGATGTGAATCGCAGCATATCGTGGGACAGGAGCATAGTTCATAGCCATCATTACATGCACCGATCCCGCAGCTGTCCTGCATTGGATTTTGAGCACCTTATCTGAAGCAAAGTCAACGTCAATCATCTGGAGAGCAGCAAGATGGGTGTAGGGGCTGACATCAGCAGCCTTTGGTGCAATACAGAGAGTTGGAGCTGCTAATCCAAAGCAAAATAATAAAATCCTGGGGTGAAAAATGAAATAAGGGAGAGAAGGAAACGTGTTGATGTGTATGTGAATTAAAGAGAAGGGCAGAAATCTCCTCCCCTTTGTGAGAGGCTGAGAAATGTGTGTGAAGTGCAGCAAGAGATTCTGTGAAGATAAGGTGAAAAACTATAATACCAAAGACTTAAGAACAGCTTGGAGAATTTTTGTTACTGGTCAAGTGGAAAGCCCTCCCAAAAGTTCTTATCAGACATTATTCAGTCATTCCCTCGGAGCAGATGGTCTTCCCCATCCTTTGTAGAGCTGGTTTACTCTATTTTCCATGATGCCAGGGTTTTCTTTGTGTGGGGAACCTGGCCTTGGTGACTTAGTAGAGAAGGATCTCACTCAGACACCCAAATTTCCTCTCATTGACAAAATCAGGTGCCAAGTTGCAGGGTGGTGCATTTATCAGAGGGTCCATCTCTATGGTCACAGGGTGTTTCCTTGACTGATATTCTGCCTTGAACTAAAATACTAATTCCTCATTTTTTTCCCCTCTCTTTTTGCTTGATTTGGCCATCTTTTGAGGAGTTCTGTTCAGCCTGTTCCTTTCTCACCTAGATCATGGTTTGTGTCTTCCATCCTGTTTGTACTGTCTCTACATTGCTTTAGCCAGCCTGAGCCGAGCAGGAGTGGCTGAGCCAAGAGCCCTTCTCTGTCCTTTCGTGGGTGTCTCCAGGCTGGTTTTGCACCTCTCTGGCTGTCTCTGAGGCAGGCAGGAGCTCGGCTGACCAGGCGTTCATCCTGGTGTGGTCAGACTTACTACCAAGCAAAACACTGTGAGCTTTGATTAGTCAGTGTTTGAGAGGTTTGTCTGGAAGGCAACATACACATTAGTGGTTTTGTGTTCCTGTCCATAAAGCAAACAACAGAAACTGGCATCCTGCTTCGTCCTGGACACAACCCCAGGCTGGGACCAAACCCTCCTCCTGTCCTGACTGGTGCTTCTCTCCAGTAAAGCATTTCAGACTGGTGCTTGCTGAACCATGGTAATAACTGAGTGTTTTGAACAGCGACTCCGTTCCCTCCCTGTTTGACCAAGGCTCTCTGGCTCCTATTGAGTACAGCCCTGATGGCTGTTAGTGGCTTCTGCATCCAAAGATTAAAAATATATATATATATTTTTGAGCGATAAGGAATACAATGCATTTTTTTGATTTGGAGAGTAATTTAGAGAGAAGAAAAGATGATGCCTGGTGGAAATGAGAAATATATGTCCCATACATAATATATGCCCCAAATGTCCTATTACAAATACAAGAAGATTTCCTGAACTGGAGAAGTTGTTACACATTACAGTGTGCTAATGCTCCCCCACGGAGATGCTGATACTGAGAGAGTCTTTAGTGTAATAATATTAAAAATCCGAGAGTTTCAATAAGATACTCCCTGCTACCACGGTGGTAGGAAATGAATTGATTCCAAAGGAAGACTCTAATTGCTGCTTAGTATCCACAAAATATTCAAAGATTCACTGCAAGCGTGTATCCCAGCGTGTCTGTGGCATGATCCGCAATCACACGTTTTCCAAAGAGACACTCCCAGCACGGCTCAGCTGCTGCCCTCGGAGTGACTGCAGCCGGACAGCAGCACAGCTCAGGGCGAGTGCTGGCACCTCTGCCCGCAGGCACCTCTAAACCTCGGCAGGTTTGGAGGCCGGGAAAAGCCCCATTGTGCCATTCCGCAGGGCACGGCACGGGCTCTGAATCAGCACATGCCGGGGATTGGGTACATGAATCATAGCTACACTGGAGTTGGTTAATCTATCTGTGCAAAGTTACTCAAAAGCATAAATATTTGCAAGTATAATGCTTTCCTATGAATATTTTACATCCATCTTTTTCAAGATGCATTTATTTACTCCTCTTTATTCAGAGCATGTCTTTTCTCACGAGCTCTGCAGTCCTGTACATGCTGTCCAGTTCATACCAGTGTCGTCTTTTCAGGACGCCTAACAGGGGGAATTTTGGTCAGTCTTGGCTCCGATACTGGGGCTGTGGCTGGACAAACATGGCTTGCTTATCCCGGAGTGGATGGCTGCCAGAACTCGGATCCCTCCGAATGCTGTTCCAGAGAATCGTGCGTGCAGGCCGTGTTTGCCGGCTGTGCGGGACGCGCTCCGTCCGTGCCACAGCGCGGCGTGGCTGCAGGGATGGCGATTGCTGCTGCAGGGATGGCGATTGCTGCTGCAGGGATGGCGATTGCTGCTGCCGCTCCTCAGGGCTCAGTGCTGGCCACAGCACTGCTTTGCACCTCACAGTGGTTTGCTGGCTGCGTTTGTGGGTGAAGAAGGTGCCTGGGGAGCCAATCCCACAGCCTTTCCAGAGGAAGCCCAGTGCTTTGGCCAGACACCTCATTGCTGCCAGTGCTGGCTGTGGCAAGGTCCTGCCCACCGCACTGCGGCTCGTACTCTCCGTGGGGAAAGGCAGCGAGGAAGGGGCTGGGCTGGCCATGCGGGAGGGCAGGGCCCCTGTCCTGGCATCTCCAGCCCGGAGCACCTCAGGTGAGCAGCCAAATCTGCTCCTCAGTCAGAGGCTGGACCAAGACAGGAGACGGTGGTCGATCCCCACCGCTCTCTTTGCATTTCAAGCATTTTGTAACAGCAAAACCTGTCTGTTCCCAGATACCACCTCTGAAGAATAACAGTGCACAGGTTAATACACTTTCAGCTGAGAACAGACAAAATACAGAATCCTGTGGCTAGCACAAGGACACTGGCTCACTGCTGCTGCACATGCTACTCCCAGGGGCAGCAGGAACCCCCAGCAAGCCCTGGTCAGACTTCACCACCAAAAAGGATCCCAGTTTGCAGGGGGAAACAAGCTGTAAAGGATCCTGCATCCTCATCCTGCCTGTAAGCTAAAGTCCTTTAAAATCCTTTGTGCTGCAGGACTCCATCTCTCCGTAGCCACATTTAGCACAGTAGTGCAATACTGCTGCACATTCCATGTTTTCCATGCTTGTCTTTGGAGGAAAATCAGCCCAGAGTTTCATTTCATGCTGGAGTTGCTGCAGGTCATGGCTCAGCTGCTGCTTGGTTTTAAGGTTTCTTGAAGGTAGGTTTAACCTGCTGCCTCTAATTTGGTGCACCAAAATACCTTTTTGCAGCCAGAGCTTCCTTTCTATATTTCTAGTTTACACCTTGATTATTCCAAAAAAAGTGAGGAGGTCCTACTCTCCTTTAACCCAGGCACCCACTCTGAAACAGATGAAGTGATTTGGAAAAAGCAGTTTCTTGATCTATTTCCCATTATCTTTCCTATCCCATAGTTGTTACTAAGCACTAGATAAGTTGTCACATTTGTATTTCAGTTATGGTGTACAGGACACCAGTACACAGCAATCCTACCAGAGAGAACTGATTTATGTAGCACCCAATGGTGGCTTTTGCAAGGACAGGGTTTCAGCCCCTAAAGAGATTCAGGGCATCCCTCACCTGAAGGTGGGACTGTCACCAGCTGCCTCCACAACAAGGGAAGCAGGACCCAAAGCATCCCATGACCTGCCAGGGTCACAGGCAGTGGCACTGTTCAGTGGTACAGTCATGAAATCTGGCCTCGTGAGTCCTGTTTCAAGGCCCCACGGCCAGGACCAGCCCTGTTGTTCTGTGGAGACACCCCGGGACTGAGGCACAACTGCTGTTCCACCAAATGGAGAGCGGAGAGAGCGCCATGCGGCTAATTACCAAGGAGAGCCACGCATCCACATCCTCAGATTATGAGTAATGGCCACAGCACGATGGAAACCTTTGCTTGAATAATTTTGAATGATGAACACATTTGAGGAAATAATGTTTTCTTTGCGGGTCTCCTCTGATGAAATGCTACTGCTTGCTTTGCTTTCTCACTCAGGGTGGGTGCTGTCCCCGCTGCTGCGGGTGGGGCCGAGGGAGCCAGATGGAGCAGGTCACTGCTGACCGCCAGGCCATGGCTCTCCCCCAATACACGCAGGGGAACCCCATGGATGTGGCTATCAGGGTTGCAAAGCTGCTGTCCCAGGAACAGGCTGGCAGCAGACAGCATTCCAGTGCCGGGTGTTTGCACAAAGGAATGCGGGGAGTCAGTTAATAGGTGACCATTTGGCAGTGGTACTGGGAAGGTCGTCACAGTTCAGCTGCCTTTGCAAGACTTTTGGGTGCAGCCCTTTCTCCATTTAGCCATGCAGGACCCCAAAAACACAGCTCTGGTCTTCCAGCTCCCGAAAGCAGGGCCACAGGCAGCACCCCTTGTTCCTCTCAAACCAAAAGAAGTCATTCACACACTGGTTAAACTGCAGCAGCCAGGGATTTTGCACCCCTATCCAGCCCCAAGCTGTCCCGCTGTGCAGCAGCACCAGGGAATGCCAGGGGCCCCGTCCCCTCCTGCAAGAGCACATCAGCTCCCTCCATGACAATTCCCAGGCCAGCTGGCAGCTTTAGACACTGCTGCTTGGCTCCTTGGCTACTGCAGCTTGTGCATATTAGCACCCCAGCAAGCTTCCCATCCATCTGACAGGACCCGGTGTGGATAACGATGCCGAAGTCGGTCATAACTGGACAATTACTGTATCCCTGGGAGACCAGAAAAGTTGCAACCCCAACATCCTTAATGAAGGGTCATCAGGAACAGCAAGACATTCCCCATTCTCACCTGGCTGTCCCCAAACAGAAGGTCACTGACCCAAGGGCATCACAACACCCTTGGGCAAGGGCAGGAACCAGCCAGAACAATCCCACAGCCGAGCTTTGCTTTCAGGATGTGGGCGCGCCTCAGCAACCAATAATGAGCTGACATTAGCCGGAGAAGGGCTCTTGCAGCTCCTCACTACCCCAAGGACGCTTGTGCCAAGTGCAGCTTTTGTATGGAAGGTTTCTATGTAAATGTTTCAAGGGTGGCTATTTGTGGGAGAGAACAAAAATCTCACCTGAGCTGAGCAGGAAGGTCTGCTCACAGAGATTCTTTTTTGCTGTTAAAAATCTCACTGTAGGATTCCCTACTCCCTCCATCTCTTGGTAGCTGTGCAATTTATTACACCGTTTATTAATTTATTTATTAACTTGTCTGGTATTTCATTTCTGGGCTGTTCCATGTCTCCTGTTGGTCCCACCCTCCCAGGAGGGAAGGAATCAGTGCCTCAGCCATGCCAGGAGCTTAAACGAGCTCCTGGGCCCATGAGGAAGGGGTGCGGGTGGTGGGTGGGTGGGTGTGTGTGTGTGTGGAGCTGTTCAGGGCCATGAGGACAGTTATTGCCCTCCGTTCTGGCTGGAGCTTCCCAGAAACCCTGCATCTCCCACAGGTGTGATGGCCTGTGCCCGTTCTCAGCAGGACAGGGGCCGCTGCTGTGGCAGTTCACTGAAGGAGAGACGCCGTGTCGGGTCCAGCCCCGCGTGTTCCTCTCTTCATCGTGTAAGTGACAGTGAACACCATCCATATCACAGTGACACCGGCGGAACGGCCGCCCTGGGTTTGCCTCCTGCTTTGTGCTCTTCAGGCAGAGGCCAGCAGCAAGAGATCAAAAACTGTTTTTCTGTTGCTCCAGATCCGTGTGGGCTCAATGAGCCAACAAACCCTGCGGCGCCGCGCTGCTCAGCGCCCGAGCAGCGAGTTACCGACAGGATGCTGCGGTGAACCTGCAGCGCTCCCGACCCACATTCTGGCACCGCCAAACCTGGCAAACACAAGTCTCCAGAATGTCAGATTTGCTGAAATATTCATGTTGCAAATACAGACGGCGTAAAAACCTGCAGTGAGGTTACATCCTGCACATTGGCGTGCGTCAGCTCCAGCACCACGAGCGGATGAGTCAGAGCCGCTTTCTTCAATTCACAGGCAATGGCAAAGAGGGGAGCCGGGTGTTGAATGGGCTTTAGGTGACACCAGCTCCTTGCATGCATTACTGATTCCAAGGAAAACCTCTCCCTGCTCCGGCACAGCATTAACTCTGCTCTCACCGTTGCCCTGCTGGAAGCCAGTCGAGGCTGCAGCATCATTTCCACGACAGAAGGTGCAACAAGCAAACGGGCATTAATCCTGAATAACAGATCCAGCGGTGTCAGGGACAGGCCTCTCCTGTTCTGGAGAGTGCAGAACCCCAGAGAAGGCAGGAGGGCCTCGGCCACAGCAGCATTTGGAGCAGTGCAGCAGCACTGCCCTTTGCAAGAGTTAAATTCTGCTCTGTGGTGGGAGAAAAGCCCCTGTCCCAGGAGGATGAGTGGGAGGAAAGGCTCCTGCAGGACGCTGCTCCCTGCCAGTTTCTGAACCTGCTTCTTGAAGAGCACCTGCAGTGGCCTCTCAGTTTGGAGTCCCACAAGCTGAGGCAGCAGTGCACAGAGCAGCAGGGCTCTTTCCCTGCACCCCAAAATGTGCAGAGGTACAACTCCCTCAGTGACCAGACTCCCATGATGAGCCAGAAACCTTCCATTTATGTGAAAGCAAAATTTTCCCTAAACCCATAATCATCTGACAAAATGGGGGAGCAAATTTCAAACTTGTCTTGCTTAGATCCAAGGCTGTGGATCCCTTCCTGCTGACTGAGTATTTGGGCAGGAGAAACAGTGGATTCAACCCAGATCTGTTGCAGTGAGTTGGAGCTGGGCGAGTCCCAGCTGGCACAGAACCGTGCACTGGAGTTGCAAGACCAAAATACCTCTTCCTACAGGCAGAAATGCCTCCAGTGCATAGAATCCTGGAGAGGTTTGGGTTAGAAGGGGCCTTGAAGACCATACAACTCCAACCACCTGCCATGAGCAGGGGCACCTTCCACTAGACCAGGTTGCTCCAAGCCCCATCCAACCTGGCTTTGAACACTTCCAGGCCAGATTGTCACCCCACTTAACTCTTTTTAAGAACTCCACAGCAAGGATGAACCTCCACATGCTGTGAGACAAGACTCACTCACTTCCTACTGCAGTGTTACCTAGCCAGAGGTATGGTCACAGAATCACAGTCATTTAGGTTGGGAAACACCTCCATGGTCATCAAGTCCAACCACTTAACAACCCCCTTCTGTGACAAAATTCCTTCTGATGTCCAACCTGAACCTCCCCTGGCGTAGTCTGAGGCCACGTAATCTTGTCATGTCCCTGGTTGCTTGGGAGAAGAGGCTGACACCCACCTTGCTACGACCTCCTCACAAACAGCTGTAGAGGCTGAAGGTCTTCCCTGAGCCTCCCATTCTCCAGGATCCTGTCCATGAAATAAAATCTGGTTCATTCCCCACAACACCTCAGTGAGCTGAAAAAGTCACCAATTCCCAAGAGAATTTTGTTTGATGGAAATTTTTGTTTGATGGGAACGACGAGTGGCAAACTGGAGATACTTCCACCAAATGGATTCCCAGGTTTAGCAAGGATGCTTGAGGATGCATCCACCCACCAAGAGGGATCTCCTTGCACGTGGGTTGCCCCGCTCACCCTCGTGGTGTTTGTGGGGGTGAACGGGGCAGCCCAAGTGCACAACTCGGATTCATGGGGGGCATGGCAGCTCCAGCTGCCTGTGCCTCGCTGCCCTTGTGCAGTTGTCTGCCAGTTGTGTGTGCCGATTGCTATGAATGCCACCATCTGGTGTGCCACGTGGACATCATAATCTTTTCTTAATTACATTAGCAGTGCAATCAGTTACTGCATTACAAGGCCGGCGATGAGCTTTTAAATCTTGGTGGAAATCATAAATAATTGCACTAAGTACCAGGCGCCAGATGTGAGTGCCAACTTCAGTTGCTCTAGATAAATAGTAACCTTACAACAGTGTTAGATAACAGTCCAGTCACTGCTTTTCATGGCTTAACAGTGGCTGCACACCCATTTTTTTTTCAGGCAGGATCTATCCCCAGTGGTAGATTAAAAAAAATAGAAAAAACACAAACCATAAACAGGATTTTTCAAAATGTTAAAAATAAGAGCCATGTGGAAGAAAAATATGTTTTGGTTTAACATGTTGGAGTGGATGGGTGTCAGGCAGCCCCCCTCGCTGTGAGCCCTTCGTGACACTGCTGGAGTGTGGGGAGGGTCAGCCAAAATCCAGCAGAACTGATGGATGCCTGGGTGTACAGACAAGGCGGCAGCTGCCGTGAGAATGGCCCCAGTGGGCCATCCTGGGGTGAGATGGGCTCCATGGGCAGGGCTGCCCGGGATCACCCTGGCTCAGCTCTTCCCCAAAGCCTTCTCCTTTCAGGAAAATTTGGGATTTTTTTTGTAAAAAGAGGAGTCTTGAATCACTGAGAAACATTTTGCTAGTTTCTTTTGAGTCAGGTAATTGACTGAAATGCATTGAGATGATCCTGCCCATAACTAGTTGGACCCAAAGGAAGAGCCTTCATCACGCAAGCAGAAGAGCCTCACACGAGCTCCTCTGTCCCAAAAGGGCCACCATGCCACCGTCCTTCTCCTAGCAAAGCACATGGATGCCAGCTGGCAGCGGGTGCCAGGGGCGGCTTTGCCACGGCCATCTGTGCCAGGGAGGAGCACGGGGCAGCTCGGCCGGCGGCAGCAAGGAGGCGGCTCCCGTGTGTGCTGCTCTGCCCCAGCTGCCAGCTCAGCTCTGAGCACCCACGGCCACGGGGGAGCCACCCGGGGCCCGGTGCATCCCCGGGAGCTGCCGGCTCCGCGCCAGCCCTACTCGCACCCAGCGCAGTCCCCGCTGAGCCCGGGCAGCTGCCACCTTTGTAGCATCGTTTGGAGGCGGCACGAATGTCAGGGCACGGCTGTGGCAGCGCTGTCAGGGTGACACGGCCTGGCCCCAGGGGCTGCCATCCCCCGGGAAGCTGGCGCAGGTGAGATGCTCACCCCTTTGTTACGTCCTGGGGACCACGGGGTAGAGCGTCCGGCAGCGCCTCAGGATCCGTTTGGAAGGAGAACGGGAGCTGGTACCCTTGCAGTGTTTAAATAAGCAAAGTTTTTGTGCAAAGCAGAGGTTAATGTACTTTATTGTTCAATGTCATGTTTATAGTGGATTGTTGGAGGAAAAAAATGTGATTAATTGCCCAGAAACCCATGGATCTACAATTATTTGGTTGTTGTGAACAAATAAAGGGCTACAGTATTCATCATATTCAAATGAGGCAGTAAAATAAATGATGGCATGCCGTTTATGAACAAAACCTCGCCATGTTCCCTCACAATCTGAAAATGTACTCGAAAAATTGTAAATGAGATACAGCCATTGTCGAGGGCTCACTGGTGATTTGTCTTTGTGTAATGTTTTGCAGTGCTGACCCATCACTTGCCTGTTTTAATTTATGTCACAATATGCACCTTCATTATGCACTTTATGAAAACGAAGTGCCAATTTGTAATAAAGACTTGTTTTCAATGAAATCTCCTCTTTTTGGTAGGTGTTCTGCTTTTCATTAGCACCCATTTCACCAGGCCTAGTTAAAGAGCACAGGTACAGACTAAATATGTCCGATCATTCATCATAATTTTGCTTTCCACTTTGTCACAGCTTGGGTATTTAAGGAAGATAGATGATACAAGATGTTGTCTCCTTTTCAGACTCTTTATGCTCTGGTAAGTGTGTCCGATGCAGAATTATTTTGCCACTTTATTATTTTCTAGTGAGTGTTTGTCACAGCCCGCTCTGCCTCTGGTGCGGTGCTGGTGTTTGCTGTCACTCATCGCCGCCTCGCCGGCCGAGCAGGGCTCAGGCAGCTGCTGCTCGCTGCCGGTGCTGCGGGTGGAGCCCGGCCCGGCTCTGCGCTGCTGCTGGTGCTGCCTGGCCCTGGCTGAAGCCAAAACCTTGGTGCTTGCTCCTTGGGGACCTGTTTCTCCTCACCTTGGGCAGCCACGTGCCCTTGGGCAGCTCTGCTTGACGGGAGTGTTTCATGGTGCTGGGACTGCCTCTCCACCCCATGGACATCCCATCCCCTTTGCTGCCCCATGTCCTTCCCAGGTGCCCTTTGCTGTCCATTCCTTCGTGCTTCCCTTGGACCCTGCGTTGCTCTGGCTGTCACAGATGAGGGGATTGCTGGTGGTGGTTCCTCTCTCAAGGGTGGTCAGGTGCCGGGTGCTGGGATTTGCAGTTTGGGATTGGTGGGGCCTGGAAGACAGCTCCGTTTCAGGCACCGGTGCCGGCATTGCGGCGGTCAGAGCGGCCCCAGCCGCAGGCCCGTGCCCTCACGGCACTGCCCAGCGCCGCGGTGCCAACGAGTGAACAAATGCCTCGCTGGTTCTGGTAATGAGCGGGGCACCCGAGCCAGAGCCCCGCTCCCCTGCCCGCCCTGCTCCCCGGCTCTGGCCTCACGGGTGCCACAGCACAGGCACGGGGCACAGCCAGGCAGGCTGCACTCCAAAAGCTCTCCCATCCCCTCCGACCGGCAAAAGCTCTTGGCCTCAGCTGCCAAGCAGAGCACTGTGCCTCGCAGGAGCCCGGGAGGCCGGCGGCTGCGGCTGCTGCTCGGCGCGGGGCTGTCTCTCCCCACGGCTGGCAGCAGCAGTGGTGGCACAGATGTGCGAGTGCAGACAGAGCTGCAGCGCAGAGGTGCCAGGAGGCTGGTGGCTGTGCCAGGGCTCGTTGTGCTGCAGTGGAGGCAGCCTGGGACACGCCGGGTGATCAGCCACAGCCTGCTTGGGGCAGCAGAGCTGCTCTGCACGGCACGGCTCGGGCGGCTTTGTGCCTTTAATCTGCTTGTCACCACATTCCTGTCTGGCCCTTCCCAGTCTCTGCTTCCCCGGCACGTGGGCACAAGCTCATTAGGACTCATGATGCAGCACCAGGTATTTTCATCCATCCCTACTATCACCATAGCCTTTTCTTTCAGGAACCCCGACTTGCATGTACAGGGGCTTTCCCCAATCAGCAGAGGCAGAAGGGGAGAGAGCCAGGGCTCCCCAAAGGATTCTCCTCATAACTGGAGCCGTCCTTAATATTTAGACATTCCCCAGCAGATGCACAGGCAGTGTCCCTGGGCAGGGAACAGCGTTTACTTCATGGCAGAAAGGAGAAGGAATTCATTCAGCCATTGCCTGTGGTTACTTGGTTGGCAAAACCAGAAGATTCGTGTTTGCCCTCCTGAGTGTGCCAAGGATGATCCAATACAGCCCTGCCAGCCCGGGCAAGGCCCCGCAGCCAGGGACACTTCGGGATCGTGGGGCTGGGGTTTTGTTGCCATACCTGCCAAGGATTCCTGCACAGCCCCGAGCAGATGGCGTGGGCTGGAGGGACAGGGGGGCAGCTGGGGGGACGTTCTGCAAAGGCCACAACTAGGGACCCCCCAGCCCCATCTGCGCTGCAGGAGCGTGACTCTTTTTAGGGTGAGCTGGGTGGGTGTCACCCAGGGAGAGGGGCAGATGTCAACCTCCAGGATAGGTTGGCTCCTCCAGCTCTGGCAGCTCCAGCAGCTCCTTGGTAAGGGAGTACCAACCGTGTGAACATATTAATTTCATTTCTAAAACTCTGAGGAAAAAACCACCATTAGCACAGTTCCCAGTTCTGCTCTTTAAGTATCATATAATTTAGATTAACAGATATTTTGCAGATGCCACCAAACTTGACAAGATATAATTATTTTCAACAAGAAAAAGTTGGTTTTTTGGCTGCTTTATAAATGTGGGGCTGTTCCCAAACAGCAATCCTGCAGCGCACTGTGCTGAGCTATGGTGGCTCCTTCCCCATGTGTGTGCCTTATTTGTGCTGATATTTGTGACTCCGAGGACGTCCTTGCACAGACCCTGCTGTCATCGTGGGGCAACACCCTCACGGGTCCCAAAGTGGTGCTTGGCTGCCCGCTGCTGGGCTGCCATGGACTGTTCGGGATGGAGCAGGCTGGGCTCCGGGAGAGTGACTGTTCATGGTGACCCTGGAGAGAGGGCAGGGAGGCGCGGCGGAATGGGGAAGAGGAGCTGTAAAAAGAAGGGGAAAAGGGAAGTGCCGCCCTGCAGCACGTCCCATCCATGTGAGCCTTGCCTTACGGGTTTGGCCTCTCTCTGTCCCACACGTGGCCTGTCCCTGTGCCCCACAGGCCTATGTACATGGGCCACAAATTCCTCCCGAGGTCCCAGTGCCTCTCCTGTCCCTGGTGCCCCACAGCTGAGTGTGGCCCTGTTCCCCCCATGTCCCCAGTGCCTCCCGTCTTCCCTCCGTGTTCCTGTGTTCCTCCCATCTTCTGGGTGCTCACCGTGTCCTGAGTGTCCCTGGTGCCCCTTGTCTCCATGGTGCCTCCCTGCTCCCGTGTCCCCCGGTGTCCCCCCGTGTCCTCCGCTGTCCCCCCGTGTCCCCCCGTGTCCCCCCATATCCCCCATGTCCCCCCGTGTCCCCTGT
>VZTA01008235.1:115868-132599 GCA_013398855.1 Mohoua ochrocephala
TCCCCTCTTTTTCTTCCTTTTTCTTTTTTTTCCCCCCTCCAAGGAGCAGTTTTCCGTGGCGGGAAGCGTTTCCATTGGAACGGGAACACTGGCGGGTGTCAGCTTCGATGACACCTTTGATGGGAGAAAGATTAAATAATTATTTTCCTTTTAATATTTGGTTGATAAGGTGAAATGTTCAAAATAAATACAGTCACTGTTCTTGCTTTAATTACTTTTGCTTAAATTGCGTATAATACTAAATATTTCACATTATAATCTATATTATGCTGTATTTTGATAATATATTTTTATACACAAACAATTTTATTTTTTCAAGAAGGCAGGTCAGATGCTTCTAAATTAAAGTGTGTTTGGTTTTTTCCTGTATGGTGAATGTTAATGATTTGTTCCAGTGCAGAGGAAAATGCACATAGCGGTGCTGGCGTGTCCCGCAGATCAGGAGCACGGGTGTCTGGCCATTCCAAACCACAGGTTTCGCTGTGGTTTTTAGGCTGACATGGGTGCTGAGGCCAGCCCAGCCCAGGCAGTGGCACATCCCCGTGCCAGGACGTGCTCTGCCCCATCTCGCCTCCCCAGCTGAGCCCCCCCAGACACAGGATGTTATTTGGAACGGTCTCAAACATCACTTATTAATAATCACATAATATGTGAGATGCCCAGTATTGATTTAAACCCAGGGGCAACTTTGGGAAGAGCAGGTTTAATTTATAGAAACTCTGATGTCTGATAGCAATAAATAATTAGGCGATCGCAAGAAAAGGGATCAGAGGGCTCTACTCTCCGACTCCAGCCGGCTGCTCATGTCCTGCTAATAAATTGGTTAATAAAAGGAGAAAGAAAGCCTGGAATCTGGGGTTATGAAAACAAATGACATTTTTATGTTTAGTGGACAGGAAGGACCGGGAAGGCAGAGAAGTCAGGCGGGTGCACCGGGAATCACTCTGCGTTCACCGTCTGAATTTCTTAATGACATTCTCATTAAAAGTTCTGGCTGCCAAGCTCTGTTTGCTTTTGCCCTCAGAACTGCCTGCATTAATTAAAGTAAGTTGCTTGGGAGTTGTTTACCTGCAGCGGTGCTCCCCTGTCACCGCGGCAGGCCGGGGAGGGGGTGCCGGGGAGCCGGTGCTGGCGCGGCGGAGGCTCTGCCCCGCACGGAGCGGCACCGGCCAGGGAGGAGCGGGGCGGCAGAGCTGCCAGTGAGCCCACGGGGGACAGCACCCAATGCCCTGCAGTCACGGCAGGGGCCGGGCACAGTCAGACCTCGATGCCAATGTTCAGAAATGACAGAAATGAGCCCCCAACAGCCCGCGGGCAGCCGGGGCTGCAGCACCGGCCAGCTCTGCACCCAGCCCTGCCCGAAGTGCCCACCGGTGTCACTGAGAGCAGCTCCACCCGGGGCTCCTGCGTCCCTTCCCGATATTACCGTGTGGTATTATAAATGTTATGATTTGCATTACAGTGAGCATAGCAAACCACAGGGGAATAGAAGATCTTTTCACCAGGCAACAAACCAGTGCAGAGGCGGAAGCCAGCCCTCACTGTGGAGACCTGTGAAGCCTAGGCTGGAAGAGGAACATGGCCTGAACAGGAGGTGAGACCATTCCAGAATCTTCTATGGAACAAATTTGTGTGAAAAGTTGAATTTCAGGTCAATAGAAATGACTTGCTTCAGGAAAAATTAAACATTTAATTTCAAATTTTCATTTTATTTACATTCTTAGCACAAAATTGAAATGAAACATGAGACTGAAGTGGAAAATTGAAACATTCTGCTCTGAAAAGGTTGAGGCTGAATGCTTTGACCTTATCAGGAAAACTTGCCCCACAACCCCAATTTTTCTTTCAAAACAAATTTTTGTCAAAGGCCACACGTTCCTACAAACCATCTTGTTTCTGTCCTGCAGAGCAGCACAGAAACACCCTGAGGGTCACCCATTGCCACTCACGTCCCCATCAGTGGTGGCTCTGTGGGCTGGGACATGCCGGAGCATCGCCGGCCTCCTGCAGGGAGAGCGTTGGCCATCCCGTGTTGCTCCAGAGCAGCGCCCCAAATCCAGGACATTTTGTTCAAGCATTTTCGCTTGGCAGATTTCCCCCCTCCCTGCCCAGCCGAGAGCAGGTGGAGCCCAGCGCCCCACTGGTGCTGGTTCTGAGAACCGGTTCCCAGTGCTGTGCCTGGCAGGGCCCCGGCGGCACCAGCACCCACCCGCAGCCGCGCTGGGCTCCTCTGCCACAGGCTCCCTGTGACAGTCACCTGTCAAACCTGCTCCAGCAGATGTGTGGGATGTTAATTCCCAGCAAATTTTGATGCATTGTGTTTACTCCCGGCCTGACGGGCAGAGCCATGCCCATCCCTGGGTGCACTCCCGCATCGCCTCCCACTGCATCGCCGCAGCTGAGCACTGTCAGTGCCTCCCCGCTGCCTCTCCGAGCCAGCGCGAGCCATTCCAGCTTCCTCGGTGACGCCGTCAGCTCCTCCACGGTGTTGCGCTCAGTGCCAAGCCCCAGCGCCGTGCAAACAGCCAGCAACCCATAACCCGTGGCCCTGAGCACCCTGGGTCTCCCCCCTGCCCCACGGCAGGGAGCGCGGCCGTGCCCTCGCACCAGGAGCGTGGGCCACGTGCAGGGGGGCTCTGGCGGCCATCGGTGGGTGCCGGTGCTGGGAGGACGCCGGGTTTGCAGCGGGTCTGGGCAAACAGCCACGGTGGGTGCAGGGCCCTGTGGGTGCTGGCAGGCACAGCCCAGGTGCGCCGCGATGCACGGGCGGGCACAGCCCTGCGGCCGGCCTGGCCTCCCCAGATGGCAAACTGACCACTCGCCTGCCTGCCCGGCGCCCCGGCTCCGGCCCGGCCCTCAGCCTTCCCCCTCCGCCAGGAAAGCTGCGCGTACAGGGCCGTCAGGAATCGCCCGGCTGCAGTGAAAGATTTTCAGGGCAAGAAATCAAATAAAATCTTCATAGTGATGAAGTGAAAAATAAAACATGCTTTAAGAAAATGGTCCTTTTCTTTGCCGCTGGGTGGGGGGGGTCCAGAAGGGGAACACAGACAAAGGTGCTGAAGGTCTCAATCATCTCTCTGCTTAATTATTCTATCTCTCAGAAGGCATCTCCAGGCAATTAGAATAATCATTCATGCCTGTGCTTTACAGGGACTCTCGCATTCTTCCCGTGAAGCATCAGAGCTGGATTGTAATATTTTTTTTAAACTTTAACGGTGACCTGCAACTAAAGGAAAAATAAAAGTTTTTTGAAATATTAGTTTAATAAGACATGAGAATAATATTAAGGATATGAGCCTCCCTTATTTATTATTTATATGTATAGTGTGATTTAGAGATGCACTTGAACCAAGCAAGTCACTACCAAAGAGTGGATCTATCCCTCTCTATATATATTAAAAAAACCTACAATATTCGCCTGGAGATTCTGTCCACATATTCGGAGATTGTGATTTAACATACACAGTTTATCAAGGCTGGTGTGCTGCACACAGAGGCTGGGGTTTTATGTAAGGGTATAAATAATCAATGCACATAGCAACTTTAAATTACTGCTAATGTGTTTTACTTATGTTCCCACTAGAACGATATGTGAAATAACAGGGAGTTGCTAGGCACACACTTGACAAATAATATCCATGCGTTTCCATTTTTATTATTTTTATACATTTCTTATTAAGCCGAGTGGTGCAGTTCAGGCCCATGCAGCCGCCCGGCGCTCGCCGCCGTGTCACGGTGGTGTGAGCTGGAGGGGAATGCAGGGCTGGGCTGCAGCACCGGCACCGGTGGGCCTGGGAATCCTCCGGCAGAACGGGCAGTGACCGGCTCTGGCCGCGGCAGTGCGTGCTCGCGGTGGCACAGGGCTCCTGCTGTCCTGCACCTCTGCAGGCTTCCCCATTTGCTGCTTCTGTCCACCGGGTACTGGCACAAGAGGGCGGCTTGTAGACCTGCTCCATGGGCTGCTACCATCAAACCACAATTCACCTCTTCTCTTCTGTCATTCACCTTGTGCAGTGTCTGTAAATATCTTTGCTGGACCAGAACATGGACCTCTAGGAAGGGATTCTGAAACGATCCAAACCCCAGCAGTTCCCCGGGACAGTGTGCCACGGCACAGTGCGGGCAGGAGGGCTGGCACCGGAGGCAGGCAGCCCTGAGCGGGGCAGACTGCGCTGGCTCTGTGCAGGGACAGGGCAGAAGGGCCGGGTCCCTCCAGCAGCATCTGTTCTGGCAACTGATGTGCACACACACCGTTGGTAGAAGCGCGGCCTCACCCGGCCTGATCCAAAGATGCCACCCACAGAAACCCCAGTATTAAACATGGCACTAGTAGGAAAGGCACTTGGCTAGAAAGGAGGACAGATTTGCTCTAAAGCATGCAATCATCTCATCTGTGTGCACCAGAGCTCTCACAAAGCCTTCTCTGCGCCTAAGCAATGGGTACGTGAGGAGCAGGGAGCACTGCTCAGGGCCTGCCCCCCGCATCCACAGCCCCGCACTAAACCCCAGCAGGGAGCTTTCCATTAAAACTACTTAGCAGACAATAACTATTTCTTTGTAAACAAGTCTTTGAGTGTTTATTACTATGGCACCATCAAAACCGTACAGCTTTGTACTGTGTTTAATGGAAGAAAATTAGCAGAGTGTTTTGAAACCCACTCCACAAAGAAATGCAAATGGATTTCCCAGGGTGCACGGGCTGGGGCTGCCCCTGGGACTATCAGATGCCCCCTGGACATTGCCACGACCTCCATTCTGGTCATACAAACCCCCTTCACTGCACATAGAAGCAATAAAGAACCAGCAGCCTTTGCACAAATGTCCTCACAACCCAAATGTCATTTCTTGCAGGGAGAGCAGAGTCCAGCTACACACTAATAATGTTAATTGAAAAACTTACCTCAGCCTCTGTGAGAGCTCAGGTGGCCCCAAAAACGAGACCCAGATGAAATGAGTGTCATATGGGACTGGCAGCTCACAGGACCTTTTTGTTGGGGATGAAATAACAGCTGCCAATGAAGAGCGTAGCTGTGTTATGGAGAATATTAATTTGGTCAATGTGATGATCAAGATTATCCTTAAAATGTATTTCCAAAGAGTGGGCAGCTGTGACTGCCCGGTCCAGCAGCAAGGGGCCGCCGAGGGCTGGGCCAGGCCGGCGCCACCAGGGATGGCACTGTCCCCGCCAGGCACGCTGCCCGGGGCCGGCACCAGCCACCGCCCGGCACACGCACACAGAGGGAAGGCACGTCATCCCTCAGCACAGGAGCTGGTACGGGGGGAAAACACCCCATTCCAGTGAAAAGCAGCTTTGGATCTTTAATTAAAAAACAGGGTTCACAGCACCGGGGCATTGACTTCCACCAGTTAATCTCCATCACTTCATTTCACCACCAACTTCCATACTCTACAAAACTGCTGGAGACAATTTTTATTGATTGCTCTTCAAGCCGTCAAAAGCGTCCCTGGCTGATCATATGTTACCCCCAGACACCTTGTGCATTTCAGATAATAACTTGGTGCTCTAGAGAAGAAATGAATTGGATGTGCAGTCAGTAACTGTCCAAGTGAATCATGTTACTATATGTCAGCGGCCCAGGCTCTGACTATCATTTTAACAGAGAGAAATCCGCTATTTTCATGGCTGTTTGAAATTATTTTCCAGATGAATAAGATATAACAACAACTACTTACAGTAAAGAATAATATGGGGAATCTGTTTGCTACTTGGAAACAAATCTTTCCAGTGTAATGCTGTTTAATATTATTTAATCTGTAACTATGAACATGAAATTTTGAAACTAGCTTTCATGTAGTACAAAAAGCTCGTGATGTGGGAGAGTGGGAAGCTGGAGTTGATATGGGTGATGGGTAGTATTTGCTCTCTCATAACTGCAAATACAGTAATTCATACAGAAAATGGAACATTGCTAAAATGAGGTTGACAAAGATGCATCCTGATGCCAATCACCGGCAGTGATGGTTTATTTTGCATAAACAATTACCATGTGCCAGGATTATTTCCTTTTTCCGGGGTGTTGGGAGCGTGTGTTTTGTTTGAAATTGCTGCAAATAACTGCAAATGGATTTTGTGAGGTTGAAAAGAAGAAAATAATTTAGAAGCTCTTACCAGCCTGGGAACTCTTTATTTATACAAGCCTTGTTTGTTTGTTTGCTTTTTTGTAGAACTGGCTTAACGCGTTCCTCAGGCCTCAGGCCCGGCAGGGCTGGGCTCCCAGCGCCGCCGGGCAGCGCAGGCTCCCTGGGGCGGGCAGGGCTCTGCATGTCCGGCACCCCGGGGCCGAGGGGCGGGTGGTGGGATACAGCCCCAGAGCTGAGGGGAGAGTGGTGGGACACAGGCCCGGAGCTGAGGGGCGAGTGGTGGGACATGGCCCCGGAGCTGAGGGGCGAGTGGTGGGACACAGCCCCTGGCTCTGGGCACTGCTGGGGCTCCCGGGCAGAAGCCCCAGGCCGGGCAGGGCGATGGAGCGTGGCCGCCGGCGGAGCAGGGCCCGCGGGACCCCTCCCGTGGGAAAGCCCTGTGGCACTGACAGATCTGCTGCAGGAAACCCCCACCCACCGCCCAGCGAGGGAGCAGCTGTCCCTTTCACTGCCTTATCTCCTGCTTTACAGAAGACTAATGAGAGGGATTATTTGACTGATATCAGCCTGCTTTCCCAGTCCATCACACGCAGTTTCCCCTCCAAGAGTTTCAGACTCTGTAAGTGGCTTCAAAGCCCCACCTCAGGCAGATGCCTGCTGCTTCTGAGCGCTCCATTCCACCCCGGCTTTTTGTAAGAAAGGGCCC
This sequence comes from Mohoua ochrocephala, assembly GCA_013398855.1. Classification (NCBI taxonomy): domain Eukaryota; kingdom Metazoa; phylum Chordata; class Aves; order Passeriformes; family Acanthizidae; genus Mohoua; species Mohoua ochrocephala. The sequence continues at coordinate 122,677 of VZTA01008235.1, forward strand.
AAAAAGGACATTTCCTCGGGAGACAACTCTCGGGCCGCTTCTGCAGAGCCTCCCAGAGGCTGAGCCCACAGGCAGGAATAGGACCCCTGATGCCTGGCTCAGCCCTGGAAAAGTCTCCAGACTGTCCCAGAGCCAGGTGGCACCGAGCTGGGAGAGAGCGGCCAGCTCCTCTCATGCACAGGTGATCTCAGAGCTGTGTCGCAGCTGTGTGTTAAAGTAGGCAAAATGATGGAAATAAAGGAAAGGAGGTTTGGTGAGGTGGAGAAGGTCTGGGGATGCCTGCGGCTTGGTGCGTCAGGGACAGGGGTCCCAGCCACGCTGTGCTGCAGCTCATCATCATCTCCATACAGTGGAGTCCTTTTACTGAAAGGGTTAAATACTTCATGAGTCATAACTGCTGCAAAATAGCAATTTACTCCTTGGGTGGGTGAAAGAAAGGTTGAGGCAAACCATATTTATTCTGATGAGTCCTGGTGTTTTTCTGAGTCCAGAGGCAGGACATATTTGCATACAGATTTGCATGCATTACATGAGCACAGCCATCCCAGCTGGGTACTAGGAGCAGTTTGCCACCCCTTGCTGGAGTGGTCCAAGACCAGCTCAAGAGCCAGTACCCTGGAGAGGTGATCCCACCCCAACATGGCCGCAGGGCACCCCGGGCAGGTGGACCTTTTCCAGGAGTCTCCCTTTTCCTGCAGAGCCTGTCCCAGCCCGGATGGGATGGGGGTGGGATGGGCCTGGCACGTGCCAGAAGTGTTTTGGATTTGGCACGATGGAACGCCACCAACTTCCCTCCCTCCCTCGCTCCCTCCCTCCACCCTCCCTCAATCTGTTCCTCAGCTTCTCAGCTTCCCGCACTGGTCCCTGATGTTCTGTCACAGGCTCCCGGTGGGAGCTGGAAGCAGAAAATGGTCCTGCCACTCGCGTCGGCTCAGCCTGCTCATGTTCCAGCTGGTAAGTCATAAAGAAATGGTAAAACACAACCCCCTCAGGGCTGCTGGGAGCTGGATCGAGTTTTTCCATCTCTCCCCAGAGACGGCTCTTTATTCTCACACTGACAAAACTAATGGCCTCGCTGGGTCTGACAGTGACAAAGCGGCCAATGGCGTCAGCCCCACCAGGGCGGTGTCACGCGTGATGGGCCGGACCCCCGTCCGGTCCGGGGACAGCTCCCAGCCTCCCGTGCTGAGGCAGGCCCGGGCTTCTCGCAGCCAGACACCGTGTTTGCAGATAAATATTTAATTTTTAAGAATGAAATCTTAATTACTGCACTGGCTCGCACAGCGAGACTGTAATGCAGCCTCCCCGCACTCGGGCGGGTGCGGGCGGTCGGGGTCTTTGCACCCGCCTGGCCCCACTGCAGAGGGGGCTCCCCTCACGGGCAGCCCCGTGGCTCACGGTGGTGTTGTTTGGGGTCGGCACCGGGGAGGTCCAAGGAGAGCCGGCCCCGCACCTGCCGCTGCCAGGTGAGGCAGTGGCAAGAGGTGGCTGCGCGTCACCTCCCGAGGCGTCTGCCCTGGCCTGGCGGGTCCATGCTGGTGCTGCTTGGTGAGGTGAGGCTGGGCAAGTGGATGCCTGCACACGTGTTCCTCCATCATTTAATCTGGAGTGATGCATATAGAAATTTAGATCAGGCAGCTTGACATTCCTGACTGCTGAGGCTGTGAATCGATGGCCTCTCTACTCCCTGCCGGGGAGATCGATTCCCCAAGCACAATGGATTGGTTTCATCACTTTGGTTTCACCTTGTCAAAGTCATGTCTGATTTACTTTAGTCTGGAGGGCAGCTTTTAAGTATTTCATTGCATTTTGTAATCTGGCTGTGTGCCTTCGCTAACCACGCTGCCCTCTGTGAGGCTGGGGTGCGCCTGGCACCAGGCTGGGCAGCGCTTCCCACAACAAACAGCCAGCTTGGCCCAGGCAGGGCCAGCTCAGAGCATCCCAGTGTTAGCAGTGAAACACTGCCAGGACTCAGAAGCAGCTGGGAAACGTCCCTGGGACCGTTGTGCTCCGGAGGAGTCCTGGGGCTGTCCCGAGTGGGAGGAGGCTCGGTCCAGCTGCAGCATTCAGGCTGGTTGAGAAAACAAAGTTTTGCAGTTTTGCATCCTTCACCAAAAGGCGTGAAAACGGAACATGTTACTGGAGCTGGCATGGCTATAGCTCTCCTGGGAGCGATGCAGCCGGTCCTGCAAGCTTCCTGGTGTGTGTTTGTTAGCAAAATCATTTTCCTGGTGCTCGGTTTGACCCAAGTTCTGCTTTGTCCAATTATACTCCTGGGTGAGTTTCCTGAATGCAAGTATTGATCACTCTTCAGACAGGTTTTCTGTCTGGTCTCTACATTACCTCTGCTCTTCTTCAGGCAATCAATTATATTTTTATAGCCATGGGTATTATTAATCAATATACAGTAGCTATCTAATTGATTTGTCCAAGGCTTTCTGTCTGCAGCCGTTGGTGATCAGGAGGGTCAGGCCTGCGTGTGCAGTCGGGGAGCAGGCGTGAGGTCCTCACGAGGTGAGGGGCAGCTCCAGGCCCCTTCCAAACACCTCCATCACACTCCTCCCGTGGTGCCTGCAGTGTCGTACTCTGACCCCTCCCTGCTGCTCATTACCATTATTTATCTCTCATGGCTGCATCTGGAGGCCACAGGAAGGGTCAGGGAACATTTGTACGGAGAATTAGCAGTAATTTTTCAGGGGAGAAATATATATCTCGTGCTTTATGCAGAGCTCGGTGGGGTAAGTGGGCTGGGAGCCGAGCTCCCCGCTCCTCCCTCCACCTGCTCCATCTGTCACTGCGGCGGCTCCCACACCGCCAGCGCTGGATCGACACTGCTGAGATGGATGCCCTGAAGTTTTGATACTCTCATGGGCAACAATAAATGTTTGTGATTGGAAAGGCCCCTCGGGATGCTCCAGCACTCCCGTGGTGGTGGGAGGGCTCACGTTCCGTGTGTCAGAACAGGGAGCCCAGCCCAGCCCCACTGCAGCCTATGCCAGCCAAGCAAGGCATGGGTGGCCGGTGGCACCCAGCTGGGCCAGCACCAGGTTGGAGCCAAGCGGGCACACAAGGGTTAATTTGGGAAGATCTGTGTTGATAATAAAGCTGCTTTTTTCCTGGCGATGATATGATCGGAGCGGGGTTGCTATGGCAACAGTGGCTCTAGAAACCCCCCGACCGCTGGTGGCTGCTCCCAAGCCAGGATGTGCCCACCCACCCCCATCGCTGCCCACACCGCCATCCCCTGCCCACACCCACCATCCCCTGCCCACACCCCCCATCCCACACCCGCTGCCACAGCCCCCGGCCCTCCAGCCCATCCCGCACCCACCGCCCCATGCTGCACCCACTGCTCCACCCCCTGTGCACCTCCCATCCTACCCACACACCCTGCCCTACACCACCGCCCCTGCCCCGCTCCCACCACCCCGGGCCCTGCTTGCCTCCCAGGGGTGCCCAGGGTACCAGACAGCCATAACGGGATGGGACAGATCCCTCAGTGCAGCCTTGTGTTGGCCCCTTCCCACCTGCCTCTGGAGCTGCCCTCTGGCCACAGCAACTCTCAGGCCCTTTTCCCACTCCCCTAAGTCCGGGCTTTGCCGTGTCCCCCATCTGCAGCCACCACCGGCAGGGTGTCCGCAGGGTGCCCTGGTGGCCCCTGACTTCGTCGGGAGCTGGCCGGGACCCCCAATCCCTCACGGCACGAGGCTCTGGCACATGGCCGGGTGGTGCCAGTCCCGCTGGAGGCCGTAGCCAGGTGCTCTCGGGGGTCTGTGCCCCCCTCTCGCCCTGGGTCCGGCTGCTGCGGGTGCTGACGTGACACGTGACACGATGCTCACTAAATCACGCACCCTCCTTCCTCCTCTCCCTCCCTCCCTCGCCCATTAATGAAATGAAATAAATTTTCCATTTTTAAACATGAAGTTTTAAAAAGGAGCTGCAATTCTGCGCACATGCAATTCCCAGCGGGAGGGGAGAGCGGAAGCGGGCCCTTGTGCTAAATACAGAACAAAGCCTTCTGTCTGAAAATACCTACGAGGAGCTAACAAATGCTAATGACAAAATAATGTATGGGGGGTTTAACGCTGGATGCTTTTTATCAGCAAATTAGCACAGTTATTATGCTGCAAATGCATTTAACAATAATTTGTTTCAATAACTGTAGAACTGGTATTTTAAAAAATATACACCATATTTAGAACACTTCATCCATGAAGGACCATTATTGTTTTTTCCTCCCCAGAGAGTTATAAAGGTCTCTCTTACAAGTGAAAGAAATACAATCATCACCCTTCACAGCTCAGTTACTCTCTTTTATTTTATTCAGAGCCATTTAAAGTTTGTGTTTTTAAAGGAAAAAGAGCGAGTGTCTTTAAAGGGTCAGGGCTGGAGAGGGCTCGGGGACTCATGTGCAGGCTAGGATTTGTCTGGGATTGCGGGTCTGGTGGATGGGTGAGCCCACAGCGTGGCACGAGCAGGATGCTGGCACAGGGCAGAGGGCAGGCGATGCTGCCAGTGCCTTGGGTACCCCACGGGCACTCTGCTTCCACCACTGCTCACCTGGCATTGCTCACCTGCTACAGCAGCCCCAGCACGGGCTCCTGCTGGAGCTGGATTCCAGGGCCCGGGAGCGAGGTGGGAACGGACAGCGGTTTCTGGCCAGGGCCGATGATGGGTGCAGGGCCTGCCCAGGGGCTCTGCCCACGGGGTGGTCTTGGCCACGGGTCAGGCAGCGCGGCTCTGCGCAGCAGCCACTTGTTTACCGCCCAGCTCTTCAGTCACAAACCATTAAGGAAGAGAAACAGCTACATCGACACTCGCCCGAAGTGGATTCATGTGTAAATCAGCTGCTTTTAAAATTTCACTGAGCATGAAAGTTCACCTTTAAAATCGACATAAACCACAGCTGTTCCCAGGGCATCCGAGGCACAGTCCCCCAATCCCACGGGAGAGGATACATTTAAATGTGTAACACAAGCACAGAAAGTTGAGGCTGCATCTGTGTCTTCAAACCCTTTCTTGCACCAGGCAGCCGTGTGCTGCTGCCTCCAGAGCTGTCCCGTGGTGCCGGTGCCGGCTGGGACAGCGGCTCGGTTGGTCAGCTGGCCGTGTGCCACACGAGTGCGTGGGACGGCTGCACCGTGGCCTGGAAGCAGACAGAAACTGCTGCACAAGTTGGGTTCCTGGGTGTATAGGAGCAGGATCCTTGTTTGGGATAGGCTGCAGCCCAGCCCAGTGTGAGCACTGCTCCATTCGGCAAGGCCGTGCTGGGAATTCCCAGGCGGTGCCAGCGCGGCACTCCTTCAGGCCTCTGGTGAGCTCTGGCTGCCGCTGGGGAGCCAGCTCTGCTCTCAGCTCACCCAGCGAGCACTGCTGCCTGATAAAATCAAACAATAACTTCCAGGACAGTCTACTCACACCATAAACAGCTGAAAGAAAATCCATCTCTTCTCCATGCAAAACCACTGATGAGTTCATGAACTGTGCCGGGCAATAAATCACTTGCGCTTATGCAGGAGAGCCGAGGTTTTTGGGTTCCTAATAGGCACTCTGACAACGTGATTGCTCCATATTTCTTTGTAGCTGTCACCTTTGCAGGCCTGTCAATGCTCCTAATCTTTTTTCATTGCAATGTCAAGTTTTGGTAAGTGAAGAGGTGGAAGGTGGGACGGGATGTGAACAATACTGGGGCCAGCTTCCTGAGCCAGTCCTGGAGCCCAGTCCCTCCCAGCAGGAGCACGCCCATGGGCTGCTGCCTCGCCGAGGGGGCAGAGGGGCTGGCACCAGCATGTCGGGACAGCCACCAGCTCCCAGCTCCCCTGCCTGCTCCCTGTCATCCTTCCCCTGTCCCTGCCCTCTCTCCCAACACCATCCTCTGCCTTTTCCTCCCACCAGACCCGCTGATGCAGAGGTTCTGCTCCCACGGGAAGGCAGCCAGCGCTGAGCCACCAACGCAGACCAGAAAACACACTTTTAATATTCAGCATCTGGATAGACAATAAAAACTGGGACAAATAATCTAGTTGAGGCAATTACCTTAGCATAAATGTATATATTATTTATAAATGGCTTTGAATATATAAATAATATTGATAAAATTTGCATGAGTAAAAAGAGACATAATTACCAAATGATGCCTCAGAGCAGTGGATCCTGCTGGCTGCTTGCTGCCCTGATTCTCATCCAGGGGACCCTGCCCCAGTCCTCTTCTCCTGCTAAAAATATGACATACACATTTAACTGAGCTAAAATAATAGAGCCTAGAAGAAGGAAACCCGTTTAGAAAAGTCAGCACTGCCCGAGCAGCTTTGGCTGGGTTTTGAGTGGGATCTTAGAATGCAGTGTTTCCTGGGGATGTAATTCAGGACAGGTTTCAGGCACCTGCAGAGACGAAAGTGCATCATCCAGCAGCCGGGGGTCATGGGGCTGTGGCCCTCAGGAATGCCGGGATGTCCCTGCCCCGCTGCCCTGGGTGCCACAGCCCCGACCTGCTCCCCTCCTCCTCATGAAAGGGCCAGGAAACTCCAAGGGCTTTTACTGAAACCATGAGTGGCTTTTGTGAAGTTAATTCACCAGCAAAGTGAACACATAAACAGTGGGGCATAAACAGGAGCAGTGAGCTGAGCACTTGCTGGTGCCTGAGCCATGGCGAATGAAGTTGTCTGAGCCTGGCGTGTCCCACACGCAGCTCTTTAATAAAACTGGCTGAGATTTGTTGATAAGCCTGAAGCAAAGTCAATGTGAAGTGTCAATCCCGCCTGTTCACGGGAGCCTTTGGGGGTCAAGCTGCTTCCTCGCTATGATCGCCGTATCACAGATATGTCAGCCGCGTGTTAACTGTTTTCTTACGGATCGTGCTCGCATCGGACGCGAGATGCAGATAAGCCGAAGCAGAAGGGCTGGGGCCGAGCTGTGCCGCGCTGTTCTGTGCTGTGCCAGCCCAGGCCCACGCAGCCCTGCGGGGCCGTGGCAGTCTGTCCTGCATCCACCCTGGCCAGGCCTGGGTGGCAAAGGCAGCCGGTGGCACTGGCACACTGAGCGGGGGAGCCATGGGCACTAAATCCCACTGAGCCCGTGGGTTCCACCGCGCGTGCCAGGCTGTGCCGTGTGGGATGAGCATCTCATGGCTGCACGGTCTGCACTAAGTGAAGCTGAGAGAGAAGAAATCAAAAGAAGTGGGGTTTAATTAAGTATCAACCAAGATTTATGCAACTTTCTCTCTCCATCATAAATATTAATAAGGAGCAAGTGGTGGCTCTGTGTGGCAGGCACTGTCGAGCCATGAAGGGATGTTAATTCCAGGCTCTTTGAGATGGACTAAGCGTGACACAGAGCCTCTTTGATTTGGAATATTCCTTGGGTTTAAAAGTTAAATAACATGAAGGGGGATTTAGTGGGTAGTAAACCATTAGTGAGGCTGGGATTTAAACTCCAGTACGCATGTCGTGTATTTCACGATTGCCAAACTGATTAATGGAAGCATTGCCAGAGGAGCTCCTTTGACAACACTGGGTGCCCCTGGCAGGATCCCAAAGGCCGGACTGGCAGTGCTGGGATGGGGGCCACTGGAGCATGAGTGCCGTGGGGAGCTGCGGAGGGGGCCCCAGGGATGGGCAGCAGGAGCAGGGACACCCAGGGCCACCCCCTGTCTCGCACAGCCCGCAGGCAGTTATTAAAGGTGACACAGCCGGCCTGAGGAAGGACTCGCAGAGCCCACTAAATCTCCAGCCATCCCTTAAATAAAACTTTATGCTGGCTAATAAATTTTAATGGCACTTGTCAGTGCTTGATAACTGCAATCATTTAACAGAGGAGGAGCAGCGCCGGTGTTGGAGCTTGGCTGTGCCACGCGTGGTGCCCGCCGTGCCCACCGTGCTGCCCTCTGCGCTGCTGCTTGCCACGTCCCCACAGGAACAAGCAAATCCTGCCAGCTCCCTCTCTCCCCGTGGCAAACCATCCCTTCCTGGTGTGCACTGAGGAACAGGCATCTTCTAGGGCTGGAGAGTAACTGCAGCCGGAGGAGAGAAGCAGAGGGCTCTGCGGGTGACGTTCACAGTGCAACTCAATGACACCACCACCGGTGTGACACAGCTCAGCCTTCCACAGGCACCACTGCGGCTCAGGTTTGGTTTCCTCATCCTCAGGCCGCTGCCTGGTGCAGTTCTGGGTCTGCTGGCAGCCCCGGCCACCACACAGCCCAAACCTGCAATTTCAGGCCTGTGTGCAGGTGAGGTGAGGAAGTGTCAGACACGTGCTTGTGAGGCGGTGGGCTGTCGCCCAGCAGAACAGGCACAGTGGGCTCTGGCCTTTGGCTGTGGCTTCTCAGCCACATTGCAGTAATCAATAATGGTAATAATTATTACAGGAGCAGCATGAATTTCCTATCAAATTAAATCACACCAATAATTTTCATGTTTTATTAAGTAAAAGCCTCTTTCTGAAGAGGTTTGTTGGTGCCACAGTGTCTTTGGTTTGCCATAGCAGGGCATCGTGACATACTCAAGCACAAGCCCACCCTGCAGGGATGGGGGCCCTCGCTTCCCTCTCTGCTGGCCCACATCCAACCGTACTTGGGGCTGGCACAGACTGTGGATGGGCACAGAGATGCTGTGGGACCCCTGGGCAGAGCCAAATGGACCCTTCCCTCCCCTCCCAGCTGCTTCCAGGGAGTTCTGCAGGGCAGTTTGGGGAGCTCAGGTGGGAAAAGGGGCTTTGTCCCCATGCCAGCAGCCAGAGCCATCACCTCCAGTTAAGCCTGGATTCCAGAGGCCCCATATGCAGCAGGAGTGGGATTGAGCCCTGCCTGGGAAATCCACGTCTCATTAACACAGCTTTACACTGGCCTGAATTAGCACAGGTCAAGATCACTCATCCTCTGGCCATCTATTTTTAGGAACTATATAAGACTGGGAAAAAATACCCCTACATGGCCTCCAAGCTGAGCCACCAACAGGTCTCACAATCCTCCACAAGCCCTGCGGGCTGCAGGGGCAGGGGGACAAACCTCAGCTGGGTGGGCCAGGGGTGACCTGACTCAGTCCCCTGCAGTGCCAGCCTGGTGCTTCGATCCAGCCACTTGGGCAAACAACTGGGGTTTTTAAATTTGCTGGTTGAACAGAGAGCGAGGAGACTAAAAAGCAATTTATGCCATCTCAAACCTGTAATTTTCAGTGTGTTTGGGGACAGAAAATAAAAGCTTTTGCTTTTGGAACAATGCAACATCATGTTTGGGATTTGGGGAGAAATTAGAAAGAATAATCAAAAAGTTTTCAATTTTCAAAAATTGCTTTTGAGGCCAACAAGTTTCTTTGATTTCACGAAAAAAAAATCAGTAGTCTGGGAACTGTGTTTTTCATCACTAATTCAAAACACTTTTCAAACTTTACTCAGGACCCTGAGCCAGGATTAACAGCAGAGTTTATCCAACTGCAGCACCTCTCAGCAGCCTCCCGCGGATGTCAGAGCCCACTGAGGCCTGGCTGCCGGGCTGAGGCAGTGCCCCTGCCCTGTGCCAACCCTGCCGAGGCTCGGGCTCACCCGCGGGGTGCGCGATGGGTTTGTGCATTGTGCGGGCAGCAGCGGCTGTGGCTGAGCGCACGTGGGGCCTGCCCGGCACGAGCAGGAGAGAGCGGCTGCCTCCGAAGGTGGCATGCGGGAACAGATTGGATTTAACTTGCAGGACAGGGGAGCATCGTGCAAGCAGCAGATCCTGTGCAAAGGATCAGCTCGCTCTGCGTAAATAGCATTTCCTTCCTCCGCTCCCTCGCCCGCTGCCGTGCAGCACGGCTGCACACTGAGATTTCATGTAATTTTGTTTTAGTGCAGAATTTAATGTTAAGTTTAAATATGTAATTATCTTTAATTGAAATTACATCCATGCTTTTCATTAACAAGATGCACAGAGTGAGCAGTGTAAGGCAGCG
>VZTA01008235.1:132966-187966 GCA_013398855.1 Mohoua ochrocephala
GGCTCCGCCCGCTCCGCCCGCTCCGCTCCCCCCGCACAACGGGGCCGCCGCTCCTCCCGCCCGCTCCGCCCGCCTTCCCGGCACGCCGGGTGCCGCCGGGTGTCCCTCTCCGCCCCTCTGTCCGTTTCCCGCACCGCCCGCAGCTCCCGCGCCCCTTGCTCCGGCTGCGTCCCCTGGCAACGCCCGGGTTTCGCCCGTGCCAGGGCCCAGCCATCGGTTTCTCTTCCAAAGCATTTCGATAAGTGATCCTAAAATCGCATTTCCATAAGTGAACCTAAACCCGTATTTCACTGCGGGCCCGACCCCCGCTGTCACGTCGCATAGGAAAAACCATCCGTTCCCAGATTCGGTCCTTTTCAGACCGTAAGGTCAGTGATTCAAGTGGACGTTAAACTGATCCGGAGAGACAACGTGGTTATGACTGTCTGGTGGCTCTTCTGGAAACCTCCATATCCATTCAGATTCCTCACGGAGATCCCCCCCTCCAGCGGCTCCGCTCCCTGGCGCCGCAGGGGAACACCAGGACACCTCAATTCGTGTATTTGAAACCCAGGCTGGTCCAGGATGTGTTCTGCATCTTCACAGTTCCGATTGCATAAATCAGCTAAATATAAACTTCTCTCAACAATTATTTTAAAAGCAAGGAGAAGGACCTTGCCGAGTGTGACTGATCACTGCGCTCCACGAACTCAGGTCTTTGCTGCCTCCAAAGCAGTTCCTGCATCTTTTGCAAGCATGAATCCTATGGATTTATACTAAATGCTCTTCAGCCTTGTTAGCAACAGCCAGTGAGACAATCAGCATGTGCTAAAGTCCTGCTCTGACAGTGCAATCAATTAAATATCAATTAATCAGTTAATCAGTACAGAGGATACACACAACGATGCTATGATGGCCAGTTTCTAACCGTGGGTGTTTCATGCCAGTCCCACCTATGCAGCTTGACGGGAGTGTTATTTTCTTGTGAGAGGGTTTCAGACTGGGATTTCCAAGCTGTGGGGCAGAGCTGGGCCAGCACTACCAGGGCATTCCCACAGGCACTCACGAACACAGCTAAAGAGCTTCCTTCCTCCACATCTCCTGTGTTTGCACCTTCTACCATGCTCATTTTCAGACAGAAAATCACAGACAATTTGGAGAAAAAAGTGTTCAAGAGTTTTGGAATTTCCTTCTGAAAAGGACAAAACTAAATTTGCCATGGAAGCTGTCTCAAATGCCTCTCCCAGCTGTGACAATAGGACAGATGCCAAAACCCTGGTGTCCCAGACCTTGCTCTACGGGTTCTGTCTCTAGAGCACTCCTTGTTCTTCCTGCCTTTCTCCTTTGCTCCGTGACCTTTCACACCAGGACATCTCCCCATCTGGGTCCTTTCACCCTGCAAACCCCTGAACATTTGTCCCAGTAAAGCCAGGACAGGTGGCCCCAGAGACCTTTTCACCTCGGGTATGTCCTGCCTGTGCCTTAACCTGATTTGGAAGTGTCTGTGATGTGAGTGATACACCTACCCGGAGCCCGAGACCTACAGAAGCCACTGCTCGTTTCCATAGACCCCCATAAATGGATAACTGGCTCTTTTAATCTTGTTACTAAATTGTAATGGAATTATCCCTCTAATCCTTTGGAGCAAGAGCAGAACTCAGCCACCAATATAAAATAAAAAAAACCCCAGCCCTACAGTAATCATAGATTTTTAAAAGTATTTATTTTGTGCTGCTCTCAGATAGGCTGTATGTAAAATTTTATTTCAGAGGAATAATGTCACATAGTGCACATTGTGGCTGCTCCGTGATTAAGTCCTTTTTAATCTGCCATGTGTGTGGAGGTGCAGTGCTTTCCCATCGCAGCTCCCTCCTGCCAGACTCCCCATTAATGGCGTTACCGGATTATCAGAAAGAGGCGGAATTACCCAGCTACAGGAGGTTTTTGCTCTGATCTGCTTAGCGGCCCAGGCCATTCCAGGGCAGGAGGGCTCAGGGATGTAAGCCTGTTTCCTTCTCAGGACCATGTGCTCCTCACTGCTCTATTTTCTCACAAGAAACTTTCTAGCTGGTAAATCTGTTTAGAGTGATTGGTTCCTGCTGCTGCTCTGTCTGTCTGTCTGTCTGTCTCCTGCCTCACAGGTAGGAGCTGCCAGGTTGGGCAGTTGGCACTGCTGACAGCGGGATGGGAGGCAAAGACGGAGCCAGCAGACGGGGCAGCGATGCTGGGAGCTGGGGCTGCCTGGGCATCGTCACAGCAAGCACAGCAAACGCCCGTTTGATCCAGAAACCACTGGCAACGGGATGGGGAAGCGCAGTTGGCTCTGGAGCCGGAGGTACCTGGTGCCATCAGGAAAAGGCAGCTGGTGCTGCCACGGTCAGTGCACGGAGCCATCCTGCTGTCACCCCACACAGTGCTGCCTCCTCGCCAGCACTCTGCAGTAACAGGTTCTGCTCATTCCTGTCCAACCACGGCTCCCAGACCTCGGCTCCGAGGGAAGGTGGTGACGCAGAGATGGGGACTGTGGATCAGAGGCTGTGACCAGGCCGGGAAGGGCACGGCAGGAAGGGCTTTGCTTCCCACAGCACAACCCCGATGGTGTGGGAGCACAAGGGAGATCATCTGGTTGATGCAGGCACATCCTCTGGAAACAGATGGGACACGGCCAGAAGGACGTCCCCAGCGCGGGGGCTCGCAGTGGCATCCGTGCGACCTGGGGGAGGCAGCGAGGAGCCCCAGCCCTGGTTTGCTCCAGCCCTGGTTTGCTCCAGCCCTGGTTTGCTCTAGCCCTGGTTTGCTCCGCGCCTGGCACGTGGGCGAGGCAGGGAGTGGGAGAGGAGAGGGTTAGGGATGTGCCAGCGTCCTGTCACAAAGCATTTGCTGACCTTTCCATAAATATTTCTCAGAAAGGCTAAGTGCCCGGGTCAGTTCAGAGGGTGCCGTGCTGTGCTCAGCGCTTTGCCTGGGGCCGCGGCCGCGGCTGCTTTGACAAATAGCAGCTGACCCGAGCACTGCGGGCGCACGGCGAGCGCGGCCGAGCCGCGGTGCGGGGGCTGCTGACGGCCACGGCTGCCTGCCTGGGCAGGTGAGGCTTTAGGGAAATGAACGCAATTTTGCCCTCTAAAAAAAAGTGAACGCTGCAGAACGCAAGACATTTATGAAATGCTGCTTCTCACTGGATGGCTTTGCCTGGATTTTCTAACCCTAAATTAAAGAGGTCTTATCTGTTCCCGTTGAAAACACTGGATATGAAGTGGAAAGAGTTTAGGGGAAGGTCACATCACCTGACTTAAAACAACATTGCATGAGGGGAAAAAAAGGGCTTCACCGGGCTGATTTTAAATGTGAAGTGTATTCCCTCTTTTTTTGTCATTTGATGGCAAAAATTACAACATGGAAATGAAAGCCTGGAGATTGATACAGTGAATCTAATAGCCCAGGCCCTGAAAAAACTGTGCTGCTACCTACAATCACCCCATTAGCACAGTCTGTCAGGAGGATGTACTGTGGCTGGCATGTCCTTTACCAGTTCTACCAGTCTGCAGAAAATCTGGTGGTTTCTTACATCACCTTAGCTCCGGCTCACACTGGACCAGCTTGCATTGGAGAAAATGAAGCTGATTCGATAGCACCTGGTGACAAATCTACACGAGAGTGTCTGAGCACAGGAGGCTGCAGGCTGCACTGGATGAGCTGGGCTGGAGTGGAGCAGCTGCACACGCTGCTCCGGGTCCTCGCACGCTGCCCTGGCCACATCTGTGAGCGAGCAGCCCGTGGGGAGGGAGGCAGGGGAGAGCCTTGCTGCACGGCGAGCCTTCAGCATGCTTCCCTTTCCATGCCAAGGACCCGGCACGCCAGAGCTGTCCTGAGCTCTGTCCTGCTCCCGCTCTGACTCGAATGCTGTCCGTGGCTGCGCACGGCTGCTCCCCGCGTGGCTCACCTCATCATCCCCCTCCTGCTTCCTGGGGATGCTGGCACAGACAGCGGGTTTGCCAAAGGTGGTGCCAGAAGTTCAGCACCCCCACAGCATCCAAACCGCTTGGGAAAAGCTCGGGAGGCTGGCACAAGTGCCAGGGGCTCGGCGCGCCCCCCGTGCTGGCACACGCTGGGGCAGTGGGCTCGCAGGCTGCTCCATGACGCGTGAGCGCAGGAATGCTGTGCGTGGGAATGCCTTGGGCCCCAGCCTGCAGAGATTTATGTACGTGCTTAACTCTTAGCAGATGAGAAATCCCATTGAGACTATGCATATGCTACAGGTTAAAGACAGGCATAAAGCTTTGAAGAGTCTAAATCTTGGATTATAAAGATTATAAATTTTCGGAGGACAAGGACAGCCTCTGTCTGGATGGCAGCAGGGTCCTGCAGGTGAGGGACAGCTCCTGCCTGCAGCTGCACCACCTCACCTTCCTCCCCTGGCGGGTACCTGCAGGGCAGGACTGCCCCAGTGTGCAGCCCCTCTGGGTGCCTGGCACGGCTGAGGAGGGGCTGGGCAGGCTGGTGCTCATGGTGTGGTGTCAGGGAATGCATTTCTCAGTGCACTGCCTTCAGCAACTCAGAGGAAAGGGAATGCAATGAGAAACAGATGATTACATCCATTCCTGGAGCTCCTAAACTCACAATCAGGACCGTGGAGCAAGCAGCAGGCAGCTGGTGACCAGGAGAGCCCATGGGTGCAGGGCTTCGTGTGGGCATCGGCCCCTCGCCTGCTGCTGCAGCAAGGCCGTGGGGAGCTGATGCAGCAAGAACTGAATACAAGAACTGGGGATGTGCCTGAGCTTTGCCAGAGCAGCCACGCTCAGGTCGGGCTGGTGCCAGGCAGCAAAGCCCACGGCGCAGGTCCGGTGTTCCGGGGTCCCAGCTGGGCCCCAGTGACCCAGCCCTGTCACAGGGAACACCACGGCACGAGGGTGGCACCAGCCACCAGCTTTGCTTCCAAAAGACGGGGCAAGGGGAAACTATTTCCTGCTACTCTGTACTTTTAATTCATATTTTCACAGCTCTGCTTGTCCTAAATCCCAAGCAGATGGTGCAACTCAGCCCGGCTCCTCAGTTTGATGATCCCTGGGGCCTTCCTGCAAAGTGTACATTTCAAAGAATAATTCCACAAGCACTTCTTACCCTGATCTGGAGCCTTCTGAGCATCCGTGTCCTTCATCCCTCTTCACACAGCCCTGCCCTGCCTCACGACAGCTTCCACCGGGGTTCCCTTTTCCATTTAAAAGGTTGGTGGAGTCACAGGCTCTTGTGGCCTTTGAAGCAAAGGGGACTCTGAAATGCACGAACCGAAAGAAAAATAAAAAGGGAAAAGGAGGAAAATCCCCTCATGACTTCCCTGATTTATCCTGCAGAAGCTGGGGCCACCCCCAGCCTCCGAGCTGGGTAAGGTGTCCCCCGGCCCGGGGTGACACAGCGGGCGGGTTTTGCCCTTTGCAGAGGAGCCTCTTCCCTTCGCAGCCCCTTTTTGTGCTCGAGGAGCATTTCTGCACTAACAAACCCCGTTTGATAATTGTGTTGCAAAAGCCTCACTCTGAATATTTAATAGAATTATTGCTAGTTATCAGCACGGGGAGGTGATAAATCACTGCCGCCTTTGCCCACCACCAGCCAGAGCCATTAGTGGGTTTCAATCATGGTTCCCACCCTGCCCTCGGGCTGGGATGACCATGAATTAAAAAGAAAAACAAACAACCAACCTTCCCCCCCCCATCACCCCTCCCCGCTCCCCAGGCTTCATCTCGCTAAGAAATAAAAGAGAAAGCAGTGCCGATGGGCTGTGGGCTGGGTCCTGCTGCCCCCAGCACCACTCGCCCCAGTTCCCGCTGCCCTCGCCCCCCGCTCTGGCCCCTCCGCGCAGGAACGAGGTGATCTTTTAGCTGCCCTTTGTCTTGGAAAAAAATTAATTCTCATTTGCATTACCTCGACTAAATGTCACCCACCGATATTTTGTTAGACATTAGCAATGCTGGCAGAGAGGGGCACGGGATAATTGCGTTCTGCCTAGCGCTGGGATTTACATAATTTCAGACAGCAATTAAAGAATCCCTGGGAATTTTTTTTTCCCTTCCAACCTCTCCTACAAAGAAAGTGTTCGTTTACATTAAGCGCTCAGCTCCTCGCTGTTCATTTGCATAAAATTAAAGGTTTTTGTGTTCTGGAACAGCAGGGTAACATTTAAAATTCCGTTTCAAAAAGCTCACCTTAGAATAATAAAATGTTAATATCATTTCACGGGCTGGAGAAGGTTGCCAGCTGCCTTTCACTTCAAACTTTTACCCAATACTAACTGTTAGGGTGGGTGATATTATTATTATTTTTTTTTGTTAAGATATAAACTTTCTTGAAAAAGTGGAGGGCTGTGAATGTGCCTCTGGATGGGTCTCTGCAGGGCTACTCCGGAGCAGAATGTTTGTTTACTCCATAGTTTTTTAATTAAAAAATCATGCAAAAGAGCAGCAGCGGAATATTATAGGCTTTAATGTGCCGTCATACGCCGTGCTAGGAGAGGAAATGCAATTTGGATCGAACCCCGTTCATTTGCATTCACGGAGCACCGGTGACTTCCGCCCTGGGGCTGCGCTGCCGTGGCCGGAGCGGGCGTGGAGGGGCCGGGGGGGAAAGAGCTGAGCCCGGTCCTTGTTCCCCGGCTGGGGGGGTCCCTGCAGCCCAGGGCAGGGGGAGGGGCTGGCGAGGAGCAGCGCTTGCCCAGCTCCCGGCACTCGGGCTCCCACCCAGCCACAGGCTCCGGGACCCCTCGGAACTGGGGCTCCCACCCAGCCACAGGCTCCGGGACCCCTCGGAACTGGGGCTCCCACCCAGCCACACGCTCCGGGGCCCCTCGTCGGGGGGTGCCAGGACCCGCAGCCCCTGTCAGCGGCCGCAGCCATCGAGGAGGAGGATGAGGGCTCCGGGGGGCTCCGGGGGGCTCCGAGCCCACCGCGTCCGGGAGAGGGCTGGGAGCCGGGGCCGGGCTGCCCGAGCTGAAGCTCCCTCAGCCATCAGCTGCCTTCATTCTGAGCCCTCTATCAGCTCATAATAATAAAAAATGACATTTCCGTGTGAGGATGACGCCGTTGCGGTCCCTGGATGACCTTGCTTGTGTCGCCGGGGTCTCTGGTGCCCGGGCGGTCAGTCGTCAGCAGCACTGCCCTCCCCATGCACTGCGGGCAGAGGCCCCGGCAGGGCAGGCCGTGCCAGGGAGGGGACACTGCCTCCCCCAGTGCCCCCAGTGCGGCCAGACAGGGCTGGCACCCACCAGCAGGTCCGCATGGCTGCCCCGGAGCTCGGCAGCCAAACCTGGTTTTTAAGGCAGCGCCAGCAGCACCCCCCAGACTCTGCCTGACCCCGGGCAGCAGCCTGGCTGTGGGACGGCGACAGGGACAGGCCGAGAGACCGGGCTGCCCTGCCCCAGCTCACACTCATCTTCCCCCCTTCATCCTCCTCACGCCACCGGCCAGCCCCGGCACCGCGGCCACCGCCGGCCGCCAGCCCTCGCCCCCGCCCGTGTCCCTCCCGCACCCTGTCCCCCTGCTCCCCACGGCCGTCCGGGGGCTTTCCCTCACAGAGGGACTCGGGAAGCAGGCGAGGAGGGAGCACATCTTCCACCTGGCGTCCTCTTGTCTGCCACCATTTGGGGCTGCTGTAGGATTGTAGCAAAAAGTGTTTCATTAAAAATGAATCCGAATCCCAGCCGTTGTGGGAGAATATCGAGCACAGCCTGCAGTCCCTAGTGCCCATGTTGGATTCCTGCTTCAGTCTCCAGGCCACTGAAACTCCCACCTGCCTGCCAATATTGCCACGTTTTCTTAATGATTTGTGTAGGGAATCTGCACCTTTGCAGTCACATCAGCCACAGGCGCAGGGCAGGCTCGGGCTCACAAGCACCCAGCTCACCAGCAGCCTGCTGTGAATGTTTTCCGAACTGTTTTGTGTTTCTGGGAGGTGGGAATTACCATTGCATCCCTGTAAAAGCGAACACAAACCAGGATCAGCATGCTGCGTACCTCACATGAGAGCTCGCAAGGGGAGCACGTGCCAGTCTGGTGTCAGCCGGTGTCATTGTCACCCACGCCGTCTCACGTGCCAGGACACATCCCCGAGCTCCGGGTTTCTGTGCTCCTGACACACTCCTCCTGGGAGGCTTTAAAAGCCAGCACCGAGCCCAACTGCTGTGGGTGAACAAAGCAACAAGCAGGCAGCAAAGCTGAGGATGAGGAATGGAAGGTTTTACCTGGGGGGAGAGTGCAGGGACCCAATGAAACAAACTTAAAAATGGAAAGGAAAAAGATTTGCCTCGGAATTTCTCTTAGAAAAAGTCGTTCATTCCTTTTGAAATTTTTCATTTCAAAATTTGTTTTCATTACTTTTACATTATTTTATGACATCAGTAGTAGTGCATAATGTGACCTGTCATATCATGTCAAGTCATGTCATAATATGCATAATAGTAGAGAAGTGCATAATATTACATGTCATATTGACATAATCAGAATATTCTATTATTATTGACTTCGTCAAACTAATTATAAAAAAGACATGAAATACTTTGCCATAGAAAATAAGATTAAGAAGGTGCAACCTATAAAAAATTAGTTATTTCCCTTTGCAGCTACATTTTTAGGTATTTTCAATGAATTTGTATGAAAATGTTTACGTTAGCGTATTACATCGTGTTATGCACTGCTGTATGTAACTCCATGGAAGAATGGAATAAGATAAATTAAAACAGTCCAAGTCAAATTTTCTGTTTAAAACTATTTCAATTTTTTTTTCATAACGGACAAGTCTCAAAACAAAAACCAGCAAATTCTTCTGTGTGTGAAATCTAAAAGTCCCTCCTACGAAACCCGTACCTGAGAGCAGCAGCTGTAAACAGCACTCTGCGAGTCCGGAGTCGGGCAGTGGAGTGGGGAAGGCTCTGGAGCACGAGGGGGGCTGAGGGAGTTGTGGGGGGCTCAGCCTGGAGAAAAGGAGGCTCAGGGGGACCTTCTGGCTCTGCACAGCTCCCTGACAGGTGGGAGTTGGGCTCTGCTCCCTGGGAACAAGGGACAGGACAAGAGGAAACAGCCTCGGATTGTGCCGGGGAGGTTTAGATTGGATATTTGGAACAATTTCTTCAGGGAAAGAGTGGCCAGGCGTCGGCAGAGGCTGCCCAGGGCAGCGGTGAAGTCACCTTCCCTGGAGGGGTTTAACAGCTGTGCAGATGTGGCACTTGGGAAGGGGGTTCATGGTGGCCTTGGCAGTGCTGGGTTGGACTTGGCGATCTCAGAGGGTTTTTCCAGCCTCAGTGATTGCACGGCTCTGTGTGGATCAGTCCTTTAGAGTCACTGACAGCTCACGATGCCCGTGGCGGGGCAGTGCTGGTGGGCTCCCTGCAGGGTCTGGCACATCTCACGTGGTGCCCCGGCCAGCTCGCACCCCTCGTGCTGCCCCCCGGGATTTCTAATTGACTTGGCCCGTTATGAATTGCCAAACTTGGTTGTGATTGCTGTGAAGAATGGTACTTTAAAGGACTCAATATCTGTACATCTCCCTTTGATAAACATTGGCTTTCTGAGCTTAGATCTTATTTATTTACCCTTGGAGCAGGTTCATTACTATGTATTAGGTAGATATGACATATTTATGGAAATATGGGGACTCTTTGTGGAATATATTAAGATTAAATAAATCATTGACTATGTGGTCAAGAACTACAGCAATCCTGATGAATGACTCCATGATTTTTTTTTTTGGATGCTTGTATAATTTTAAGAGCCATCCCCTTTGTCTTCCTGGACTCCTGCAGAACTTCCTGCACCACCCCAAACGCACTGGGGAATGCAGGATGTGCACCTTCCATGAGAGGAAGCTCCAGGTCCCAGGTGGCCCAGAGGGAAGGCACCTGGGAGCCCGCCAGATACTGAAACCCACCCCTGGGAGTCTGCTTAGCAAGCTGAGACGTGGCTCCAATTTGGTTATCCCAGTCCCAGCCGCTGTGATCTGCCGTGTGCAGCCATTAGCCAATAAATTTACATATCTAATGGCGCATTCTCCCAAATTAGTGATAATTGCATTTAAAACAGCTATTTTGATACAAACCAAGGACAGCCATGGCTAATGACATGAATGTGCTTTCCTGTGGCCCTTGGCCTCAGTATAAACATTGGAGATGGGCAGAGCACAGTCCATGGAGCCAGAGCTCCCGAGGAGCTCGTTGGGCCGGGCTCTTCCTCCTGCACAGGTACATTTGTTTTCCAGCACCTTTGCTGCCATTAAATACCTGCTCCCCACGCTGCCCTCCTGGGTGCCAGTGTCCCTCGGGGGCACTGGGCACAGGCTGGGCCAGGCACCACGGCAGGGCGTGTGCCGTGTGTGCCTTTTGGCTCAGGGCAACTAACAAACACCTGCAAACGCTGGGGGATTCTTAAGGATAGTTAAGTAGCAAACTATCTGTTGATAATAAAATTTGCGTGCTTCTCACAGATATCCAATTTGCCTACTATCCAAAGAAAGGAATTGGGTGTCTGCTTCCTAAATTGTTTTAATCTCTGGCAAAGAGTGCTTCTGGCAGAGTCCCTCAGCTGGAAAATAGGAAATGAGTTAGAAACAACAGACAAACGTGAATAATGCAGAGCTTAAGATGTCTGATCATGATCTCGAGGGGAGAAGTTTAAATAGATTCCTCAACCCACCTGCCCGTGCTCCCCTGGTAAGGAGTGCACTCTTCCTGGGGCAAATGCCAGGCCAGGTCTGGCAGTGACGTGCGCTCCCACCCCCCAGTGTGGGAGCAAGGGGGGACGTGGCTTGCCCAGGCAGAGGGGCCTCGGTGCCACCTCGCCAGGCCAGGTGCTGGGGACTGACATGATTCCGTGGGCTCCAGCACCTTGCCCAGGCTTTGACACGAGTGATCTTGTTTCTTTATCTTCCCTCGAGGCATTCATGCACATCTCCCTGCTCTGACCCCCCAAACGCTGGCCACACGTGGTGCTGCCAGCAAGGGGGGGTGGCTCCTGCTGCACCCAAGACGCCCACGCAGGTGCCAGGTGCCTGCTCCCCTCCCCTGCCCTCCCCTCCCTCGTCCCCACGCGTGCCCGGGCCCCCTGCACATCCCTGCCGTCAGGCTGCACCTTTGCTTTAGCTTTATAAATATCCTCTCAACAGATCCTCAGACATCTTTCCACAACAGTGTGAAAGGATTTCAAGAAATCGTAAGATCCTGGGGAAAAAATAACCTCCTGCTTGCCTCCTGGTGAGAGGCTCTGTCTTCTGTAACTCTGCAGTCACATTCACCTCTCTGTGACGCTGCTTGAGCTTTTCCACGCACAGAGGCCCCTGGGCACGGAGGTGCCCCCTGCACCCCAGGACAGCCCCCAGAGCAGCCTCCTCCCCAGGCCAGACCTGTCCTGTGCCCCGGGCTCGGGTCCCGGCACAGCCAGCACTGACACCAGTGCGGCTCACCCCGAAATCCGCCCCGCACCCTCTCCTGCAGCGGGGCAGCAGCACCCTCCAGAGCCAGCGTGCTGCTCTCAGAACGGGTTCCTTTTTCTTCTCCTCATAATCCTCACCCCTTCCACGAGGACAGAGATCTCGGTGTTGCACGAACGGCAGTAGCTGCCCTGAACACCAAAGGAAATGCTCCTTCCCATCATGCTAAGTGAAACAATTCAAACCGGGAAAATCTTGATAAAAGTTTAATTAGGAAAACGGACTCCATCTGTAACGTATCCCTGTTCTCCCCATGTATTAACCCTTTTGCCATAAATCTGCCACCCTTGAAGAAACCTGCCTTCCTCACAAAACCTACTCAGGGTTCACATTATTTTAATCAGTTAGAGGGGTTTAATACATTATTGATTTTTAGGAGAATTGAAAAAGCTCCCGTATTAAGTCCAGGTTGCTTATTCTTTCTGTATATGACATTCAGGTACTTGTGAAAAATTATACCAATTATGAAATCAGCCATTTACTGCTTCAAAGTGCAATCAGTTGTCACACTGGAAAGCACTTGCTCCTGAATATTATTAGTTGGGCTATGTGCACAGGAAAGTGCTGAGAGGAAAGACTTTAACCAAAGGGCAATTGCATGAAATTTACTTAGAAATAGCTATTTATCACCCTTGGATTTCCTACTGTTCAAATCCACTGCAGACACTTTATGGAATGAAACAGCCATCTCACCAACGTAACTCAGCCAACTGAGGGGTTTTTTCCTCACTGACATTAAATGAAAAATTTAGAAGTCATTGTAACAGCTTAAAGATGCATTATCCTTTTTGATGTGCAATTTTAGCTTCATATCAAAAGCCATATAAAATAACCCCCGCACAAACACAAAAAAGGAACTTTTAAAAGTTTTATGACATGTAGTTCATCTTACCTTTTATGCATCTACCAGGCACAGCTTCTCCTGCTGTTCTCAGAGACCATTGCGTGATTACCACGATGGGGGAGAAAATATTGCCATAGCAGCAGCAGAGCCAGCCAAAGGAAGGATTAGTCTCTGGAGCCCGGGAAACAGAGGGGGAAGCTGAGCCTCGCCGCGCCAGCAAACGCCTCCAAAGTCAGCGCGCGCTGGAATCGCGGGAGAGCTGCCCCTTGGAGGAGCCTTCGGTTGTGTCACAAACTGCCACCATTAGTGGGCTTTGCTGCAGGCAGTGAAGTGAGAGGGAACATAAATTAGAGAGAGGACATTCGAGAGAAATGTCTAGCTCAGTGAAGATGTCCTGTCCGCTCGTTTTCCAGAGCAGACAAGAATTTTGGAAGGCAAGGGCAACTTCTCAAAGTAGGGATGAACCCGGTCAGCCTGGGAGCGCTGGCACAGCACCAGGAACGTGCAGGACCAGCAGGAGTTTGGCCACTGATGGGTGTGACCACTGCTCCTGTCCATCTCCCTGGTGGCCCGTGCCACCCAGGGTGAGCGCCGCCGCCTCACACGCCTCGCATGCGAGGCAACGCTTCTTCCTCTTCTCGTTCCTCCAGGTAAAATGCATCACAGGACTGGAACAATTGCCATGTTGGAAGCGTGGTCAAGTGGACAGTGGGTGGCCTGGATACAGCACCAGTCACCGTGGGATTGCAAAGAGTGCTCCCACAGGAAAGTGGGAAAGCAGCTCTTGAGCCACTGGGTCTTGAAGGTCTAAACCAGGAGCGAAGTGCAGCCCCCACACCTTGGGATAGGGTTGGCTTGTCCACGAGAACAATGTCTGAATGGGCCCAATGGTTCGGAGGCAACACAAAATCCTTCCCACCTGCGGGTGTCTTCCGGCTCCTCTCTGGAAAGGTCCGGATCCGGGGATGCAGGAAGTACAGGAACAGTCTCATCCTCTTCTGGGCAACAGCTGGATCTCCTGCCGGGTGGATCGGGGATCTGCTGGTACCACAGGTGAGGGCTGGGCACCCGCTTCTTGTGCCACGAGCCAAACATGCAACAAGGACAAAGTTTGTGTCATTTGCCACAGTCAAACCAAGGAAACCGGCAACTTCCAGATGACGCTGTTCCGGAATGTCAGGTCCAAACAAAGACGGGGAGAGGAGATGTTCAGGGGAGAGGAGGTGCTCAGGGGAGCTGCTGCTCTGACACCAGCCAGTGTCAGACACGGCGTGTGACAAACTGCAGCAGCAATAGTCTTAGCAGGTGACGCCAACCAAGCCCTAACAGCCAGCTTTATAGCACGGAAATAATGCAAAACCAGAACACTTATGATATTTTAACTTAGCAAAAGGATTGTTATAAGACCATTTAATTTAATAAATAGTAAAGTATTTATAAACGAACCATTTCATAAAGTGTTACCAATTTCTCATACACAATAATATGATTTGCACAAACGTTTGTCCTTGAGGCAATAGAAATTTTCTTTGCAAATCAATCCTTACAGGGATTGTAATTAGTATCCACTAAGGCAGCCCGCAGTACCTGTAGCTGTGTTTCTCCCATAAAAGCCCTGATTGCTGCAAGCTCTCACACAAAGCTAACGACACAGAAGGAAAATGCACACGTTGTCTAGACTATTCATTTTAATCAGGCAAGAGTGATTTTTTGTGGCCCATTTGATATGACTTTTACACAAGATACAACCTCGCTCCACAGGGGCTGGCAGAAAAGGTCAACACTGCTGTATAAAAATACATTTAAAGAAGGAGTTTAGAAAAGCAAAAACTGCAGCCAAGGCCCAGCATTGCTCAGGCAGAGCTGCAGATGTTGTGTCTGTCTGTGATTCCTGAGAAATTTGTAAATCTACCAGTTTTTATTAAATGCATAAAAATTTTTTAAAAATCAGGGAGTTATTTTCTGCCCAGGATCCAGAGGGACAAAAGCCACAATCCAGTGGTCCCTGTTTGGGAACATCCCACCCATGGGTGCCCACATATCCTCTGGTGGCTGCCACAGGATGCTGGCACCCCTTGGCGCAGCCACAGCCACACTGGGAGTAGCTCTGCACAAAACCTGACATGGGAACAGGAGCCCTCCGGCCCCTTGAACACAGCGTGAGTCAGGGGTGTCTGTCTGTCTGTCTGTCTGTTCGGGGGGTTTGCCCGGAGCACCCCACTGCCTTCAGCTGCACTCTAAGTGCCCCCAAATTGCACAGCAGGAGCTGGATTATTCTGTGAATAGGGTCTAAAATTCCAGCTGTAGGTGTGAGTTCCAGCTTTAATCATGCCATTCATCATCATTACCCACAGTCACTCCACTTGCTGCCCCAAAGGCAGCGGCAGGGGCAGGGGCTGATGCTCTCTGTCCCTTTCTCCCTCCAAAGGAGGAGAAGCCAGGCATCAGTAAGATCATTGATCTGGAGCGTTCCTGTCCTCCTGAGCAAGGAGGAGGTTAATTTATCACAGGTTGGAGAAAACCCAGTCTTTAAATTCTCTGCTTGCTCTTAATTAAACAAAAACCAACTGTGTTTGCTAAGCCTTGCTCCAAGGACCCGGCTGCCCTGGCTCTGCAGCTGAGTGCAGGCAGCCTGTCCTCCAGGCAAAGATCCATCTCAGGGGACCGGGCTGATCCCTCTCCTGTCCCTGCTGCAAAAACACCCGGACTGGTGCCGCTGGATCTGCCCGGGCCTGTGGCTCGGGAGCCTTGTGCTGCCCGAGTTGCATTAGTGCACACAGGACGGTCAGGCACGGGGAGAAGGCGCTGCAGAAATGGCATCTCCTCTGTCCAGAGAGGAAATGCCAGCCCTGCACCCACCGCAGCCACAGGTGCTGCCGCGCCAGGTGCTCGAGAGCAAGAACAGCCAAGTCCATCGCAAACCTGGCTGCAAGGCTGCCTGGAGATTTCCTTGGCATGCTCCAAGGTGTGAGGGAGAGATTAATCTTAATAATTACTGTCCTTAGCTTGCCTGGCCCCATCCAAGCTCCGGTCTCCCCTGGAAACGTGCGGGTGTCCCTGTGCCCCGGCCTGCCCTGCCCAGGGCTGCTCTAGGGGGCTGCACCCAGCCTGCAGAGAAACCCTCCATCCCAGCTGCCAAGCTCTGCGGCGCCTCGAGGCTTTTCCCCTCCTGTCCACGAAGTAAATGAAGTGGGGAGAGCAATACAGTGCGCGCTCGCCGAGACTGACAAGCTTGAGCCTCTCCTGGAGCTGCTGTGCTGGTATTAAACAGACAAGACAAGCTTGCAGTCAGTTATCGGCCAAAAAAATAATGAAGGAACAAGTCAGCAGAGCAAAGCCAAGTCACCCGGACCAGCCAAGTGGAGAATTTAATTTCGCACAGGTTCCCCAGCAGCAGCGTCTCGGTGTCGCGGCCCCGCGGGCTCCGGCAGCCGCAGCCGCTCCATCGCCCTGGGGCCGGGGCAGTGGGTGCCCCTTGTGCGGCCGGGGACCCCCCTTCTGCGGCCGGGGATGCCCCTTCTGCGGCCAGGGACCCCCCTTGTGCAGCCAGAGATGCCGGTGGGGAAGGGGCTGCCCCGCTGTCGGTGACTGGAGCAGGGCTGGGACACCACGGGGGCTGGCTGTGCCTGGCTCAGGGTGCCGGGGGGACATTCCCCTGTCACTGCACGGCCACAGCCGGGCTGGGCACGGAGCGGGGCGGGAGAGCCGAGCTCCGGGAGCGCTCCCAGCCCAGAGCGCCCCAGGGCAGGGAGAGCCCGGCACCCACCGCAGCCGAGAGGGGCTCGGCACCGCAGCCCCCACCAGAGCGGTCACCGGGCTGAGCCAGGGAGCTGTGGGCCCTGCGGCACGGAAAACCAGTGTCCTGGTCCTGAGGCCGCCAGCATTCCTCCAGTGTGTAAAGATGGTGAGAGTTTGCGGGAAATCAAAGCCGTCCCGATGCCTACAGAGCTATCGGCACCAACTCTGGGCTCCTTTCATTTGAATCCTTTTCCATCCTTTTGCTTCCAAAAGCACTTCTGGTGTCAGTGTCACAGACAAGTCTGGAGAGACAGCCAGTGGTCTGGGACTGCTCAGCAACAAAACACATCCAGCAGCAGAAGGAATAAATCAGCTGCCAGGGAGAGTGAGCGCGCTGTCTGCTGGTGTGGATCAGTGTGGTGTTACCCATCCTGGGGCAGAAATACGGCACTGAGCTGGAAACCAGCTGGGAAGCAGCTTTGGTGTCTCCCCCCGCTCCAGCATGTGCAAGGGAATTTATTTTTCTGGGGTTTTTTTTGTTTGTTTTGGTTTTGGTGTATCGTTTCGGTTTTTTTCCCTCACATTATCACAAGTGCAGCCTTGATGAGCAGGAAATCTACAAAACTCTTTGTCATGCAGGGACAATTAGGGTACCACAGCTTGGCCAAACGCACATCTCTGGGCTGATGCACGAATTCCAGACCCATTTCTGGAAGCATTTTAAACTTCAATCTTGAGAAAGAGGCAAGATGCTCCAGGCGTAAGAGATCTTTCAGAAGAGGTGGCAGAGGAGTGTTAAAAGGAAGCTCACGGCGGTTCAGCTCGCAAAGGTCAAGGCTCCCATGGCCAGCTGTCCCTAAACCCGGGCTGCCCAGTGTCACTGCTCGCAGCCCCGTGCCCCCGCGCTGCACAGCCGCCGCCCTCCCCGCCCTGCCGAGCTGGACGGAGCCAGAGCGGGAGTTTCTCCTTGCAGAGCACAGAGCAATCCCCATCCCAGCATCCCCGCAGCCTGGCGGGCAGCGGCTCACAGGTGCCAGCAGCGCTGCCAACAGCACCTGGGCAAAGTGACACGGGAGCAAACGGGCTGAACCAGCCGGTTTCTGCCTGGGAGGAATCATGCAACAATTTTCAGCTCCGCACAAACATTTGCAGCCAAGTTATAAACTCCTGGAAAATGCTGACAGACCCTTTGCTCCAGCAGCGCGAGCAGGTGCCCCGTAATGAATGTGCTGAATGACCTCCCCGGCAAAGTTGTCGAGGCAAAAAGCACCGCGGTCATTCGACAAACAATTAGCGAGTGTCCTGGTGGGGACAGCATACTAACAAGGGAAAGAGCCCGGAAGAGCTGAGCAAGCATCCTGCCTTCCCCCCAAATTCCTCCTCTCTCCAGCCCGGGCTCTGATCTATAGCATGACTCACTGGAGCGCCAGTAAAGCTTCAGAGATTGTTATGCTAAATGAGAGAAAAAGTAATTGCCTTTTCCCCATCTAGAACTCCAGATATATAACTTGGAGAAATATAATTAGCTGCTAACTTCAAAGATGCATTGGAATTTTTGTAATGGGCATTGAGACCCTGTATTAAAAAAAGCTAAAAGAAAAATGATACACTCCTTCTTGTAAATGGAATAAGACTTAAAGGTTTTAATTAGGATTTGCTGCGCATCTGCAGCTGGGAAAACAGGAGAAATAGGAGAAATATCCTGGTAGTATCTTCCTGCTTGAAAAACACATATTGGGTAAGGAGCTTTCTGCAAAAATAATTGCGATACATTTTTGATTCATGAACAACAATCATCTATTATTAAAAATAAACTGTTCTTTTTACTCTATTTAAATCATTCCAAACAAAGGGAGGTTTTTGCAGCAAAGACCTGGGGGTCTCGCCTGTTTGGTGTGGGAGCAGGGGCACTGTCACCCAGCATGGCCAGGCCAGCTCCTAGGGGAACCTGGAACATTCTGAAATGAATCTGCCTGCAGCGTTCTTTGTGTCTCCCCTGACTGCAGCACGGGTGCCCAGAGACCCTCAGAGTCTCTTGCTTAGCTCTGCAGCCCCCATGTCAATACCCTTCTCCCAGAAAATCACCTGTGTGCCACAGAGCCCGGTGCACCCTGCAGAACCCCGGGAAAGGCTCCGAGACCCCTCCCTCTCTTTGGTGAGAAACCAGCAGAATGCCCACAAAGGGCTCCCCCATGGCTCTCAGGGCATGGCTGGGCTGCTCAGAGGCCCGAGGGGAGCTGCAGGCTCAAGGGCTCGCTTCCCTTGGTGGGGGACACTGGGCACCCCCTCACTCGGGTTACCCTGGGGGGTGGGACTGAGCTGGGGGGACACTCAGTGTTACAGCTGCTCTGTGGTATTTAATGTGGCATTTTTTTGTTGCTGCTCTCTGTGCTGTGTGGAAAAATCTCAATGAATCTCCCGAAGAAACAGCAGATTGGTCTTACCTGGAATTTGGCTCCTGCATAAGCCTGACCTAGGTTGTACAAGAATGTTACTCTAAAAGGTGACTGTAGTTTGCATGTTTGGAGCAACTTTCAAGACAAATAAAACTTCCTCAATTTAAGGAAGAAAAAACTATTTTCTTATATCTTTAAGGACGGAGTTCAGTCTCTGAACCCTCCAAGGTCCTGCTCCTCCTTGCAGTGTGTGGAGACCAAACCACAGAACAAAGCTTGTGATGTCCTGCTGCTTGACTTTTAATAAATCCTTTCCCTTTTAGCCTTTGTGTAGGCTAACTCTAGATTTACTGCCTCAGCTTCAGCAGCTGGAGCAGATCAATCATCTGAGCAGAAGCTGGCCTGGCTTGTGGGGCAGAGGAGCCCTGATGTCCCTCCTGACTTGGGTGTGGGGCTCCGAACCACCGACTACAAAGACTTTCTGTGTCTGTGTCTGGAGAAGCAGAAGATGCTTTTCCCTGGCAAGCTGGGGTGGCTGGAGAGTGCTGACCTTCCTGGGGCCCCAGTTCCCAGCAGACTGGGAGAAATGTGCACGTAGAGGAGCCTGAGCTGCCGTGGGGAGGGAGCTCTGCTGTGTCTCCAGGTCCCGTCAGGGCCACAGGGGCCTGTGTGCTCATGGATGGCTTATTCTTTAATGCCATGGGTTATAATTTGTGTTTGACCACTTGTTGGATTGGGCCTTGATGAATTTTTGATAAACTCTGATACAGACTGTTGCCTTTAGTGAACTTTTGTGCTGTAGGCAGGGATGAGGATGTGCTGGAGAAAAAAAGGAGTGGGGAAGAGTGGGATAGTTGTTTTCAACAAGTCTGAGCTGCTTTTTCATGTGCTTTAAGGAGAATTCCAGGTGCACATTTTCCACCACGAAATAATGAATTCCTGCCTGATGTGTTCCTTGTGTAGCACTGCCCATGAGCTCATCTCTGGTGTGAGCTGTGCAGGAGCTCATCGCTGCACAGCTCAAGGAACCCTTTATTTGTTGTGCACGTGGGCAAGAACATCACCGACACAGCCCCGGCACGGGGTGGGGGCAGCTCCCACCTCCGGGGCACCCCTCGCCCCGGGGTACAGCCCTGGGAGCTGGGCAGCTCGTGAGGGCCCTGCACACCCCCGTGGGGAGCAGCACGGGCCGTTTTCTCACAGACCTGTTTGGGTTCAGCGTTCGGTGCGTGTTGAATAGCTCTGCACATCAGTTTCCTCCACTAACCAGGGTCTGGCAGAACGAGCAGATGCTGGAGTGCAAGGAGTGGCTGGGGGGGACGGGCTGGCACAGGGGCTGTGCTCCCCAGTGGCAGTGGAGCCTCAGCCTGTAACACTTATGTGGCTCTATTTGGTATTTACTGCTTTGTTTATATTGATCTTAACTGCACTTGATTAATGCTGTGACCCCTTTTCTCGTGATTCCTGATCTCATTACCTGTGTGGAGGGCCCGGAGGTGGGGTGAGCAGGGCAGGAGCCTGCAGCTGCTGCTGCTGCTCTGGTGGCAGTCGGGCTCCTCTGACCTGCACGAGGACCAGAGCCAGCAGGAGAAGGGCCCAGCTCGCTCCACCGAGTCCCCACCGTGCCCTGTATTTCCCTCTGAACGACAGGTCCGTGCTGGAGATGGATGAGGTGAGGAACAGCAGGTGGGGCAGGTGGTGGCTGTGCTGGGCAGTGGTGCTCGGGCTTGTCCCTGGCTGGTGACATGGACAGCCTGGACAGCGGCCACTGCTCGGGACCCTGGCACAGCACCTCCCAAAGTGCCCCCCAGCTGTGGTGGCTCCTGTCCAGCTGTTTCTGCCCCTCCTCTCCCGAAGAGGGGCTCTGGGGGAGGCTGGTCCCAGCAGGCGGGGAGGAGCTGCCGCCCCCGTGTGCTGTGTGCCGAGGACATGATACTGAGCACTGGTAATACAATTTATTTCCACTAGTGAGTGAATTGCCCATAATTCATGACAAGTAGAGCCTCGAGTGATGATGAAGGTCAGCCCATCAGATCTGGAAATAAATTGTATCCTATTACAGCCTCCTATTAGAGGTCTATTTATAGCAGGGGTTTGCAAACTCCTGGAAGTTGGGAGGGGTTTGGGTAGGATTTTTGCTTTCTGCTTGGATAGGGAGGGTATGAGGACGTGAAAAACTGATCTAAACAACCTGTGCTGCTGACACAAACCAGTCCCTGTGGTGGACCAGCCTGCTTGCTGCAGGGAGACACTGGGTCTGGAGCTGACCAGGGGATTTGGGGTGCCTCGGGGCTGGAGGCACAGCCAACAGGCAGGGGAAACCTGCACGAAAAACGCAGAAAAAAGCATGGAAATGTGGCTGCTCTGAGGAGGCTGATGGAGCAAATGCCATTATGCTTTCGTACTGGCAGCACGGTTTGTATGTGCCGAGAGCAGAGCAGTGCCTGTCTCCTGTATTTACCCCTCTATTTACCACGCCGCCGTAATCCCCAGGTGATAGATAATGCGCAGGATGTGGTTTGCCATGGAAACAGAGCCCTGGTTCTTTACATTTTTAAAAAGATTAATATTTCTCAGCTTGGTTTCATTATTCTGATATTAAAAATCATCAGTTATGTGGCATTTCCCAGCCCTCTCGGGCCGTGACGTGCCCTTTTGGGCACCAGCTCTCCTGCGGGCAGGGTGTCGGAGCCTCGGGGACAGCGGGGTGCAGGAAAGCGCCTGGTGGCACCTTGGCCACAGGGCCTGCTCTCTCCAGCACCTCTGGCTGCACCCCGGGGGTGTGACACGTCGATGTGACTGACACTGCTCCAGGTGAAGAAAAATGGAGCTGCTGCTGAAGTCCCACAGATGACTGTGCCTGTTTCTGCCCCTCCTCTGCCGTCTGGGCCTGGAGGCAGTGAGCTGCAGAGAGCACCTCAGAGCCCGTTCAGTGCCAGAGCATCTCACCCCTGGCAAAGGAGAGATGCTAGATTTTAATGTTGTCCTCTATCTCCTTGAAAAATATTTGAATTTCCAATGGATTGGGGACAGAGTTAAATTTCCTCACTCTACTGAAGGACAGAAGTTTGGGGAAGATGAGTGGGACTCCTCGCTAGGACGTGCAGCAGCTTTTCTTCCACCAAGGGACTTCCCAAATGCCAGCATCGATGGAGGGGCAGGTGTCTGACTGCACAGGAGCCCCAGGTGTGTGCACAGACAGGTGTAACCCCTCTGTGAGAACCTGCTCGGGTTTGGGGGGATCGCTCATGATGGAAAATGCCTGCAAGTTCAGTTCCTTAAATGCAAAGAACTAAGAAAAACAGCTGTCTTTTAAACCTCATAAATCTGTACAGTAAAAGGCTTGGGCAAAAATGTATTTTATTGTTTTTGCTGTCAGAAACAAAGAATTAAGGGCCATGTGACTCAGTAATTGCTGCGGACTTTTTTTCTGACAATAAACATTAAACTTAAAACTGTATTAAAATCATTTGACAATTTTTATGCTTTAACAGCTGAGAGTGAATAATGTTTTTTGCATATAAAACACTTTCTCTTGTCAGCCTATAAAACTGTCAGAAATAAATTCATCAAAAAAGATTATATAATTAAAAGTCACTACTTTTCTTTCTCTAGTTTAGTTGGAATTATTTGTTTGTCACTTTTTCAGGACTAAATTACGGCATTCAGAGACAACTTCCTTTGTTCAGACTATTGTGAAATGTATGATTCCTACAAAAGGAGCCCAACTCTCTCCTCTAATGTATCAATTCAATATCACTTCTTAGAAAATACTTTCAGATAGTACTGTTTCTGAAAAGTAATTTTATTCTGCGGAGGAGCACGAGCAGTAATGGAAAGCTTCCAAATGTAGAAATATTTTTTTTATTATCGAGCTGCATATAATTTATGGAAAATTGCTGAATTAATTTTTTAGCAAAGTAAATCATTAGCGCTTCAAATTGCAAATTCTCTCTTACGGTGAGAACCATGCAGGTGTTTCAAAGCTAAAGCAGCAATATTGATTTTCATGTCACAGTGACTGGGGAGGCTGAAGTGGGGTGTGTGATCTGGGGGGGACACTGCCGTGACCTGGTGAGGACCCATGGACCCAGGACCTGGCATGTCGGTGGTGGGGGAGCCCTGGTGCCCTGCTGGAAGGGGTGTCCTGTGGGCATGGGGCTTTGCAGAGGGAAGCCCTCACAGTGCATCCTTGGCACTCATCCCCTGTGGAGGGCACATCAGGGGCACCTTTACCTGCCACCAGACCCTGCCATCCTGGGACACCTGATCTCTTTTTGGGAGAAGTGGGGGGGAGCCCCTTCCTGCAGGAAGGAGTGTTTGGGCAGCCAGCCTCTGTAAACAAAGCTGCCTTGGCTCCTCATGATGAGAAACTGTGAGCTTGTCAGAGCTGGGCGGGTTTGGGGTGACTGGGTTTTCAAGGCTGGAGGGCAATAATGGTTTATTGATCTGTTGTTAAGTTATTGGAGCCTTAATGGAGGCAATAAACTAATAGTGCCCAGTGCTGTCATGCGGCTGCATCAGCTGGAAGCCTCCCTGGCATGCAAAAGGAGGCTGGTGGTGGCCACCTCCGTGGTGACCCCAGGGCCAGGGAGCATTTTGCCTTGAGGCAGCAAAGGTGCTGCTGAGAGCGGGAGCAGAAGGTTAAAGGGGTGCTGAGCGCTGCACGAGGCTGGGGTTTGCTGGCTTGGTGCTGTTTTTCTGATCTGATAAATGAGGAAATCCAGAATTATTGTGAGTGATGATTTAATAAATGGGGTGGGGGGAGGGGGCTCGTGCTAGGATGCAGCACGACTGCTGCTTCCCCCAGTCTGGGTTGGTCCCCCTTGCCCAGGAGCTGAGAGGCGAGGCTGAGCTGCTGAAGTATTAGCTCTTGGTATGGTAATTATTATTTGTGATTAATCCTGCCCGTGCTGAAGAGCTGTGCAAGCCTTTTTCAGAGGGTTCATCTTCATGTTTGCTTCTGCTATTCGTGCGTAATGCGAACTGACGTGAGCTATTGTTGAGGGGAGGCAGACGGAGGTGTCTGTGCCACAGAGGCTTCTAATGACAGCCTGCAACGACTAGAGATGTCCTGGCAGGAGTCAAACCCCCACACGGCAGGGTTCAGGCTGTGCTCAGGGTGGGTGGCTCAGGGTGCTGGTGCTGCAGCTGACCTGTGATCGGGGTTAACGAAGCCCGGCCTTCCTTCCCCTTCACCCTCCTGCCCACCCAGCACTTGCACTCCAGGAGCAGCGCGTGTACCGTGGGCATTGCCGTGCTGGGCTGCCTGGCACAGCCCGAGAAACTGCCAGCCACGGCTCCAGAGCTCAGCCCAGGACTGGCAGCTTCTACCTCGCCACCCTCCGTGATCAGCCAGGAAATTCTTTTGCTGGCAAGACATATTTATTTGTGGAAAGCTGGAAATACCTGGGAAATTTGCTGGACCTTCGGTAGCTCTTACAGTCATCATTTAAGCAAGTTCATGCTCCATTAAAAGCAGTTATTTAATACAATAATCATTCAATTAAAAACCTCTTGAAGCGCCTGCCAAAGCCTATTTGTATCAATACAGTATTTTAATTGTAAATAGCAAAGTATGGTCCTGCCAACTGTGATTGTCAAGGAAATGTTACCAAAATGAGTGCTCAGTCTCAGCGAGGCTCTGGCGACAGAGCAAGACTTGGGCAAGAGCTGAGAGCAGCTGCCCTGGACAAGGAGCATCCTTCCAGACCCCCTCTTGCACCCAAGAGCAGCAGACCACCCCGAGCCTGGTCCCTCCTCCCTCGCAGGGTCCACCTTCCATGCTCCCTCAGCGGTACCGGCTGCTGCTTCCAGGCCTGGGAGTGCCAAGGCTCGAAGTAACTGTGCTTTAAGGCTTGGGAGGAGGGAGGAAAGGAGAATCTGTCCAAACCTCTGCTGTAGGGCTCTCTGCATGATGGACTCCGCCACTGCTCCCCGACGGCGCCGAGCATGGACTCAGCTGGCTGGGGAGCTCGGTGCAGCAGGGCAGAAAAGCTGGAAACCCTGTGTGGGATTCCTGCTGCCATGTTCCTAGTCCCACACCCTGCATTTTGCCTCGTTGCATAGGTGCCATCGCATAAATATTCCAGTCACTATCGCTTACTGTCAGACCCAATTTAGAAAAGTACCTGTCTGTTACAAATATTTTATAGTACTTGAATATGCAATTTATGTAACATGCCCAGCAAAAGAAATCCATTATACAGTTTTGTCTGATTGAAATTCTGGCATCGTAACAGTAGGAAAAAATTAAATTATTCTAGAAAGTTGCAGTCCATTATGAAGACCTAACTGCTCTTCTCTGAAAAAGCTGCTGCTCCCTCAGTGGTGCCAGCACTGTGATATGAGCACTGCGTGCCCTGGCTCCATTCCCACATTGCCCAAGGAAAACTGGGCTTCCCTGAGCAGACGGGCATTTTGTTCCTTCCCACGGCTGCTCCCTGCGGCCCCCCAACCCTGGGGCTGGCCAGGAGCTGGCTCTGCTCCAGCAGGAAAATGGGGCTCACAGCACACGGGGCCGAGCTTGACCGTCAGGGCCCGTGGGGTCCTCCCTGCCTCTGCCCTTCCCACTGACCCTGGCTCTCCAATAGCCGCTGGCTGTGGGCAGTTTCTCTTTCCTGTCTGGGGTTAGGATGGCCTTGGCCAGTTTCCTTCTGCACTTTCAGAGGCACTGGGACTTGTACAGGGAGGAGGAAGATCCCAGCAGGTTGCTCACCCCCGTGTTCTGGGGTGTTTGGAGCATCGCTGAGCCCCAGGGCAGGGCAGAGCTGCTTCTCGCTCCCAGGCTGAGCATCCTGCTGCCACAGTTTTGCAGGGCAAGAGGAAGGAGCTTATTCCTCTGCCACCTTTTCTGTATTCCAAGCAGCTGGAATCGGGGACAGCTCATGGTTCTGCTACTCTGGCACCAGCTGCCATTGAATTCCCATTACTTGTGTCTCTGGCGTCGGGTTCATTTACATTTTGCAAAGTTGCCTCTCTTTTACCTTGCACTGATTAGGTCTGTCTGAAGTAAATTACTGAGTTCATTGATCTGAACAGTTTTATTTCAATTGGGGTGAAGCACACCCAGTGAGCGGCCTTGGCAGGAGCCCCATCCCCGCGGCCCCTCCCTCTGGACGCAGCCCCACGGCCGTGGCCTGGAGCGTCTCCTCGGCCATGGGGAGGTGCAGTGCTGTGGGAAGGTATTTGAAATTGATGTCCACTCCTGCAGTGAAACATGTCTTCAAGTGTGTTTTGGGAGGAAAAACCAGGTCAGACTAGAGCGGAGAGTATTTATTTCCTCTGGGACTTTGTGTGTTACTTGTGGTATATTTTATGGATAGACCCGGCCCCATATGTCTTGGGGAAGGCGTTTGGCTCAGCAATGTGTTAACAGTTAGTGTGCTAAGGAGCCCTTGTTTGGGTACTTTAGTTTTGACATTTAAATGCATTTTTCAAATACAGTGAGATGAATGTGATGTCACCGGGGAGTCGCGAAGGACTCTCAAGCATAAAAGCAGACGGCTGGGTTTTAATCTTTAACAGCGCGCTGGCCTCTTATCCCTGAAGGTCCCTCAGCAGAAGCTGTGTTGGGCTTTAGGTACCCACAATATCAGGTTCTTTATCCACTTATGACACTCTGTGTGAGAGAAAAATGTGTGTAATGCAAAAGTGATATTTAATGCCACTCAGACCTTATTTTGTTTGACCATGGGAAATCTAGAGGCTAAAGATCTTTGTGGGCTTTGGCAACAGGCACTGGGTCAGGCACAAACGGGCCTGGACTCAAGTGCTTATTTTTATTGATGTATGACTTCTGCAGAATGTGAGGATTTTATGGTTTGACTCTGCAAAACATGAACTGGTAGAACATGGGTGCCCAAGAAGGAAAGTGGTGAGGAAGCAGCGTGCTGTGGGTAACGGTGCAGGGATGGAGATCCTCTGTTGGAAATCACACGGGATGGTTTTAGGGCAGGCGTGTCTCTAACTGCACAAGCACTGAGCTGGAGCCACCTTCCCTTTCAACAGGGAGCAGCCCCAGAGCTGAGTGCTCCCCGGCAGGCTGGCCCTGCTCAGAGAGGGCAGCGAGGAACCCACGGAGCCCCCGCCGGGTCCCTGCCGCACCCCGGGGCAGACAGCAGCCTGCAAACCACGAGCATGAGCTCAGCCAGGTGCTTCTGGTGCTTCACACAGATGACAGCATTTTTATTTCACTGAGTTTCTTTACATTGACACTCTTCCCATTTTGGAAACATCTGTACCCTGTGGTTTTCGCAGGGTTTTATCTTTGGGGAAAGATTGCAGATAAACATGAACAAGCTTTTAATTATAAGATACTGATTGTTGGTTTGCACAGCGATATTTATTCAGTAAATTGCTAATTAATGCAAAGAAAGCTCCATGTGACATCAAATATTTGCTTCCATTTGCACTACAAAATTTTATTTTTCGCAATGATGACAGTAAACGAGATTTGTGAGGACAGACAGGATAAGGAGAGAACCATAGAATTGTTTAGGTTGGAAAAGCCCCCTGAGAGGATCGAGTCCAACCACTAACCCAGCGCTGCCAAGGCCACCGCTAACCCACGTCCCCAGGTGCCACACCTACACGTTTTTTAAATCATTCCTGGGACACTGACTCCGCCACTGCCCTGGGCAGCCTTTGGTAAATGCTCAGGAGTAAGAAACTGCTGTTAGAGGAGCCCTTCCCAACAGCTGCGTTCGATGGTGAGAGCAGACACAAAGTGGTCCCAAAGTGTGTGAGAAATTCAACGGCAGCAGCCCAGCCAGAAGTCACCCAGGTTTATCTGACCTTGCTGAGGTGCCCTGCAGCTGCCCTGTCGATATGGAGTAATTTATAGACACGACGAAAAAGCTGGATTTATGCCCTGATCATAGGAGAGAAGTGCTGCTACGTAAAACTGGAAGTACCTTTTGCAGTATACCGCTAAATCTTTAATTTTTATCCCAGCTAAGAGAAAAATAAGCTTGCATACAGTACACATGGCATAACCTGTAAATCCTGGCCCTGTGGAGAGCCCCAGCAAGAAGCTGCTGATTCCCCCCTCCAGACTGGTGGCAGAGGTGCTGGAGCTGATGGCTCCTGACTTGAGTCAAAGCTGGAGCCACCGGGCTGCTCCTGGTTTTCCTTGCCCAAAGTGGAAATAAGGAAAAATAGGAAACAGACCCTTGCTTTGGGATCAGCCTGGCTAAGCAGGAGCCACTGGGTCTCTGAGGATCTGTAGAGTGTTTGTCTCTCCCTTGTGTAGAATAAACTGCAAATGAAAATGTCCATTTTCAAACGAAGTCCAATTTAACAGTCAAAAGGAAATTAAACTTTTACAGTGCTTTAGCTACGTTTTAAAGCAGAAATTATTCACTAAGTTCAGGTCTTCCTGACCAATGTCAATCCCTCTGACTCATCAGTAAATTCCTTATTTGTTCAAGGAATTAGTTAAATAAATTTCCAGGCCATCTGGTTGGCTACTCATCCTCGCTACAGCCTGAGCCTGGCAGCAGGAAAAGATCCAACTGCTTTCAAGAGTCTTCAGAAGTGGGGATTGGGCTGTAGTGACTTGTGAAGATTGTGTAAGATGTGAAACACTTAAAAAAAAAAAAAAGTCGAAATAACTTTCAGATCCCAAAAGAGCTGCTGAGTGAGTGTGAAGAATTGGATGAGGAAAGGGAAAAATGGAAATTAATTCAAAAGATGGTATACGTATCAAAGAGATTTGGGTTATTTTCTTTCTCCTTTTCTGCAGTTCTTCCTGATTCCTGGCTATTGCAATGAGCAGCTGCCAGGCTCTGTCCCCCAGGCCCTCCCGGTGCCACCGTCGGTGCCACTCCTCGGCTGCTCTGTCCCTGCTGTGCTGGGCGTGCACCAAACCGGTGCTGAGCCTTTGGCTTCAGGGAAGCACTTTCCAAGGAAATTCAAGAAACACTTGGAATGCCTCTGTCTATTAAAGAGTGACATTTAGTGTTGTACTTTGAAATATGTTTGAAGTGCCACACAGCATAAAGGCCCTAAGGGGACCCATGAGCCAAATGAGATTTCCATGTCAGCACCAGTCACGACCTTTCCTTTACTGCATCTGCTTAAATACGGAAAACACGTTTTTGTTGTAAAGTCAAGTCAAAACAGGGATTCAGAGTAAAATAAAATATATACTTAGGGCTGCCCTCAGGGACCTTTTTAATGGTTTCATATAAAACAATATTCTGTTTACAGTAAGATATCTCTCAGCTGAACACACCCCGCGCTTGCCAGTCGTTCCCAGGGGTCAGCAGGACCCGCTGTGGGGATGGCCAGCAGCAGGGCCGGCAGGGTGGACAGCTCTGCTCCCGGAGGCCGGGCAGGGTCTCCATGCAGTGCCACCCCTGCTGCGGCACCGTGTCTGGCTGCTGGCAGGACGGGCTGTAATTCCTCCTGGGCTCACGGAAAACAGCTGCAGCCCCGAGGTGGGAAGCTGCCTGTTGCCCACACCGCTGCCCTGGGGCCTCTGCGGGTGGTTTGGGAGCAGCACGGCTCCGCAGCATCCTCGGGGCTCCTCCCTGCCTCGGGGCTGTTTGCCACCCTCCTGCATCTGCAGCAATTTCTGCTGCTCAGGTTAATGCCCCGGAGAGCCGTTTTGGGGCAAAGACAGCCTTTCTGGGGCTGCAGTTTGCCAGCCGTGAGGGCAGGGCAGCAGTGAAACCCTCCCTCGCACCAACTAATGCAAACAAAGTGCTAATTGTGAAATGTTTGAGCTTGGTATCCATAAAATTACTTAGTAAGCACTTTGCCTGAGGCACAAAAGACTGGCACAAAGTCTGTTCCAGGCCATTGAATTCCTGTCAAAAGCAATCCCCCACCCATTAATTACCGTGTGACAGGTGCAGGCGCCAAACACATCGCTCCGGCCACCGGGCTCCTCCGTGATTAATGCCACCGGGCTGGGCGAGCCCCGCTCGGCGTCCCGGGGCCCCGGCCCGGCAGCCTGGCGGGACCGGGGCCGGCGGAACACGGGACCCCGGCGTGGGGAAGCCTCCGGCGGTGCCCAGCGATGCGGTTTCCCTGCAGAACGGACCCGCCCGCTCGTCCCGGACTGTCCGTGCGCGGAGCTGGCACGGCGGGGCAGGAATCGCTTACATTTCTGCGCTGAGAAGCCAAGGCGAGATACAGAAAGACAAAGCCGGGTGTGTTAACAGAGTAGCTTTCCCTGCAGCTTCAGGGGCTGCTGCCGCCAGCTCCAGCTTTAGGAATCCCAGCAGCAGCTGGAAGTGTTTGTGGTGCCTCCCAAGTAAAAAACACTTCTCCGTGGAATGACTCTTTGTCAAAAAAATTGTACCTGCTATGCATTATTCACCATTACCTTGTTCAGAAGAGAAGTCACCCAGGCAAGGAGCAGTGACACCGTGTCAGGAGTGCGTGGCACACGGTGAAGGGCAGCCTCGCCGCGGGGGCACCTGCCTGCCAGCAGCCTCTGCCCAGCCTCTTTGGGGGCAGCGCAGCTCAGGGACTTTGGCAGAGAAGCCTAAAATCAGACTTTTAAATTCATATCGATGATTTCTATAAGAATCTGGTGTACAAAGGTGCTTCCCATTCCCCAGATTCTGCGGAAGTGTGTTGGGGTGCTAACAGGGAGCCTGAGCTGCGAGAAGAGGAATGAGCAGGGAGGTTGGGAGCTGTCTGAGTTCCCAGAGCGCTGTTCCTGCAGCCCTGCAGACACCAGTTACAGCTCCCTGGGCTTGGCCCTCTCAGGAACTGCCTGGAAAACCAGGACGTGCTGCCCCACGGGGTTTTACGGTGATGTTAAAACTCAAAATGCCCTGTTTGGACGTGCTCCTCCTGCCAGTGATGCTTCCGCATCTAAGTCCTGCCAATCTCTGTAATCCACTGATCACCAGCCTCTCTGCAGAGATTCACAGCTGCTCCAAAACCAGCCAGTTAGAGGTAGGGATGTTGTGAAAGGTGATGAAGTTCAGTAAATGATGCATTTAGCTATACAGAGTTTATACATCATGAATGATTTATTCGTTTATAAATACTCCAAACTCCACATACATATTCTTCTGGTTGTTTAGTTTCTTGTAATTTATTGGTTCATTATTATTTAATATGCAAGTTATGTCATCCAAGAAGTTAAAAAAAATATATTTTCCACCTGCTTTGTTCACACTCTTGGAAGAGCAGAAGGAGCAGAGACTCCAGGCGGGTCCAGGCAGTCCGGGGTTTCTCCGGTGAGAGGGCACAGCATGCACCACGGCTTTTCCAAGCGCTCCTGCACCGGCAGCAAGAGAACATGCTGGGGGCAGGAATGGCTGTGGTGAGGTCCAAGTGTTTCCTTTTCCTAGCACATCTTCGCTTTATGTCCACCTGGAAATATCAGGAGAAACTCAGAATCATCTGAGCATGAGCCAGGTGGCAAAAACACCACAAGAAGTGCCCCGGACAGGAAGGTGGAGGGGAGAAGGCTGAGTTCAGACCCCGTGCCCCCCAGCCCAGTGTCCTTGCCAGCACTGCTGGGACAGGACCGTCCTGCCATCACCGTTGAAGCCAAGTGGAAAGGAACTGACACTGGCAATTCTTTCATGTACTGTTAGTGAACAGCCATCAGAAGACATTGACACTAACTGTGGGCCTTTTAAGAGTGTAATGTATTAGCAACTTGTCTCCTTGAAAGCTAATGACAAATGCCTTGTTTAAAAGGAAGATCAAAACATCAAGAAAAATTAGATTAAATGGTTATGAAACTCCCAGTGGAGGACGCATTTCTCAGAAGTATTCCCTGTTGAACCTTGGAAATCTGTAATTATTTCCCCTGCTTACTGCATTAGGGCTGGGAAGTGTTTGCATTGCTTCAGCACGGAACTGTTTGCACACGGGTGCGG
This sequence comes from Mohoua ochrocephala, assembly GCA_013398855.1. Lineage (NCBI taxonomy): Eukaryota > Metazoa > Chordata > Aves > Passeriformes > Acanthizidae > Mohoua > Mohoua ochrocephala. The sequence goes on from VZTA01008235.1 coordinate 164,241, forward strand.
CACCGCCAGCCCCGGCCCGGAGAGGCAGCGCTGGCAGCGGGGTCCTCGTGCGGGGCAGGTGGTGGCAGAGGGGACACGATGTGGGTGGCAGAGGGGACACGATGTGGGTGGCAGAGGGGACACGATGTGGGTGGCAGCCACGCGTTGGAGAGGGCGGCAGTGGAGCGGACACCGTGGCACGTCGAGACCAATGGAGCCAGGAAAAGGGTTTCCAATAAATCCTAAATTGAAGATGGCAAGGACCCATTTGGCTGGGGTTGGCTGGATTTGCAGAGGTTCAGCCTGCTCACATGTAGGGCTGCCCAGATTTCTGGTGGCCATGGTGCAGCGTGTGAATCCACAGCAGCATTTTTTGCATTTTTTCTGGGTAGAAATGTGCCCAGGGCTGCTGAAGAGTGTGAGCAAAGTTTGTCAGAATTCCCCCTTTGCTAGAGCAAAGACAATTGAAATGGTACATTCCAACTCTCATCCAAAGAACATCATCTCCATGTTTTTAATGAATTTCCCTATTAACACATGAACATCAGACCTCACTGGCAGTAGTGTGCAATTAAGAATTCCTGACCAAACTTTGGAGGACTGACCATTCATCTTTCCAGTTACGAATTATTTTAATATCTAAGTAAATTGATGTTTTCCTTCTAATTTTTGGTGAAATAAGATTTGCAGTTTTCTGCTGCAAGTAACTGTTGCATCCATGTAGCTGAATACTGAATACTGAGCTCCTGCACAGAAGTTTGGTGGTGAAATGGGATGTGAAGTCCTTTCCCGCGCAGTGGAGGTCTGGGATGAGGGTCTGTCTTGTCAAGCACTGTTGGTCTGCTCTGGGATGGAGAGCTCTGCACTGGCTGGTGTGTTTGTAATCAAAGTCGGCTGAATTAGGCTCTTTCTCTCCTATTTCTATGTACCAGTTTGAAGAGCTCAGATGAAAAGTGTTGCATTACACCAGCACCAATAAGTCACACTATCTGTGTTGTGACACACAGAATGTTATTAATTGTCAATCACAAACCACCAGGCTTGTCAAGATGTTCTCTTCTGAACAGGCTGCTTTAGACCTGAAGTGATTTTTAATCAAATGTTAATAACACAGCATCTGTCAGTGGACCATTGGCATCATACAATAATAAAAAGTTAACATATGACATGGCAAATTCTAATGTTTTCATTTTTACTTCTTTCCAATTATCTGTGGAATTTCTGCCAGAGTGAGAAGTGTGCTGACATTATTACATGCAAAACACACTGCTGAAAGATGAACATGTCTATTAAAGCCTGTGTTCCCCATCACGCCAGCTCCCGCAAGCACCTTTTGTCTCTGCTCCCAGGGCCTGCTGCCAGAGCCTGCCCACGCCGGGGCAGGGGGTGCCGGTCGCTGCTGCTCCGGCCCCGGAGCCGTGTGAAGGGCTCCCTGAAAGCCTGGGCATCCCGGGACACGGAGCCGTGTGAAGGGCTCCCTGCGAGCCCAGGACACGGAGCCATGCGAAGGGCTCCCTGCAAGCCCAGACATCCCAGGACACGGAGCCGTGTGAAGGGCTCCCTGCTCGTCACCTACAAGCCTGGGACACGGAGCCGTGTGAAGGGCTCCCTGCAAGCCCGGGCATCCCGGGACACGGAGCCGTGTGAAGGGCTCCCTGCGAGCCCAGGCATCCCAGGACACGGAGCCACAGGCCCCTCTTGGCTCCAGCACCGTCCCAGCAGGCGTGAAGGGACACCAGCAGGCCTCTCCCTCACCTCGCTCCCACAGGGACCGAGATTCAGGCAAACGTGTGGCCGGCGTTGGCCCCCATCGTGGGGCGGGTGTCCGGGCAGGGCTGGTGTGGAGGCCGCGGGCAGCTTTCCCTCCCCACAGGCATGGAACGAGCAGGAGCTGGGGCTGGAACGTTCCAGCTCTGCCCTGCTGCCCACACTCCCCTCCCGCAGCACGGCGTCGGTGCCAGCGCGGGTCGGTGCTGCCCGAGAGGGGCTGTGCCCTGACAAACATCGATAAAGGACTGGGAATTGCGGCTCTCAGCAGCACCCTCGCCCCAGCCCTGGCACTGTGGGCGGGAGGATGGCGGCACCGCGTGCCCTGCACATGGCAAAGTTTGGCTGCAGAGAGGTGTGGGGGGAAATGCTGCTCAGCAGGGCTGGGGCAGAGGCAGAGGATGGAGGTCCTGGGGTGCAGGGCGGAGAGCCCCTGGCTGCCCATAGACCCAAGCAGCTGCCACGGAGGGAGCGGGGGGTGCCCGGGGCTGGGCCAGCCCTCGCCCGGCCGCAGCCACATCCTTCCGGGCCACGCGGAGTTGCAGAAGCTTTGAAACCTTAACAAGAGAGCTCAGTGCGGCGGGAGCGTGATTGTTATTAATGGTTTGTGTTACAGGATAAGCGGTGCATAACAGATCTGCTGCAATATCAAGTCTTCCATCAGAAATTCATCATTTTGAGGACTTTGTCAAAAGTAGGCTGTGTATGCAGTGTATACAAATCTGCAGGAGCATAAAGCGATATGGAAGTTCCAAGCACCTGTATATTTAAAATACACTCAATTTCCTTTCCTAAATGCATTGTTTTCACTTGAATACTTCATAGCATTCAATGGATTGCAGTTGCTTTGTCTATAGATTCAATTTGTGTCTCTGGACAGAGTTTGAATGGATTTATTATATTGAAATGCAATTTTGCAGACATAACCTTATATCTGACCCATCATTACTTATAATGCTAAACTTTGATATGTTAATTCTGCCTTATGTTTTTATATATTTTACGACACTTGGCTTAAACATTTTTAATCTACATATTGGTTTATGTCCACCTAAATTATTGTTGCTTCCGGGGACAATGTGCACACGAGATCTGGCAATTCATTATGCTGGCCCCGCTTAAATGAATTTCAAAAATTTAATAAAGTTCTCCCCCTCCTTCCATTGTGTTCAAAAGCTCCAGCATAAACACCAGTCCAGTGTTATCAAATCACAGAAGAAGAATAAGGTTAACCTCAAACAGCCCAGCCATGCCGCAGACCTCGAGAAATGTCGCCTCTGATTAACGCTCCTCTCTAAAGCTCCACGTGTCTCCTCGGCTGCTGCCACCGGTGCTGCTGGCAGGGAAATCGATCTGCTCCGGGACCGGCCCTCCTGCGCTGTCCCCGCGCCACTGGGGCACTCGGGGGTGTCACCACAGGGGAGCCGAAGCGTCCCAGCCACGAGGCCACGAGTGCTGAGCTGATACCGAGGGCTGAGGCAGGCGGGAGGGACACCAACAATCATCAGCCACCTCGGTGGCACCGCTGGCAGTGATCCTGTGCCGTGACTTGGCCGAGGAACGGAGGGAGGATGCTGTGCTGCCGGCGGCTGCGGGGAGGAGCAGCTGTGACTGCCGGAGAAGGCCACCCCTCACCCCCTTCCAGCTCTGAACTCAGCAGTTTTGGAAGAGGACAGCACCTGAGGGTGACTGGGCGGGCTCAGCACCAGCTCCACTGGAGGGATACCCAGCAGAGCCTGGGAACGCCCATCCCCATCCCCAACTGTGCCCATCCCCGGCCCAGCAGGTCCCTCCATCCCTTGGCCTTTTTCCTGCCACAATGTCATGAATTTTTCATCCTTGATGAACTTCAAAGTCTTTTAATGACTGTTCATGAAAAAACAGAGGGGCCAAAAGTTGAGCAAAGGGAGATGATTAAAGGACCTTATTAAAAGCAACCTTGTAGAATTCTCCACATGAAAGAGAGCGCCATTATGAGGGCTTATCCTTATAAATGACACTTCGCTTTTGCGAACATGCCGAAACCTGATTAGAGTGACAAGCACTGAGTGATACTGCAAACCTGTTAATAACATGAAAATTAGAAGAGGCTCATGCAAAGAAGGGAGATTAATTTAGCCCGAGTACATCTCGCGCAAATTGCAAAGTTGTGAATATGTTCTCAGATAATGAGCCTTCGCAGTCATCAGCTCACTTGTCATTTTCTGTAATTAATGTTAAGGAAGACTCCTTCCTGATGGTTCGTATTACTCATATACCAAGAAAATTTCTTCAGAGAAATAATTTACATTTATTATCATCGGTCTGTTTGTGTGGTTTATTTCGCTGCGGAGTAATTTATTGCAGCACCGTTTCACTTGCCTTGATTAGTCGCTCGTCAGCCTGAAATGTAATTTTTTTTTCCTGATGGCAACGTCTGAAAATTGACAGTGGTGCAATACTCTTTTTAATCTGAGGATGTGTTTTCTTAACTTGAATAAACTTTTGGGCTGGAAGCTGAATCCGCTTCACAAGTTGAATTACTGTTGAACTGCTGTTAGAAACTCAAAGCTTTTCACTGGCTCAGGTCCCCAGGCTGCACACCAGACTCACCACCTCTGCTGTGGGTGCTTGGCTGTGTGGACACACTACAGGCAAAGTACTTTGCTCCGAGAAGGAGCTTGTTATTGGCCTGGAGTAGTGCATAATGCGCTCCTTACCCGGACTCTCTGACTTCGGTTTGCATCTGGAGCCAACAAAAGCCTTATCAAATCTTATAAATGTTTTCCCTGGATTTCAACTTTATTTTTTATTTCTTTTATTATGAACTTCTTATTTTTTTCCTTGTTTTTAAAAAAAAAAAAAGCAGTTTAGTTGTCCGACAGAAGCAGCAGTTAAGTTTTGCAGCAGGTCCTCTTGACCTGCCTCAGCAGCTCCCCTTTGGCAGCACTGCACCAGCTCCAGCAGCCACTTCTACATCTGAGCAGTAAAACTGGGAACTCTTTTTCCTCCCAAACATTGCAAACACAGAAGCAGTTAAAGTGAATTACTGACCTCTGAGCTGCAAATGAACCAAACGTTACTGATTAGCGTTTTTAGGCAGAGATAATGATTTTTTTTATTGGAGGCCTTCATTCCCAACAAGCTTCACGGAGCACTCTGTAGGCAGCGACTGCCTGTGCCAGTTAACGGTAATCCATATTTATAAAACTATAGTCCATCAAAGTGGGATGAATATTTTAAAAGCCATGGACAAATCAAATTGTCTTTGTCAAATTGCACGCTCTCCACATCAAATGTATTTTATGATTCTTCCTTGTACATGAGCCAACAGGATCCCTGCACCAGCTGAAAGCCGCCTGCCTAATTTTTGCTTCTGTAAACAGACAAGTCTCTTCTGTTTTAAAGAACTCAATGAGCTGTGGAGATTGACATTTAAGCCATAAAATTGTACTTTATTTGATGAAGTTAACAAATAATGTATGAAGTAGATTTATTTGATGTCTCTGTGAGTACTAGTTGGTTCATCCTTATAGGAACAAATTGACTATTTTTGAAGGATTTTAAAATTGCGGGCAGCACACTGGGGAGGGGAGCCTGGGCTGCTTGGGAGGATCGCTCGGAGAAGGAAGAGCTCAGGGGCCCTGGATGCTGGCAGAGCTGTGCCATGCAGTACCACCACGCTGCCACGGAGAGGAACAAACCCAGACAGGGTCCCAGAGGAGATGCTGGGTCCCCAGAGAGGGGTCTGGCCCCGCTCCTCAGCATCGGTTCAGGAGCGTTGGTTGTCTTTTACTCCAAGCAGGAAAACCATGCATGATGCTATGTGGGACTTGTATCTGCAGTTATGTTTTTTAAATCCCACCGAATCACAAACATTAAAAAACTTAGAAACATTCTGAGAGACATTTGCAAACCACCCTGCTTTGCTGACATCAGTGTGCCGAGTGCCCACGTGGCTCTGTGAGATCCCTGTCTCTTCTGCCAGCCCTCACGAACAAACAAAGGTCTAGCGGGGGTGCCAGCAAGTGAGAGGTGGGGAGGTTGGTCCCCAGCCCGCTGCCTTGATCTGCATCAGAACAGCAACGCCAAGAGCAGCCACAAATCCCGCTGCAGACAGAGGTGAGTGCTGAGCCAGGGTAACAAATCACAGAGGGAGCAGCGAGGTAAAGCAGGAGCGCACGAGGGGCAACGCGGTGATGAGATCCTGGAAGTGATCGTATTGGAAATGTCATCCCAGGAAATAAAATGCTGGCATCGAGGCAGGCCTCACCTCTTCTGTCTGAATTTAACAGCAAAAAGTTTTGCCACATCTATCTTGTGATGTCAGAGAGACAGGCTGATAGTGCAGAGACAGCTGAGACAGCACGAGGGTTAGCAGACAAATAAATTTGAGAATCATCTGCATAGAAATGGAAAGCTACTCCATGCTGATGAATAATATAACCCAGTGGCAGCATATAAACACAAAATAACAACGGGCCCAATATAGAGCCCTGGGGAACCTTGGAAACAACTTCACTAATGGAAGATGAAAAATCACCCATCGAAACAAAATGCTGTCTATTTGATAAATAAGATTTGAACCGACTGAGAGCAGCATCAGATAAGCCAAGCAAGCTGCTCGTGTGAGGATCCGAGGGGATACCTTGAGCAGCAGCATCAAGTGACAAAGACCCAACAGCGTGAGAACAGATCCCAAATCAGGGCTAAAATATGGGTCTCTTGGGGTCCATCTTGTTGGACCAGGCTGTCCCAGCTGGGTTTGGCTGCTTCCCACTCAGGCAGCCTTGCCAGGCTGCAGAAAGGGAGCCTGGTGTGGGTTGCACCAGCAGCGGTCCCAGCACCAGGAGCCAGAGCCCCTCTGCCCAGGCGGCCCGGCTGCTGTGGGCGTGGGGGACTCCCCTGCTGCTCCCAGGGAGCACCGTGACCACGGGAGCACTGCTGAACTCCCAGCTTTGAGCGTGGCAGAGAGAGCGTGTCTGGAAGAAGCCGGGAGCGTGGCCAGCCCGTCACTGCCGGCAGCCCGAACAGCCAGCGGGAACCCGCGCGCGGCACGAGAGAAACTCCCCTCCGCCACGGGTGCCTCTGCTCCTCCACAGCTTGGCCACTCCTGGGTTGCAGGCAGAAATACGGTGCTGATCAGGAATCTCTCCTTGCTCATTCGTCTTTTGAATTTGCAATTGCTCTCTCCAATTTTGTGTCAACACAGAATAATGCGGAACACAGGTGGGAGCCCTCGAACTGCAAAAGCAGCGAGCGGAATGCTCCAGGAAGCCTTTGCAGGCACGTTCTGAGCAGCGACGCAGAGGATGCCACTTTGTGCCTGCAGCATTCTGGGGAACCACTGAGGAGAAAAGGGAAGGAGTCACCCCGAGCTCCCGTGTTCCTGCTGCTAGGGAGGGTCTGACAGCTCTCGGCTTCCCGGTGCTGCCCCTCTTGCCACCTCTGTTCCAACCCCTCTGGCAGTTCGTGCCTGTCATGACTTTGGGGTTGCTTTTAGCATTTGCTGTAAAAAATAATATTTGCAAATTTAAAGAAGAAAAAAGTGGCTGAATGAATCCAGCCCTCGGGTTCTCCACTGCATCCCCAGCCCAGAGAAGTGGACTGCGTGAAAACATGTACATTGTTTGGAAATATTTAATAATTCTGTCATCTGCACTAACATTGGCCATTGGTTTCTAACAAATTGACACCTTTTTAGCTGAAAGAAATCCTTATTAGTTTTCATTTTGATGGCTTTTCCTGGAATAACTATAAATTACGTTTATTTCACATAATTCCTGCTGTCAGTAGTTATAAATAACTGTTTCACATGGAGATTGTGATTCTGGCCTGTACATGTGTGTACCTTAAACCCAGCATGGCAGCAGCGAGGGGCGATGAATTGTCCAAGTTTCCACTGATGGACTTTTCTAATTTCACTAAAAATGTATTTGCCTCAGTCATCCTATCTTGGCTTTTACCAGTTTAAGTCCCAACAGCTCTATTGTATCAGTCCCTTTTATGCAGCATTTTTCATAGAGTGTATCTCACAGCACTTTACAGGGCAATTAATTACCTGGAGGAGAGTGACGGGATGCAGGCGGTGACGGCCATTATGCAGGCAGCGCATTCCCCACGCCGCGCTCCGCATCTGCATGGCTGTCATTTAATTTGTGGTGGTATTAATGGGGAGAGAGGGGAGCGGGCTGGGAGAAGTGCTGCCATAGCCGCTCTGCTTCCACTCCTCCGTGGCAGCAGAAAGGCGTCTCAGCACCGAGGAGGGACCAGGGAGAGGAGGGGGCTCGGCACTGGGACCCTCGGTGCAGCAGGGGGGCTGCAGGGCCCCACCCATCCCCGATCTGTCAGGGCAAAGCCCCCTGAAGAGATGCTGCCTGTTGGCAGGGCTCAGATTCCTCCTTTTTGGGGGAAATTCTGAGGGTTCCCATTTTTTTCTCAAAAGCAGAACAAAACACAACATTTTTAAACCTCCCCATACAATGAGAGCAGGGCTTTGCTTTTGCTGGAATGCTGAAACTCTTCCATTTTCCTTCTGGAAACTGGGCCTCCCCAGTTGTTTTCAGTGTCCTCTTCTGCAACCCCAATACACAGAGCTGTGTAACAGGCCCCCAGTCAATATCAGCATCACTCACATTTTAAAACATTGGAGGAGTTTCTTGTGATTTTTGTCCATATGTTTTCATTACAGTTGACTGGATAATTCATAACAAATTGTTTAGACAACACAATTCATCTGGTTTCTTCCCCCACCACATCTCCTGTCTACCAGTCAGCAATGTGATCCTTCATTCTTTTTTTTTTAACTCCAGGATTTCTCCAGAAAATCATTCTCTCTGAACCAAAACTGTCATGGTCCTGATGATCAAGACAAAGGCTAAACTCTCTTTTATTTACTAGCTGACTAGTTGTTAAAGGTGAACTTACTTTTGGGCACATCCTGACCCGATGAACAGCCCGTGTCTCTGAAGCTTTGCCAGCAACACTGCTTGGTCTTTTAGACCTCTCCCTTCAGGCTTCACTTTTTAGGACTAAAAATGACATTTTTTGCAAAGACATACACCATTCAAAATTTAATTTCAGTAAATAGTTTGTTATTTAAGCTTAAAATATTATTATTAATAAAAAGAAGGAAGGAAGGAAGGAAGGAGGGAGGGAGGGAGGGAAGGGGACACCCCAGCCTGCTCACTGGGGGTCCCCAGCAGAGCCAGCACCCCAGGGCCTCTGGGCTCACTGAGCTCCCCCATCCAAAGTGGCCGCTGACAGCTGAGTATGTGGGCTCAGCACGCAGCAGCTTTTCCACTGTCCTGATCCCTCTCCGAAGCACCAGCTGTTGTTTCATCTATCTTTGTGGCCAGCAATCTGCTCCATGGATTGATAGATACCATCCTTCTAAAAATAGCAACAGCAGATTTCAACCTGCCCGTGGAAGGAAAATGGTGCAGGAAATAGAAGCATCCCACCTGGCTGCCAGGCAGGAGGCCAAGCCTCAGCACCCTGAGCACAACCACCCCGTCACCCCAGTGGGAGGGGAGCCTCGGGGCTGCCTTGTCTGCTGGGAGTTCATTGGAACACTTGGCTGGTACAGAGCTGCCCAGCTCCTGCCCTCGGCCCCGCGGCCGAGCCCTGCCATCACCGCGTGTGCCTGCACCGTCGGGGCTGGTTCTGCAGCAGAAAGCAGAGGTGGGAATGGCTCCAGAGGCTGGAGAGCTGTCACTGTTGGGCTTGTGCATTGTTCCCTGGCACGTGCACCGGCCTGGCTTCTCACGGCCATTTGAGCAGAGGGAAACGTGAGAGGGATGCTCCCAAGTGGGGATGCTCCCAAGTGGGGTCTGGGGACCCGCTGTCCCTCGCCTGTGGCACATTGCCCACTGCTCTCCCAAAGGGGATGGGCTGCTCAGCAGCTGGCACAGCTCACGCCAGAGAAACCCAGGCCTGCTCTGAACAGGCCGTGCTCCTGACGCTCAGCTCGACGTCCCGCCAGCACGCAGGGAGCCCTCCCGGGCTGCTGGCCACCCTGCCCACCTGAGCCACCCTGCCCACCTGAGCCACCCCCTGCATCCCTGCTCCTGGGACAGGCTCCCGAGAGGTGCCGTGTTCTCCCCCATGGACGTGGCCTCCCTGACTGATCCGCTTTGCCCAGCCCCGCTCCCGCTCCACGTGGAGAACACGGGTGGAAATCTGCAGCGGGTGGGAAACAAAGGGATCCTGCACTGGGAGCCATATGGATCACACGTATATCTGATACGCAATAAACAACACATCTTTCAGTCTGGGTCTGTTTGAAACCTTCCGACATATGTTCTGCTAACAGTTTAACAAATTGATTGCTAATGTTATCCTGCTCGGAAATCTGGCAGAATGTGCAGGAGGGGAAAAAACCAAAACAAAAGCATTCCTACCTCAACAGAAATTCACAAGAAAAGCTATTAGAAAAGGCTTCAGGATGCCTGACAGGAGAGAATTTCATGCCAATTTGTGTGCTCGTTGGAAAAATCATTTATTAAAAAGAAGATATACCTTCATGTTAGTGAGATGAGGGTGTAAAACTGAGCTGGGTCTCCCACTGCTTCAGCTCTATAACTCAAGTTATATTCATCAGAGGCATATATTTAAATCATAGCTTACTTTGCTTTGTGTTCTGAAATTTATTAGCCTACTACTTAAATGTTTTATTCATTAGGCCATGTAAATAATGCATGGTTGTTTCCATGGCAATTTAACCCCTTCTCTCCGGGCCGCCTGCAGATCCCTGTCTCGTTTTCTGCTTAATTGCCACCATCAGATTTGCCATTTTCTCCATGTTGAGGCCATGGCCATTTTTCTCCTTTTTGTGGTAAATTCATTAGGAGGAAACTTTTCCACTGACAAATAAGATGTGTTCAGGCATGAAGAGGAAGGGGAAGGCACTGCTTGCAGGTCATTCAGCAGAATTTGGGCACAGCTAATGATGCCAGGTTCTGCTCTTCACAGACCCACACAAGGAAGAAGGGCTTAAAGTGCCTTGTTCCTGCATCCTTTGGCTTTCATTGCCCTGTAACCTGTTCATTGCTGTAACCTGTCCTCTGGAACCTCTTGCACTAAGCAGGGCATCCTCTTTGGTTTGCAGTGATAAAGCTCCCCGCAGTTGTCTCTGGAGTGGTGCACTTGCAGTTGCACAGACCTCTTTATAGGCAGCAGTAACAGGCTGAGATAATTTACACTGGCAATACACTCGGAGCCCGTTCTTTCCCTTTCCTCTGCCTTCTCCTGCCCAGGCTGTCCCCACGCAGTCCTTCCTACGGCAGGAAATGCAGCATCCCTTGCACCCCTGCCGCTCCCACAGCACGGCAGGCACCCGCTCCAGGGGCAGTGCCCACAATCCACAGGCCCACGCTCAAGGATTAAGCGTCACCTGCCTGGCATCAGCCTGAGGAGCCCCCAGGAGAAGCCCACGTGGCTGCCCAGGCCTCCAGCCTTTCGTCTGAGACACGTTCTGCAGGTGACCAAGCAAAGAGGCTTGTGAGCATTTCAGAATTTAAACTCACCTGCATGTCACTGGCCATAGTCTGAAATCAATGAGGTGCAATTCGGGAAAGGCAAGCACAGAGTAGTTCTACGTGGGAGAGAAAAAATCACACGCAAATGCAGAGCAGGGATTACTGCTTGAGTCAGCAGAAGCTGGGGAGGATCCAGGGTCTGCAGTAACCACGGCATCTGTCAGGAATGTGATGCTCTGATAGGATGCAGGGAAAACGTATCCCACATTGTAGCCTGAGAGAAAATTCAACTTTGGTCTTTCCAGGGACTTGCTCAGCTTTCCCTTTTAGGGAAAACAGAAAATGGGAAAGAATCCAGAAGCAACAGAAACTCAGCAGGTTCAGAAAATGCAGTGCATGGTAATGGAAGCTGGTGGGGCTGGAATTACTCAGTGTGGAGCAGAGGAGCTCTGGCCATTAAAGTCTTTGAGGATACAAAACTTTGGGACAAAAAGGATGGTTGTCCTTTTTTCTTGACTAATGTAAAGTACAGAAATATTGTGCTGACCTTGCAGGAAGGAAAACCCAGGTGGGATAAGGCAGCAACTCCCAAACCATAAGCAGGTTATACTCTAGAGGAAATACAGGCTGGGGAAGGCCACTGGACGGTTTTACTCTACTCTGGGTAGAGAAAGATCTGCAAGGAGTCTGTGATCTTGCCTCACTGCAGAGAGACAGATTAGGTGAGGTCTGTTCCATGCCTACATGTCTGTAATTCTTTGCATAAAAATGCTAATGAATAAAAATGCCCCGGCTCAGGGAGACAGCTCCTTGGTGTCCTACAAACAGGAGGGTGCAGGAAGCAGAGGCCTTTCAGCCCAGCAGCTCAGTCGGGGAGCACAGGATAGCCATGGGCAACTCTGACATCCATGCTGGAGCTACAGCAGCAGAAGGATTCAGTCCCATTGTTTCAGACCTGATTAGGTTTATTTTCAAAACGTAACACTTCTACCAGAATCTTCTCCATATGAAATACAGCAGGAACCAGGTAGAGGTTAGGAGAGAGAAATCATTGAGCTCCACAGGTCTGAATAGCCAAGATCAATCACCATGAGCCATGGAGATGAGATTTGGGACAACATATCCGTACAGGCCTTCAGAGGCCTGTAGATCTGCCCAGCCGTGCTCTCATCCATGATGGATGGTAGAAGAGATCCGCTTTTCCTCAGAATTGGCTTTGACTTAATTCACTCTCGGCATGGAAGGAGGAAAACAAAGGATGAACAATCAGATTTCCCATTTAGCACCTGGCTCTCCCATCGCCGAGCTCCTCCCGAGCACACAGCTCTGGCCCGGCCGTGCTGCCGCAGTCTAGGCGGTACCGGAGCCCCGGCAGCGCCGCGGGGAGGGCGAGGGGCCGCAGGACCTGCCCGGGGCTGCTCCGGCTGCGTGGGCTCTGCCAGCCCAGCCTCTGCACGGCCTCTTCACCACCTCCCCTGAGGCACCAAGAAGAAACCACCATCCCTCTTCTCCAGCATCCCAGGCGTTTTCTCTCTCGACAGCTTCAGGAGGGGCTCGCGCTTGCCACCCCTTGCCGTGCTCACAGCAGTTACCAGGCCGGTGGCTCCCCTGTCCCAGAGCGTGCTTTCTTCCAAACACAGCCTTTCCAAAGCCTCATCCATCTCTGTCTCTGGTTCCCTCCAAATGCTGCTAATTTTTGCTGGTCTTTACGAGCTTCCTCCTACCATCAGCAAGGTCCTGCAGCGCCTCGGTGCTGGAGGAGCTGGTCCCAGAGGTGTGAGCATCGGGAGGTACCAGCCTCGGTGTCCTCTCGGTGGAATGTTGGGCTGTCACCACACTGAGAGGGAGGCAAGCTGAGTGTCATCACAAAGCCTGGCAAGTTCATTGATCTTCCTGAGAACATCAATCTGTCTTTCTAATACCACAATCAGGTGTCTTGCAGAACAATTTGCTGAGTGACAACAGTCACAAAAAGGTGTTCACTTCCCTCCGGCTCCAGCAGCCAGAAATGCCCTCGGGGCTCGGGACCCTCCTGCTCAGAGAGCAAAGGTTTAACGCTGGGGGAGTTAAACACTGGCCTCTGTTCTGTGTCGAATGGATCCTGACAGGCAGCACCGGCAGAGAGGAGGCATTGTGACAATGCCAACGTCACCTGCAGGAGCGTGAGGGTCCCGCTGCCGCTCGTGCGCATGCTGGGCATGTCCCATGCACGAGCGCTTGCACATGCTGGCCCACTGCCAGGCTTCCATGGAACGTGGTAGGCTAAATACAACTCAGGAGAAGTGCCAACCGAGTTTATTATATTGCCACGTCTGCTCCTGCAGTCTGTCATTTACATCTTACCCGCTATTCTCCGTAGCAGTAAGCGTGCATTAAATTTGCAGGACACAACAAACCCAGCGATGCCAGGCTGCCGAGGCTGCTATTAGCCAGAGAACTCCAGCAGCACACAGAGTAATTCATGGCATTCAAATGGATGTATTTTATTAACGAGGCCGTGCTGATTGCCCGTTAAGTAGCTCTATGTTAATAGCCCACTGCAGATGCCCTTCTCGGGGAGCCATGCTGTACTTCCACAGCTGCTCCGTCAAGCTCGAGCACCCGAAGTCACCGTCTCCCTGTTCTCACATGCGCCTTGGGACCCAAGTCACCACCTCTCCTCTCTCACGCCTGCCCTAGGACCCCTGAGGTGCTCCCCAAGCCTCTGGCACCCTTGGGTCTGTCGGGAACAGAGCGATTTGTTTCCTGCACTGTGAGGTGCTGGGTACCGTAGAATCATCGTTGTAGAGCCTCTTCAGTGCTCCTAAAGGGAGCTGGAGCCCAGGGATTCCTGGGCTTGCTCTGAAAGGACAAAGGGCTGTGTCACTCCAGCGGTGGCCCAGGCAGTTACCTGTGCTGCCAGGACGGTCCCCAGCCATGCCATGTCCCTCACTGGGGAGGGCTGGGACAGGATTTCCACCCTCTTCATCACGCCCAAGTCAGGCAGAGGCAGGTTTTCATCTGCAGCCAAGCACCCTGGGGAGCAACTCACTGCTGAACAGTTCTTAAAGGGATTTGAAAAACAAGCAGCCACGTGAAGGGTTAACAGTTTATTATATTTTTTTCTGAGTGATTTTATCACTGTCGTTAGAACATTCATTGAACTAAGTGAGAAATCCATCAAGACGTGACAGCAATGTGCAGACTAATGGCTGTTAGATGGTAATAATTTTTAATATGATTTTTATTTCACTTAATTTCATATGTGCTTGACAAAAGGTCCCGTGTCACTAGGGAGCTGTGTGGAACTGGGAATACGCTGATGTGAAGGTCTATTAAACCAAGTGTTTGAAGTATTTTTAAGTCCCAACTTCAGAATTCCAGGGAAAACTCCAGCATTTTAACCTTTTTTGGCAAGAAGTCAATGAGACAGCAGGAAAAGACGGCGTGCCAGCTCCGCGGGGCGGATCAGCCGTATGTGTACGCTGTGTGTTTCTCAGCTCAAGCTCATTTCTCCAGGGCTCCTCTGAAATGCCCGATGCAAAGCCCAGCTGACTGCTGGGCCCTGGTGGCTCCTCTTGCCTGAGTTCCTTTGGGGTCAGGAGGTGTGGGACAGGACCGGCCCGAGGAAGGAAGAGTCCCCAAACCCTGGAGGCAGCTTTGCCCATGATCACAAGTTTGTAAAGAAAGATGTGATTGACTGCTGGCAGGCACCACTGCAAACTAATAATCAATATTAATTCCAATAAATCCTGTCAATAGAAATAGACATAGACATAGACATAGACATAGACATAGACATAGACATAGAAATAGAAATAGAAATAGAAATAGAAATAGAAATAGAAATAGCCATTCCCAAAGTGTCATCCTCTGCAGCTGCAGCTGAGATCCAACCCCAGTCTTTCCCAGCTATAACCCCAAGAGCAGAACCATGGCTTCTGTCTCACGTCTCCACGGGTCTTTACCTGGTCCATCTCAAAGGTCAGGAATTTGAAGCAAACACTGATGTCCTTCTCTAGACAAAGTGTTTTGTTGTGCAGTGAATATGGAGCTGGACTTTTATTTTGATTATGTAATGCTGCCACGTGGTGAAGCCAGAATGTCCTTGGGCAGCTGACAGCAAAGCCCTGGCCACCTCAGAGCGAGGGAAGGTGGGATGAAGAGCTTTCTAATGCACATCCCATCAATGAATTTTCCCTTACCTGCAGCTTGCCAAGGCTCTTCTCCAAGAGCAAACCTCAGAGAAGTCTCTGGTGCAGAGGGAAAAGAGCAAAATCAAAGGCTGTTGGGGCATAGTTGGTGCCAGTGCCAGAAAAAAATGCAAACACTTAGGTTTTTTTAGAAATATATAAAAGAATTTGATTTGTGAAGGACTGAACCCCTCCTCCAAGCATCTGAGCATTGAATCTTCAGAGGTTTTACATTAATTCACTTTGGTACCTTGTTTTAACATCTCTTCCGAGGATGAGATCTGCCCTGGTGTCCCACCGACGCCTCTCAGTGCAGCTGTGGGAGGCCCCTGGAGCCCTGGCAGCTGTGGAGGAGCAGTGGGGAGCTGGTGGGGAGCTCCATGGGACTGGCCAGGGCACACGCTGGTGGGGAGCCCCACAGAGCCCTGAAAAGGCCAAGCCTGGTGTGTCAGAGATCCAGAAGATCCCAACTCATCTGCTTTCCTCAACAGAATCTTGCCCTGGCTGCTGCAAATTTAGCAAATCCTCTCATCCATCATCTCAACCCTGGACACCGGGATTCAAAACAGGGAGCCCAGACCCAGGAAGGCTTTCCCCCAGAGATGATGTTGTAATTAATGGTGGAAGACCTGTGAGCGCCTCACACGATAGCAGAGCCTTTTGGTATTAATTGCAAGGACTCAAAAACATTGCTGTGCCTTTAACACAGAAGAAGGGTGATGTGTGCATGTGCACGCGTGCTTAAGTATATAATATATAATATTTGTAGTAAGAGTCAAGTATGGGAGCTATACATTCCCCTGATAAATGGGAGGCTTAATAGAAAAGCCTGAGATAGAGAGATTTTACACAATCTGACACTGGTTTAAGGAAGCAATATCAACCATTGTTTAATGTAATAAAAAGCCAGAGGTGTAAGAAATGATGGTAATTCTATTGTAACTGAACTCGAAGATCCCTGTCAAATATGAGTGTGAATGTGGCAGTTATTTTAGGTATGTTTGTAATCTTTGCAGGCGTTTTGTCAAGGAGGCACTGTGATATTAGTAAGAGTGCACAAAGGCTCGGCAATGGTGTCATGCACAATTAATGTCCCCAGGTAGCAACTCCATTAGTCTTATGAAGTGAGCTCACAAATGGGAATACTAATGGGGACGCGCCTTGGGGCATTTGCTGAGCTCACTGCGAGTTTATTTCATACCCTTTATGCTCAACACCAAATTTACCTAGCCTGGATTTAAAACGTGTCTCATTACACAGGCAGCATCCTTTTACTTCAGTGCTTCCCTTTTAACATGCAAGATTTGCAATTCTAATCATATCAAACCCTGACTACTCTTGCTAAAAGGGAAAAAAAGGGATAAATAAATGGAAAAAACAATCTTACAATAAAGACTGTCTGGGGTTTTAATCTTCCCTGACAGGTTTTTTCCCTATGTTCATACGGTAGTGCGTGAGTTCCTGTTTGGGGACTCGGAGCCGCAGGTGGCACAGCCGGGGGTGGCAGGTTTGGGGGGCAGGACGGGGACCCCGTGGCCGGGGTTCAGGTGGGCACCAGCTGAGGAGGGTGCAGGGACAGCCCCTGCATCGCCCCAGCTCTGCGCCGCTGCACCGGGGAGGGAACAGCAGCTCTCGGCTGCAGCTGCCTGGGAGGATGCTCCGTGTGAGAGGGGCCAGAGGGACATGGGAGGTGTCTGGGCAGCCCTACCTGGGGGCAAGGTCATTGTCCCCCTGAGACACGCGGCACAGGGGCAGTCTGCCATTACCTGTGGGAGCGCTGTGATTTCTGTCGTGCTCGTTCCTCTCCTGAGAGCTTGCAAGGAGTGATACCCGGGCAGTGAAAACGCTGTCACTGCCTACCTGCAGAAACAGAACAGCCCATTTATGTCAAAGCAAGCAAATCTCCACAGCAAAGAAGCTTTCTGGGAAATAATCTGGAGGGGCATCAGAACGGCAAGAGCATCACCTTGTCCCCCTCCTGCCTCACTCCCTACCCCTCTCCTTGGCCTGGTCCCAGTCAGGAGCACCCCAGCTGTCACCATCCCTCTGGGCACAGCCGTCCTGGGGGCCGGGGTGAGACTGAGTCCCTGGGCAGGTCTGTGTGCCCATTTGCAGAGAGAGGCCCTGCCCGCAGAGCTCCCATCCCATCCCAGAGGACAAGCTGCCATCCTTGCTTTTGGAGAAGAAACTGAAATAGTGGGAAATAACAAACTTTTCCTAAAAAATCCGAAGAACGGGAGTTTAATTCCTGCTCTGACACACATCCATTTGCTTACCTGGTCCTTCCCCTGCATCCTTCTGCCCATGGGGAAGGGGAGTATCCTGCTCCCTGTCCTGGAGTTCAGCAGCCACCCTGGCTGGCAGCACCCTCCTGGGAAGGGGCATCTCCTGCCCCGGCAGAAAAGCCGTCATGTCACCAAGATACTGCTCAAGTGGCACAAGCCTTGTGGAACAGTGAGCCCTGGAAAGGCTGGGACATCAAGCAGCCTGTGCCCCCACACAGTCACTGCTTGAAGAGCCAGACTCCACAGCCGCTGCCTGCTCACCCGGGGAAAGGGCCCCATCCCCAGAACCGAGCCCCCCATCAGTGACCGAGCAGAGCCAGCCGTGCCCATGGCCGTGCCCGTGGCTGTGCCCATGGCCGTGCCCAGGCAGACCCAGTGCTCCCACGGCCGGACAGTCCAGCCCACAGCTGGGCTGCAGGAGCACTGCCTGATGCCGCCTCTCCCAGCCCCGAAATGCCAGATGAGCCCCGGACAGATTTATTTTCAAATCCTGACTCAATCACAGCATTGGATTTGTAATCACAGGCTCCAATTTTAGTGGAATAAATATACTAACAAAACTAATAGTTTGTTAGCTGCAAGGTAGGGACAATCAAAGTGTCTGCGGTGAAATACAAGGCTCCTCAGGAGAAACCCCTACATGATAAAGACATTTGGAGTTTTATTTTTTTAAATAAATATATAGTGAGGTGTCAAGCTGTTCCCAGTGCATGCCACTCGCTCGCACTGCATGTGTGTGTGCCCCCAGTGCGGGAGGGGGTGTTGGGAAAGTTCACCGGCGTGTAACTGTCTCCAGCCACAGCATGAGCTGCACCGGGAGAGGACATAAACCAAAATGACTCCTCAGGAACCCAGAGGAGAAGCAGGAACTGTTTGGTGGAGAATTATAGCTATGGGTGAAATTAGATGTACTCAGAGCCCCAAGGCTGAGAGAAATAAAAAGCATTTTAAATGGAGTGTAGAATTCATATTCCTCAGTCACTTCCAATAAATAAATCCTTGACAATTTTTTCTGTAAACAGTGGTTACACTTTGCTCTATTGTCTCCACATTGCATATTCCAGATGGGACCGTGGGCTCTGCACCCCAGCCAGGACATGCTCACCCACCTCTGCCCGGGGAGCGTGACCCAGGGCTGGTGGCTCCGCATTGAGCCCGGCGGGGTCTGGGGGCTCAGCGTGTAGGTTGTGTCATCAGGGCCCCCTCCTGCCACGACCCACATTTCAAGTGCCTCCTAAAACCTGAATCCCCCTGCCCTCTCCTTTCCCTTCCAAACCCACGGGGCAGGAAGCTGCGTGGAGCCCCTGCATGCCTTGGAGCAGGTCCCTGACGGGGCGTCCCTGCAGGCGGCAGGACAGTGCCCACCCCAGCACCGGCTGTGAAGCTGCACGCACAGCAAGGGCCTTCTCTGGCCATTCAGATTTCCATTTCATGAACAAATGAAGCATTTTATACTTTACGACTTCCCCGCAATGGCAGTCATCCCATTCCACCTGTCTGGGACAAGAGATGATGGAAGGAGAGCAAGAGTGCCGGGCTGTTGGCAGCTGGTGCTGAGTGCACGGGAGGACACGTTCACGTTCACCTAAATGGCAACTTTTATTAAGAACAGTAGTAACTCTCAGGGCAGTAACAACAGGCCTTCTCCTTGTGGGACTGTGGCAAGAGAGCACAAGCTGGGCACTCTGATCACGAGGTGGGGAATGCCCAAATGTGCTTGAGGTGTTGCTGGCCCCCGTGCCAGCGAGATTCAGGGACACGGCCAGGGCACACGCACAGCCCCTCGTGCTCCTCAGGCAGGAGCTGCTGGCACGGTGTCTGTGACACTCAGGGGACACACAGTGAGCTGCCATTGCCCAGGGAGTCTGTCTGTGTGAGGGGGCTCCCAATCCCACCCCAGATCAGCACCTGGCAGCCTGGAGCAGCTCCTGGACAAAACAGTCCTTGGCCTCTCCAGGGGCTCCTCAGCAGGGAGAGAGAGGCAGCAGTGTGGGGTCACTCACGGGGACACCGTGTCCTTGGGCCAACTGCAGGGAATTACATCTTCAGACTCCGTTATCCGTCGGACAACAAGGCCTTGGAGAGCCCCTGTGTGAGCCAGGGGCTCTGGGCTGGGGACTCCTCACTGGCTGCTAGGGAAAGCCGGAGCACGGCAGGTCCGATAAACCCGCAGCACTGGAAAAAGGCATGGAACGCTCTTCTGCTGGAGGAGGCAGCCTTGCCAATCTGAAGTCCTTTGTGGGAGAAGGCAAATCCAGTCACAATAGGGATTTAAAGCCAAAATGCATCAATCCAGTTGGTCTTTGTTTGGAACAGTTGGGCAGCATTTTTACCGGATTGAGAATAATTGATCTAAACAGCTGAGTAGTTGTCAACGTTGTTCAGCATTTAATTCTGCAGAGAACTTTGATATTGCTTTTTATTTGAAATGTTGGGTGGATTCAACTTCGTTTTGAGGGTTTGCCCTGAATCTCTTTGGGAAAAGTCTCTTGTCCCTGGAGGATTTCTCTGAGTGGAACACTGAAAACCAAGTATCTCTGAGGATCTTGGTGTTTATTTGATAACTGCTGCTGTAGTAACAAAAAGAGGGGTTTGTGCAGTTAATATTAGGGCATCATTTCTGCTGAGTTTCAGAGGGTGACTAAGACCCCAGCACCACAACAGCTTCAGCAACAGGAACCTGAAGAGCAAATGCAAACACAAGCAGTTCCAAGGAGATCTTGGAAAACCAGCCAAACTGCCAGAGGGGACGATTCAGGTATGCTTTTCTTTTTTTTCATATGAGAGATTTTAAATTTCTCTAGTAATTCTAAAAGACAATAAAAATTTCTGCTATATGCATATTAGACCATGACTAGCAGAAGAAGATGAAGAACTAGAGGTGTGGAGACAACAGATTCAGCCCCAAGCTCGCTCGTTTATTTGTGGCTAATTAAAGGTGTAAGATTTTTCCGTTTATTAAGTACTGTTGCCAAGTTCATTGTTTGCTCACCCCTAAACCATCTTCACCAGCCAAAGGTAAATTCCCCCTCTGTGGTGAGACTTCTGTCAGTTTGTGTCACAAATCCCCCATCCATGGCTTCCACCGTTGCCGTAGGAACCACCACACCCCTGGGGCCTCGGGGATTCTGCAGGAACCAGAGAAGGAACATGCAAAGCACTGCCCTTTTCCCACTTGGACCTGCATCTCCTGGCCTCTCTGAAGTTGGCTGGAATGCAGCATCCCTCCACAAGTTGCTCAGGAATCACCTGCTCTCCCCAGCTCCCGGTTCCTGCACTGGGCGCAGTGGAAGGTGCTGCGATGCCCAGCCCAGGAGAGGCTCAGTTCGGAGCAGGGCTGAGCGTGGAGCCGGCAGAGTGGAGCAGGGATGGTGGGCAGACTCACCTCCTCCCTGTCCTTGCTTCCAACAAATCTGCTCAGTAGGAAAACCCGAGTGAAGAAAAGTACCGGAGGAAAGCTGTGATGAAACATCAGAATCACCTCAGTCTTCCCCTGCAAACGGCTCCCAGAAGCAGCAGCAGAGCTTTAAATCCCTCAAACGGGTTGGACAGCTGTCAGTCTGGAGCAGCCCCTCTGCCTCTCTCCTTTCAGGAGCTTTTCCCATGAAATTGTTCACCATCCGCTGGGATTCAGGAAGCAGGAGAGACACGAAGAGCTTTTGTCTTCTGCTGTGGAATCTCCATTTGGGGAACCCAAAGGAGCGCTGCCCGTGGAGCAGTAGGGAATATCTACTTCATTCCTTGACACTGAAGCCTTCATTCAGGCTGATGTGGTGCCAACAAATTTACTAAACTTTTTGTAACTAGCAAGTTATTGAGTGTCACTTTAGTACAGTGTGTGTGGAAAACGCGTGGAAGGTGCCAAGAATGCTGCATAGTCTTTAACTATTACATTAAGCATCTGCTGCTGCCATTTATGGATCAGATAGCATTTTACTCTTGAGATATTTGATTTTATTACCTTCTAGGGAGAGAGCCAAACAAGTGTTCTTATTGATTTGCACATTAAATATATTAGTAATAAAACAACATCTCTGTAAACCAATTGTAAAATCAATATTAATTGGTACCAAAATATCACAAGTAGTTGAATTACAATTAAAGAGGGTAGCTTCAAAGTCTCCTCCCAACCCAGAGGTGGTGCATCCAAATGAGAGAGGGACACCAAATCTGAGCAGAACAACAGTGTTGGAGCAATTAACATCTGTTCCGAGTAAAACATGAAGGGACACTCAGATGTGTTTGAGGAGAGCAAGGGTCACTGAGATTAAGTTAATGGAGAGCAGCTCACTTGGGCTGCATGGGCACATATTCAGCTGATTAAATCTTGTGGGAACAGATTCAAACCTCGCTTCTGGCTTTGTCTGCACTGCTGTGCTGGGGTCGGTAAGGTCAGGTTGGGCAGAACTGTGGGGTCGTGAATCTGAGCCAGGGTCCCAAAGGCCAAAGCAGAGCTCAAAGAGCACAAGTGGTGGAAGCAAAGAGCTGCTCAGAGAGAGCAGAGCCTGAGAAATATCCTCTGCACCCAGTGGTGAAACTCTCACATGGGAGAATCGCACCCGGGCACTGCCCAGGCCATGTCCGTGCAGCCAGTGCCCACGCTGCCCACCCGGGACGTGCACGAGAGCCCTGGTGCACCAGTGCAGGTGCTGGGCTGTGTCCTGCCCTCAGGACAGGGCAAAGGAACGCCTGCCCTGAGGGTCAGAGGCATCTCACAACAACAATGTGATGATCACGGGGGTCAGTTGGCCTTGCTGGAGTCCCATCAGCTGGGAATCCAGTCCACGCTTTCTGTGGGAGCAGAAAACCCTGTCTAAAGAGACAAACACTTTCCTGGCACCCACGGGGAGGACTGGGCTCACCAGTGGGTGCTCTGTCCGTGTGACGGAGTGCAGCTCACGCGTGGGCATCAGCACCCACCGGGCACCGCAGCCCCCCAGTGCCACGTACCCCTCCCCAGTGTGAGCCGGCCCCTTGCGAGCCTCAGGTACCCCGTGGGAGCAGCCAAACACATCTTGTCCGGGCTGGGGGACTCCTGAGACAGCCACAGGTTCACTCCCACGAGGGAGTCACAGCCCGCCACCCACCACTGCCCACACTGACCCTCGGGGACGGATCCACCCAAAACACCGACGGCGGAGCTGCCAGCTGAGCCTGCCCTCGGCCCGGGGACACCGACCTGGTTGGAAATGTCTGAACGTTAATTACCTGAACAAACTGCCGGCAAACAAGTGAGAGTCCGAAAACTCTTCTCAGAAATGATATGGTGAATAATTGTAAATAATTAATGACATTGAAAAATGTTCATGAGAAATTCTTTAAAAATACATTATTTATTACAATTATTCATCAAGTTCTGTTTGACATAGATTTTCCTTTATTTTTTCTTAGTAGTTACTCTATTGTGAAAGTTTAAAATGTTTAATTTAGTGGCATTATATTTTATTAACTTTTTTTGCTTCAGGGCCTGCAGAAATTTTGCATTAATGATTCGTACCTTGATAAATAATTACAACAGACCATTGTGGTTTAAGCAGATCCCAGAAAATGGGTGTTCACAAAGGCATGGTAGAAGAAATCCTTTCCTGGTTTTAAAAGGTGCCATTTTTGGAGCAGGATTGTCCTTTCCCTCCGCTTCCCTGGCTGACAGGGACACGGTTTGCGGGGAGCCCGGCACAGAGGGAAGGTCCCCCGGGAGCTGTACAAGCTCTCCAAGGGCCATGGAGGCTGTGGAGATTTGCTTCCAACGTGCCAGCAAGATTTCAGGCTTCCTTTACCTACTTAATATCACGAAATAAGAGGTCAGGATGTCGGGTGAGGGGTCCTTTTAACGTCCTTCAAGGGCCAATGGGAGGATTTGGCTGCTTCCTTGTTGTAAATAATGCAGAAAATGAGCAGTTTTTAAAGACTGTCCAGTGGGATTAGGAAGACTTGTTTTAATTATATGAAAACAGCATGGGTGCTTAGGCAGATGTTTGAGCTAATTGTTTTGAAAGCAGACCCTCTTGGCTATGAGAGAATCATTTATTTTGACTGATTTTTTGCAATTCCTTCCACGATGCAGG
>VZTA01008235.1:190466-231094 GCA_013398855.1 Mohoua ochrocephala
ATTATGTTTTTATTTCTACCTAAACTGTTAATTAGGCACTTAGAAGATTTTTTATTGAGGGGTAAGTGTAACAAGCTGGTGCTTTTCCCGGCCTCCCTCCCGTGGGCGCTGGCGGCTGCCGGCCCTGCCCGCGGCGGGGGGCTCTGTCCGGGGCCGGGGTCCCCAGGGTCCCCCCGCACAGGGGGATGTGCCACCCTGGCGAATCGCTGCCTGTGTGCACGGGCATGCGCTGCTGCTGCTGCTGCTGCTGCTGCTGCTGCTGCTGCTGCTGCTGCTCTGTGCCAGGTGCCACCACCAGCACCGCGCAGAGCCGGAGGCACAGGCACCGCACCCCCACCCACCCAGGTGGGAGCTGCAGCCCCCCTGCCCCCCAGCTGCCCTCCCCAGGCCTCGCCACCCCTCGCTGGGCAGGAGCGCTGCACCTGAGTTTGGCATCCCGGTGTTTACTGAGTGTTTCCCCCAGTTTTTCCTCCCTGAGCACAGGGAGAGGGATGGTAATTGCCTCAAAGTGAGGAGCTTAATGAGGTTCTGACTAACCCACAGATTTTAACGTGGTCACCACTGGTGTGCCCCCATGCCACTGACCGCTCCTCTGGGACATTGCCTTCCCAGGCACTGCACAGGCTCCCCAGGGACAGCAATGTCCGTGTGCCCTCATAGCTCCCCTCCAGACAGTGACCCTGTCTTGGCATGAGGAGCCTGCTGCTCTCCCCAGCAAACCAGTCCATCTCCTCCAGAACTGGGTGTGAGTGTGGCAGGGAGCGCAATGCAGAGGGCTGTGCCGGCCTGCCAGCTTGCTGGGAGGGAATCCATGTGTTTTAAAAGCAGTTTTCCTAACGCCAGGTTGAATCAACTCCCCAAAGGAAGGGATTTACAGATTTGAGAAGAGTGCATCAACTGGTCTTTGTGTGCAGTTGTTCTCCCGGTGCCCTGCCTGGTCCTCATCTGTGGAGAAACTTGGGAAACCCCAAGGAAAGACACAGCGATGAAGATCACCATTTCAAAGGTGGTTTGAGTGGCGACAGGTTCCAGCAGTCTGGTGGGAAATAGGAGGTTTCAAGGCTGTGACCATGATGGGGTGGCGAGGGCTGGGCCCTGCCCAGCTGGGGTGCAGCGCTCCTGGGCAGGGCTGGGGGCTGGGGGTCGAGCCCCCGGCCGGGCAGGGGGGTTCAGCGTGTGTGAAAGCAGCACCGAGGGTCACGCCTGCTCTGGGCACATGAAAGCCTTCGTTTTAAGGGTTTTCTGCTTTGGTTGTTTTGAATCTCTTTTCTCCATTGCTCTTTTTAAACTTGTTTTTAATTTGTTATTCTCTTTGTAGGCCTCCTTTATTTTTATTCTACTTTACCAAAGCGCCTAGATTTTATTCCCATCCCAGCCTTATTAGCATTTTGGTCTTTGATCTCTTTTTAAAAGGATTTACACCACGGTTTTATGATTCAATTTTCCAAAGTGTATTTTCACATAAGCTACAGAAATGGCTGAGACAAGAAAACTTTACAGAGAAGAGAGCTGCTCCCTGCAAGGTTCCTTGATGGAGACAGGGGCAGGGGTTGTCGCAGGCTCCACTGACGGCAGAGCACCCCACATCCCAGCACCTCTCCCCGCAGCACCCTGGGTGCCAGGTGTCCCCCACCATGTCACCCCCGAGGACCAGATTTGGACGGGGCTGCCCGGTGACTTCCACCCAAGCAGCACATCTCCTCTCAGCCACACAACCTTTAGCGGCTCCTTGCTAGGAATCACTTTCTAATGAGCACAACAAAGAGATAACAATTAATGAGGAAGCAAAGCATTTATTTCTGAGCCCTAATTAACATTATCCCAAGCATTCTCTCAATGCTCTTTTGATGTCATAAAGCATGCTGGAACTATAAATGAGCTGCTCTCCCATTAACACTGCCATGCCCCCATCCCCTCCCTCTGTTACCCAGGCATTAACCAAACCACTACATCCACGGGAAGTTAAAGGCTGCATCTTTATTCACAAGAAAACAAGATAAACAATCTGCAGGTGGATTTTTTTGTGATGTCCCAGAATGGGAAGGGATGAAAATACAGATACCACAGCACTCTGGAGAGGGCACATGCTATGGACATGCTCCCGGGCTCCTACGCAGGCACTGGGGTCACCCGGTCTCTCCACCTTGCATGCAGAAGTGGGTCTCCACCATCTGGAGTTCAGGTCAACCATATTTTTTGAATGGAAAAATAATTCTAGCCTCTTCCCAAGCCAAAGCATGCCTGAGTTAAAGTGTCCCCACTTCCATGGGTCTGCAGTGGTGAAATTGCATGTTCTTCCTGGAATGTGACATGGAGACGCACAATTTCCTGCCTTGCATGACTCAAATCCAGAGCTCTTCCAGCTCAACTCGCCTTCGCTCTGCAAAAAACAAAGCTGCAGGTACCTGCCAGGCTGTTACAGGGATCGTGTCACTGCCAAGACCGATTGTGTTCACACACAGCATCTCCCCAGTATTTATCTGTTTTATGTGGCTTATCAGGTGCCAGTGAAACCTCTGTTCCTGACGGGGTAACGCAGGCTTGAAGGCAAGAGGAACCCTCTGGCTTATACCACATCCGTTACTAATCCACCGAGACGCAGCACATCAATAACAATGCTTGAAAGGAGCGGAGCTGTCTCGCAGCCCCTTCCCCTGCACACACGCTCGAGCTGCTGAGCTCCAGGTGCTCCCTGAGCAGGAATTTTGTGGATGAAACTCCAGTCCGGGTGGGAAGAGGCCCATTCTGTGTGCCCTATGCTTGACAGAAGGAAGCCGATGGAATTGGAATTGGCTCCGCTTGGACCCCCCGTCTGCTTTTACAGCCCAGCCTCTAACCGCGCTTTCACGTGAGAGCTGTCACTGCGACTGCTCCCCCGGTGCACCTCAGCCAGAGCTGTGCTGCAGCAGCAAAGAGCATCTTCTTCATTATTTGGCTTAAGACTGGCGTTATATCAGCGTTTTAATGTGCCTCTTTGTGGGAGGGAGCCGCGGGACGAGCTGTACCTGCTGTGTGTGACCCCGACCCCGTGTGGGCCAGGGCTCAGCACCGTGTGGCCGGGGACACCCCACGGCCCCCGGCCCGCGCTGACATCCCCCAGGCGCTGCCCACAGCCCTCTCCTGCCACGCCGACCCCCCCGGGCAGCCCTGCATGCACTGGCACCGCTAAACCCTTCCTGCCTGCGGCACGGAGAAGCCCCAGCACCTGGGCATTTCGGAAAGCGTGTTAATTTCGCAGGGGTTAAGCAGGGAGCGGAAAATCGGTGACAATGGCTGCGAGAGGAGAGCAGATGAGAGGAGCTGCCCCGTGTCCCTGGACACCTGGAAAGCAGGGGACACCCAAGAGCTCCCTGTGCAAGAGCGACCCCCTGCCCAAACCATTTGTCATTAACCCCCACTTAAGAGAAGAAGGAAGCCGCGCAAACCATTAGGAAGATAATTGGTCTCTTCTCTGTGTTTCAATAAAAGCGAGGGACAAAACACCATGTATGTGAAATAAGTACTTTAGGATAACAGCACCCGTCACCTTGACAACTCGGTCAGAGGTCTCGGCGTGGCGGTGCCTGTTCAGTGAGGTGTGAGGAATAGAGGACGCCGGGGACAGGGGGAAGATACTTGTCTGACCAGCAGAGATGTGAGGACCACAACAGCCTGTTAGCCGCAGGATTTCTCAACAGCCAGCAGCTTTCACAAGCAAACGTCGCAAAAATAACCCCTGCGGAGCCGGGGGAGCGGGGGTGGGCGCGGGGCGGGCGCGGGGGGGGCGCAGTCCCGGTGCCGGCCGTGGCCTGGCTGTCACACGCTGTCACGGGCGAGCCCGGGCCCCTGCGGGCACAGGGACAAGGGGGTGCCCGCAGCTCAGACGGGGTTCCGCCCGTGCTGGGACAGTGTTCCCGTGGGCAACGGGGAGCGCACGAAGCGCCTCCTGCGCTGCCCAGCCCGGCCAGCCCTGCGCAGGGCCGGGGACAGCCCGGGACAGGGTCTGGGGGCACCCGCGGGGACACAGCTCCCCCGAACGCTCCCCAACACACCAACACGTAAAACAACATAATATTGCAAACAAAAGGTGACAAGGTAACATACTAATATGAACAGACACAAAATCAATAGGAATTTCTATTTAGGTAGGAAATCAATAGGAATTTCAAGGTAGGAAAAAAGGAAATTACTTACCTTTAATTTGAGCTCTCTTCAAGTCTGGTTCTCCATAGAGGGGCGGCGGTGGCTGGCAGGGCTGGGGCAGCAGGAGTGCCGTGGGGATGATGGCAGGGCCACCTCCCCGGCCGCACCGGGGCCACACGTCACCCCCCTGAGGTCCCTGCCCTGCCCCACGCGGGAGGAGGTGGGGCCGTGGCCCGAACCAGCCCGTGGGTCCTGGGCATCCCTGCCCGGAGCAGGACAGGGCTTTGCCGAGCCAGGTGGGCACGGAGCGGGCGGATGCTGCACAGACCCCTCGGGCGCTGGGAAGGGAGCACCCGCAGCGAGGGGGGCCAGGTGCCCGAGGGGTGCAGTGATGGCTCAGAGCTTCAACTTCTACTGTCCTCATCCAGCAGCGACGGCACCTCCATGGCGGTGTTTGCAAAACAGGCCATCCTTGGGAAGAAAAAGTCAGTGCAAGGTGCCTGGGATGTGGCAGCTCAGCCCTCACCCCGCAGGACGATGATGCAAATGGGCTCGCTGGTCCGTGCAGAGCCCTTCTGATTCCAGCACGCCTTGGCCAAGGCTCCCGGCTCTGGCTGTGCGAGGCTCTCAGAAAGACGAGGGCCTCAGTTTGAGTCCCTTTAAATCAAAAGATGCTATGAAAGTGAGAGATTACTATTTTGTTAAAAGCAGAGCTAGCTGTGCCTCAAACACTGCCCCTTCACTTGCTTAAAATTAAAAGACTTCTAGAAGCATTAGTATTCCACTGAGGATCTCCAAATCACCTCCTGATGTGGTTGAAGGTGGAAACAATTTTAAGCCACCGTTTCCAGTTAGATTTGAATGCAGCAGCAAAGTCCAGTGTGCCAGCATTTTGCATTTCATTCATTCACGAGTGCTAAAATGGTCCGGTGAATTTTAATTTGCACAGAATGGGAGGGAGGCAGGAGTTTGGTGAGAAGTGGGCAAGGTGGGCCTTGGCCAGGGAGCTCAGAGCCAGGAGAGCAGCTGTCTCTGGGTGTGGGGACAGAGGGCAGCATGCCAGAGCTCCGGCTCCGTGCCTTGGGCTGCCCTAAGTTCTCCCGGGGCATCCAAAGGTGCTTTTCTCCTCCTCCACGTGCTCGAGCAGTGCCTCCTTGGCAGCCCACCCACTGCAGGCAGAGCAGAATAAGGGCAAAGTCCATCTGGCCCTGGGTATTAACCCTGGGTTGTGTCTCCACTTTTCTGCCATCACGGGCTGCTTGAAAAGCACATTAACCCCAGGTGTAACAGCACTGGTTGGAACAGCCAGCAAGGGGAGAGTTTTCAGCAGAATATAAACAAAAAAGGGAAAATAACCACGGACAAAGGATTTTCTTGGCAGTTCTCTTGGTTTTTTTTGCCAGAGGTCCATATGATGCTGTGTCCCACCACAGAGGTGTTGGAGACCTCCTGAGGGGATGGAGTCTGGCAAAGGGAAAGAAGCAGTGGTAGAGTGCAGGTCTGCAGCACAACCTGGCAGTGTCCCAGCTCGGACCTCCGTGAAAACCAGCAACAAATCAGCTCCACTTGCCGAGGACGCTAAATTGAGGTAAGTGCTGAATGAGCTTGCAACAGCACAACAAAAATCCAAAGGATTTTATCATCTTTGTAGCAGAAGGGACATATGGTAAATAAAATTTAATGCTGCCAAATGGGGAGAAATGTAAAATGGCCTAAGAACCATAAAGCAAAGAGCGGCATGAATGGAGGCGAGCTGGTGCAAGAGGGAGGATCTGAAGATAAAGAAACAACTGAGATAATTACAAAAGCATTGAATGCGTCCATGGATATTCGCCCTGGTTGCGAAGTAGCCCCGGCCCTGGCAGAGGCACCTGGTCCAGTGCCATGTGGGGACTGGCTCCTGCAGGCACTCATTGTCCCTGTCCCTTTGTCTCTCTCACGCGTTTGGATCTCAGAGCTCTGTTCCCTCCTGACACCCCTCCCTGGGGACTGGGAGAGCTGATCTGAGCGGCCACCTCCTCTCTTGGGGTAGGTCAGAAGTGAATGACTCTCTCCCTGAGACAGTCCCCTCCTGTGTGAAGGTCAGGACCTTCCCCAGATTTCATGGTTTTAGTCTGGACTTCCCATTCCACAGTTCTGGCTTCTTGATGAGACCCAGTCCTTAAGTCCCTTGCACTCCTGGGGCAGTAAGGCCCCATCCCAAGCCCAGATTGTGCTGGGGTTCAGAGGCAGGCACAAGGCTTGTGGGCCTCTTTTGCCTTTATTGAATAACACCTTTTTTTTTCCCACCATGGAAACTGCAGCCAACTTCACATTTCCCTGCAACACCATGCTTGTGCCTAATTAAGCTCTATTAATACTAATGAACAGACTCACCATAGCCCATCACTTTAGTTCTTAATCTAATGCCATGTTGTGACACTTGTTCAATGATGATTTCAGCCCATGAATCAAATCATTGTGGTTCAGCCCATATGCCCGGCTCCCTTCTCACGTGAGAGCGCAGAGAAATCTAGGCCAGCATACAGGAAAACTGGATAAGGAGCTTCCAATTAAATAAAAAGTCAGCCACAAGGCCAGGTTGTCCCAGTGCGGGGCAGCAGCTGCGGGAAGGGGCAGAGGTCCTGTGCGTGGTGCTCCAGCCCAAGCAGAGCCCAGCCCCAAAGCTCACGTGCAGGAGGGAAAGAAGCACAGAAAAGGAGCAAAGAGGGACACCAGGGGGGAAGGCTTCATTAATGAGGAACCCAAGAGTCCTTTCCTTCTTTTTTTCCCCCCTTCCACATCCCAGAGAAGAACTGAATTCAGTTATTCTGGGAGGAGAGGCCACTCCTGCACTGAGTACTGGCTCTTGGAATAAATGGTTTGTCAGATTTGCAAATTCTGAAAAAAAACCAACTCCCCTTTCATCCCAAAGGTTTCATGAAATCAAAAATGCTCTTTATTCCTGATATGTTCCTATTGCTTGTCACCTAGCTTTGTAGGGTGGTGCAAAATTTAATTCCTTCCATACCTGCAGACAATTCCCAAACTTTTTATGTTCCTCAGGCACTGGTTTCCCATTGCAATGAGTCACAAAGCACCCTGTCTGTGCTGGGTGCTGGACTGGGGCCTCCATTCTGTGCTCTCTGTTTAATGCTGCTGAATTATTCAGGTGGGAAACTCCACTGAATACAAAGGTTCAAATAAGAAACATTAAAGTTAGAAAACCCCAGGTTTTCAGAAGTACTGGAAGTGAAAAAAATATTTCAGCCAGGTTGATTTATGTTTAAAATACTGAAATATACTGCTGCACTGATCGCTTTGAATTGTGCTGTCATGCTGGGTGGCAGAAAGAGATGAGATTTTTCAATATGTTAAAGTGTAAATGTTGTTAAAAACACAGTATTAGGAGATTAAGATTCTGACCCTTTACGTTCCAATGATCGTAAAAATCAGACTCGCAGCCCATTACGGAACAGCTTGCCGAGGCATCACACTGAATCACTCCACCACCAGGATGCTATAACCCTGCTCGAGCTTATTCATAGGCATCTGCTGATGTGGCATCTACATCAAACTGTGAATGCAAATGCAACGTGGAGGGCTTGGATGTGCTTTAATAAACCCTGCCAGGTCCCCCCTCCTCATCTCGGAGCCCTGGGGGAGAAAGGGGCTCCTGCAGCTGTGGGACATGGCAGCCACAGCCCGTCCCAGCGCCGGCCCCGCAGCTCTTCCTCCTCCTCCTCCGTTCATCCCAAATTCACCTTGCTGGGAGCAGTCCGAATCTGGACAGCTCCATGCAGAAAGCCCCATGGATTGCAGTTAACCAGGCCTCGCTTTCCAGAAGAGCAGAACACGAGGGGCTGTTTGCTGGGCACACGGAGCCGCGTCCCCCCTGCAGCCTGGGCACCGCTGGGTCCCTCGGGCACCCGGGCCAGGAAATGATCGTTTCCATCCAAACCTTCTGGTCAGAAGGCTGCCAGATGGGGAAGAGATATCCACCCAAGACCCTCCCATGGACCTGCCCTGTCCCCCTCAGCCAGGGGCTGGTCCCCAGTGGGACGGCTGGGCTCATCTCCTCCCAGGAGAGGCGGGGACAGGCAGTGCCACCAGCTGAGGGTGCAGCCTCTGATCCTTCCAGCAGCAGCAATTATTTAATGTAATGAGGAGGATCCAGGCACTGGAACTTTTCAGAAAGATTTAATGTTTTATGACAGACCAAAACTGTGTAATGAAAAAGCCTGATTTTGTGTGTGGGAAGATACTCAGAAATAAAATGTATGCTGGTGCCTGGGAGGCTGAGGCAGATGAGTTCTGGAGCCCCTCTCAGCCTGACCTTCCTCCCAGCCACCCTCCTCCAGTGGGACAGCACTTCTCACCCATCCCACCATCCCTCCCGGCAGAACACGGCCCTGCCAGTGGCACCAGAGGGACACAGGGCCTGTGGGACAGCTCACCGGCCAGGCTGAACCTCCAGTGCCCTCCTCACGGACAGCTGGGGCTCGCCACAGAAACATGCAGATTCTGGCTTTTATTTGAAGCAGGTTTGAAAGAGCAGTGAAGGTTATTGAAAACATAACGAAAGCTCCTCCTTATTTCATTAAATACAAATGTGAGTGGGGTCATCAGTTTTTATAGGGGCTCGTAAAGCATCCCTCTTGTTCAAATAGGCTATCAAATCACCCAGGGCTCCTCTCTGTGAGGAGCGCAATAAACCCAGAGTTTCTTCTTTAAGAAACTCATCTCAACATCATAATAAAATAACCTTAAATAATACAGTATGGAACAGGTTTTCAATAACATAATTATAGGCTTCCATTTTTTTCCTGGCAGGTCATTTCTTGGTATCTATTTTGGATGCCATATTGCAGAGGAAGGGGGTAGGGATGGAAGCATGGGCGGATTTTGCAGCATGTCCTGAGGTCACAGCAGATCACCTTGCCTTTCCTTTGTGTGATGCAGGCACCGAGAGGCTCGGGGGAGCCGGGCAGAGCTGCAGCCTGTGGAGATGGGACAGCAGAAGCAAAGGTTAGCTTGGGTCACGCCTCTGAGCACCAGATCCCACGGCAAACCCTCCTCAGAGCAGGCTGGCCAGCACAGGGATGGCCAAGGTTTTAGATGATCCTCTGTCTGTGAAGAATGGAGGAGGAACATCCATTGATGGGGCAAACACAGATGGGGACAGCAGCGGTTGGTATCATTCAAAGCCTTCGCTGTCACCCAGCAAAAAATCCCCCATATTTTACTTTGTTTTCTTGATCACAGCACTCATCCAGAAAGGATTTTAGATGGACAAGTTGCCTGGAATAAGATCTTTGTAAAACCAAAGAACTGTATTTATAACCCCAAGGTTCATCCTAGCCCCTCTTGGGCATTCTCACTTCAGTTTTAGAGAAGGTGCATTGTTTTTTGTGTGCTTACATTTGAAGTTTTATTTACAAATAATAATTAGCAGATGCTTGCAACAGGCTCTAAGTCTGAGCTACTTCAGGACAACACACACACAAATCTCAAACCAGAGTGATGCAACTGCAGAGCCAACTCTGGTGCACAAGTTACGTGCCCAGGTGTACACACACACCCCATCCCACACACTCATGTAGAAAATCAATCTGCGTACATCATCTGCGCGTGTTTGCAGATAATACAAAGTTGTGTTTAAAAAAAAGGAAGAAGGAAAAGCCTCAAGTGGCAGAGCAGTTAAGGAACTCCTAGGTGTTTTTAATAACATTGATCAGCCCAAATGAAAAAAGCCAGAGCAGTGGGAGACAGGAGCAGGCAGCAGATGCTGACATTCTATCACAGCAGACACATATTGACTAGCGGTCTGAACAAGTCACTCACTCATCAGCGGCCGGCCTGATTGAGTTGCCTGCAGCCAGTAAATGAGCCTTCCATCCACTGTGGGTCGAAATGAACTGCAATCTTTTCAGACCTCGTTGTTGGCCAAATGAGAGATTTAAAACCCCGGAGGACTCCAAATGAATTTACCAAGGAGCCACAGTGACTAACAAAGCTACAATACATCAGCGCCGGGGCACTGGATATTACACACACTGCTGGGTGATCAGCACTGGGTATTTCGCTGGCCGTGCTGATCAGCCGCGCCGAGCCATGCAGGGGTAACCAGATTAACCAACACAAAGTGTGTAAACCTTTTATGGGTTCTTTAAGGATTTAAAGATTTTGATGAGAAAACACTACAAGTTTCCCGGGGGAAATTCGCTGTTATTGATTTAATGTTTGCTTGCATGCTACCTGTCAATTTTCCAAGAGCTTCAGCAACAAAATTCGTATTTGATATTTGACAGATCTCTTCCTAGTTTGCATGAGCAGAGCAGCGGAGTGCTTTCGGAAAGAGCTCCTTTCGAAAACAAAAGAAGGGTGACTCCTGCACACACCCGTTTAACCAAGACATAACCTCAGGCTAAAACAAATTCCAGGACCAACTACAAGCTCCAAACACTTCAGAGGACGGCTAGGGATGGGTCAGACTGGCTGGATTTGTCAGTCAAATGGGGAAATTCCAATCTTGTTCAGGGACTGGCTGATGAAACGTTCCTCACCCATGCCCGTGCATGTGTGTGTGAACACATTGCATGTGGTCACGGTGATGGAGGGATTATATTGGCTCTTCCTCCTGCCTTTGACTGAGATTAGGAAGTTCAGGTTCCTCAGGTCCATTCAGGCATGCTGGAAGTGTGTTTGCTGTGCTGAGACCAGGGATGTGAGGGGAGCACACAACAGCACCGGTCTCAACCAAAGCCGTCAGAGAGCCTCCAAAGAGTCAAATGTTGAGCACACATGAATCCAGGGCAAAGACCACAGAGGGCAGGAACTGAGAAAGGAGCACTCCCTCCATGTTCCCTGTGGGTATGGGGAGAGATTTCTCAGAGTTCCTCCAGTTTGAGGGACTCAGCATGCCTGGGAGAGAGGCAGAGCCCTCTGCAGCCCAGCACTGCTCTCCCCGGGCAGTGAGTATTCCATTGCTAACACTTCCATGATAACAAAGTGTTCACTAGCAGGGGAGATGAATGCAGTGCTCCTTCCCCCTCACAGCTAATTCCTCCCTCTGTGCAGGTGCTGACCTGCTCCCTCTCTCGCTTGAGCAGAGCACTGTGCAATGATTCAGGCCAGGCTTCACTCCCTGCTCTCCCCGGGTACTCTCTCCTGATCAGTGCACCCCCAGCACCACACAGTTCTGTTTGTGGGTTACTTCATTCCAGCTGAATGTAGTAAAATGGTTTGTCATCTCCATTTTTTTGCTGTAGTGTCCTAGAGGAATATGCTCTGGAATGCCTTCAGCAAGAGCCTCTAATCTGGAAGAGTCATTTCTCCCTCTGCCTCTTGCAGTAGAGGAGGAACGCAGTGGCTGCTGGCTGGAAAATTAGCCCAGGGAACTCTCTCCTCTGTCTGTCTCTCACCTCATTAGACTAGTGAGAAAATGTAATTGTAAGTCTCCCAGGCTTTCTCCTCACCGGCTGGTGGGGGATTGTGCTTCACAAGGGCTGGGAGGGGCAGAGCTGCGCCCGGGTGTTGGCACCGCACGTCAGCCGAGCCTCCCGCCTCCGACCACGGGCAAACTGCAGGAGGGTCCCCCTGTGCCCCACCAGGGCTGCCCCCTCCCCAGGGCAGCTGTCCCTGTGCCACCTCATGTCCCACCGAGGCAGGGGCACCACAGACCGGCAGGCAGAGGCCACTGCTTGGCCACGCGCCCATGTGCAAAGCTGGGCAAGGACGGCGTGGCGACGGCCACGCTCTGCAGCCCCGGGGCCAGCCCTCTGTCCCCCGGGCACAGCGTGTGGGTGCAGGGCTCCGCTGGGGAGAGCGTGGAACACAGTGTGTTGGCCATGCTGGCCCTGGCTGGCTCCTGCACGGCAGGGGCTGCTGGTGCCACCATGGCCCTCCCGACACAGCCAGCGCGGGGCTCATGGGGACACCACTCTCCAAACCCTCGGTCCCAGTCCGCAGCACCGCACCTCTTCTGGCTGTTACAACTGTACCTTCTTTTCTTCAACTGTTCCACTCTGGATTAACTTCCATGCCTGCTTTGCTGGGATTGCTGATGGCAAGCGCCAAACATTTGCTGGGAGGTGAAGCCGCAGGTCCGAATGAAATGCGGTGTCTGCCCCTGAGATCCACAATAAAGGGGATGTTCTTCACACCAGCCCCTGATCACACACGTGCATTTGGCGAGGTTAACAGAGATTCATATGCACAGGCTGGTTTTGGTGTAGGATGGGAAATGCTGAGGCTGAGTCCGACCAGCTCAGCAATAACGTGTCCACCGTGTGTTTTAAGGCAGGAAGCAACGCCTCAGCTGAAATCACTTAAACAAAAAGATTGCAGTGAGGGGCATAATGCAAGAAAGTAATAAGGTTTAAAACAGGTCAGAGCCCTTTCCCTGCTCCACTGCTCCTGAGTGAGATGCATTATTTAATGGTCTTTGGTCACCGCTGATATACTGTTGATGAAATAGATGATTTTGTTCAAAAGAGCATTAGAGAAGAAATATACAATACTGCATTACACTCCAGCACAGTTCCCTCTCTGGTAAAAGCCGATAGATTGAAGGTTTTTCCTCTTGACAGGAAAGCAAAGCAGTTGAAATGAAAAGTCTTATGAAATGGCAAATACAAATGGTAATAATGCCACCATATTCAAAATTAAATTGTTGTAATTTTAGTTTCTGAGCATGGCAAAGTAATACAATATTCAGCACAGGCTTGGGGAGCAAAACCCTTTGGCAATAACGACAGTGCCTCATGAGCTAACCAAACCATCTTTTATAAAAATGTGGAGTCTGATGGGGCTCTCCATCAGCCACAGGAGCTGCTGCTGTTGTGGTACCCCAGACGTGGAACGTGTGGCTGCAGTGCTGCGCTCAGCCTAGGGAGGTCTCTCCTGGAAGGAAGAGATGTTTTAGCTGTCCAGATGTGTTGGATTAGAGATGGGATTGATGACGGTCTGCAGCCAGACCTCGGTGGTACCGAGACAGAAGAGCTGTCTCACCCTTTGTGCTCCACCTGGTTATTTCCAGGCATGGCTGAAGAGTTTGGTGTGGCCCTGGCAGCGAAGTGGCACTGCCAGCACCCCTGTGGCAAAGGGCACTGCTGGTGAGATCCAGCAGGGCTGGAAAGGGGCTGGTCCTGCCCTGTCTGCTCATGAGTTTGCTGCACCAGGACCCTTCCCGTTCCTGCAGCAGGCGGGCGAGTGCCTGCCTCTCCCACTCCTCTGCCTCCGCGAGCCCCGCAAATAGCTCTCGGTATTGAATCTGCGGATTGCAACTGCTCCGTGTTTGAATAGCCTGCTGACCTTTCCCAGTAATGCCTCTTTTATAACCTTCATCTTCTGCAGGGGTTCACGCCATCCCTGTACTTACGGACCAGGAATCCAATGTGTAATGATAACGTGGGGCCGGCCGCTCCAGCCATGCAATTACTCTCCCCGCGCCCCTGTTTGCGCTGTGACTTTCATCGCAGTTAAACGCTGCTATTTTCTTTTGCCAGGCCCTGGGAGAGACTCGAGTTTGCCCTCGACAGGTTCGAGTCTCTTCTGCCAACAGAAAGATATTACACTGCATATAAATGGCGCGTCTGTCTGAGCGCAGGTGGGGCCGGGCCCCTCTTGGGACGGGCATGGGGGGGTTATGGGGGGCTACAGGGGGTGCGGGGCAGCCCAGCCCCTCCTGGGGCACGGGGCAGCCTTGTGGCCCCACCGCGCTCGCCAGCGATGGAGCCGGGCTCCGCAGGGTGCAGGGCCCTGTCCCTTGGGGAGCAGCTGCGCCTGAAAATTCCCGGGGAAATTCTGGAATGACCCCACGGGCAGAGAGGGCAGGACTGGCCCCAGCTCGGCCTCTCTGTGGCTGTACCCCCCGATGGAGCCTCAGCGGGTCGGGGCTGCGGCGGGAGCCCCTCGGAGCGCTCCCCGTGCCGGCCCCGGCTCCGCGGCAGCCGTGCCAGACATCCATTACCCAGTAATGGGGGGAATGCAGCAAAAACGGCGGGGAGAGAAAGGAATACATCACTGGTAATTATCTCTAACCAGAAATCTCCTCCACTGCTCCAAGCCCCATCATTCCAGCCCTATTCTAATAAAGTGACACCTTTTTAATTATGGTAAGGACAAATCTGAAATTCCGGTAAGTAATTAGCAGGCATAATTTGCCATCTCTGACACAATGTGACTTTATCACAGGTTACCTCAGTGCAAGGCACGAGTGCAAGGCTGCTGTATATCCTCTTTTAATTTTAGAGAAACCCAAACTGTCCATTTATTTTTATTACAATGTATTTCTCGAGTAGTTGAGTGGACAGCACTGAGAGTGCTCTGAGAGTGCAAATAAACAGCAGCAGCCTTGGAATGTTAAATTTAAGGGTTGTTTTCAAGAACAGGACACTTAATTTAACAATAAACTATGTTTTTATGTACCTCCATGATACCCACTGCTACCAAGAGCACGAGCTAGCTGGGCCCATTCAGAGGTGTGCAGGACCCACTGAGCCATTCAGCCTGGTTTATTTTCAATGAAAGGAAGTGCCCATCAAACCAGAAAACACTTCCACATCGCAATCCAATTATTTATTTGCGCTTCCAAAGGCTGCTTCCAGTTTTATTGTCTTCCTCCACTCTCCCCTGCTATTTGCATGTGTGCTTCGAGGGTGGTGCTTGCTTCTGCTAATGGGCGTAATATTAAATCCTGCAAACTGTGGCTAAGAGAGATTTTTCTTAAAGAATCACAATCTTTTGCAGAGTGGATGCACAGTGTGGCGAGGTTCCCGATGTCCCTGTGATTCCTGGGGCTAATATTCTTACATCTAATATCTTTTTGAGAAATGTGTACTGTGGGCTAAATCATGAATATTTTAGGTTTGAGCCCTGCTGTCCAGTTGGGATTAGTCAGTTAAGCTGCCTGGGTTTGTTTCTCCTTGACAAGGGGGCAAGTGCTCCAAACCTGAGTGCTTCTCTATGAATAAAGGACTTGAGATCTGAGGTACCAAAATAGACTCAGTTGTTGGGGCTCCTTTCTGTGCGTGGCCCAGCACAAATCCCCACCTTCCTTTGGGAGCTGCAGCAACTGGGACAGCAGCGACTGTTCAGGAAAAAGGGAACAAAATTGGTACCTCTGCTCCAGCAGGAGGGGATGACAGAGGTGCTGGTCAGGAGCTTACCCAGGCACCAACACAGTTGTGAGGTGGGCAAACCTGGCCAGGCCTCACACATGACTGACCCCCTGACTGAGCTGTCCTCAGGCACCTCCTGCAGAGCCAAAGTCAAACAGCTCCAGAGCGGAGCAGTGAGTGTGGCAGGGAAGGAGCTCTGGGATCAGGGGAGATGTGCCCTGCCCGTGCTGCTGTGCTGCTCTGCCATCCAGCTCCACCAAGGGCCAGCAAAAAGGGCCACCTTGCTCTGGCAACATCTGTTTGCATTAGTTGGAAATCCAGGATAAAACATCCCTCACAAATAATTAAGCCATCAGGGCTCACACCAAGAGTGAATTGTCCTGCAGTGCAGCCCTGGAGGGTGGGATGCTCTGAGGGCAAGGGGGTCCTGGCTGGGGGAGGACCCCAAGGAGCAGCTGCATTGGTGAGGGGTCCCAGAGAGACAAGCCCAGCTCTGTCCTGGGACTGCTGCGCTCTGTGCCCACACAGGGCTTTCCCCTGCTGTCACAAGGGCTTCAAGCTCAGCAACTTAAACAGCCCTTTAAGACAGATTGGATGTTCCTCAAGGATAGTCTTTCATTCTGCTAATAAAGACTTTGGAGATATTCCCAAAACCCCCAAATCCCGGGCTGTTAACCTCTTAGGAGGTGAGAGCATCGGGAGGTTTGCAGGGCAGAGGAGCCTGAGCCAGTCCCACGTGCGATGAGCGGCCCGGGCTGGGTTGACCCGCGGTGTTGGGTTCCTGTGCCCTGGTGCCGGGGGCACGGCAGAATCCCAACTTTTATTTTGCACCGCACAGCCCCCCAGCACCCCACGGTCCTCCTGTGCACGCAGGGCTCCAGATTCGTCTTTCCTTGTCTGCGTCGGTGAGAGGGAGATGCATTAATAAGGCGGGGAAGCAGGGTCGGTGGCAGCCCTCGCTCTGCTTGAGGAGGAGTGATTGCTGCGCAGAGGGCTGGGAGGCAGGAGGATATAACCCTAATGTCTGCACCTCAGGACACGCCATTAAAAAGGCATCTGCGCTGACACAGATCTGTTGTTTATCAATACCCTGACAAGCGTTTCCCCTGCAGCATGGGAACACCTACATGACACGGCGGGTGACCGATGGAGCGGCCTCGCCGGCTGCCCGGCGGTGCCGGCCCGTGCCAGCCCTGCCAGCGGAGCCCCGGGGCCCGGCACCCCGCACGCGTGGGAGCAGGTGAGCTGGCAGCAAATGTAAAGTGAGCAGGGTGGGAGTGATGTAAAAAGTGCCACTGTTTGATCGTGACTATTTGCAGCTCGGTGCTTCTGCTGGAGAATTTTCTGGCATTTTATATCAAAGAGGACGTTTATGTGTGAAAACTGACCTGAACCAAAAGTGAAAGGTAGCGAATATATCAAACCAAACATTTTCAGACTGACAAAAGCATGATTTTCTGTCTGGTTTTCTTCATTCCCATAATCAATTTTTTGTCTTTTCCCAGCTCTCCAGCTTTTTCCAAGCTGCAATATCACATTCACCATCCCACCTCCTCCGATTCTTGTCTCATAATTCCTATGGCACAGAAATCCTCAGGGTGAGAATGACGCTTCACAGAGCCCAAAACCATGACCACATCCCTTCCCAGTTCAGCTCCAACCTCCATTTCAGCACAGCACAAAAACATACACAATTTCCCAGCCTCACTTTTCGGGGTTGCTCCGTCCCCTCCTTCCCACTGCTGGTGCCCCCAGCTCATCCCCTGCACCTGCCAGGGCCGGGGGCTCGCACACCACTGCCTTCTGTCCAGTGCACAGATGAATCAGCACTGCCTTAGAACTTCACATTACATGTAGCTTTAGTTAATTAAATGTAAAATCATTGGAATAAAATTATCCTTTCATTAGAAATTAACTCAGTGCTTAAGACTTCAATAATTACTTTTTTCTCCTCAAACCACATACAAAACGGTCAGTTAAACAGTATGTAAAAAAAAAAGTTTAATGACCACAGAGCAATCAAGATTACTATTATTTAAGCACAAGCTATTAACATGTGCAATGAGGTATTAGCTAATAAATTATCTTTATAAAATTAAATTGTAATTTTATCACAAATTTTACAGAGGTTATGGGTTTTAATGGCTGTATTTAGCTGTGGCACTGAGCATGCCGCTTTCCCTCATTACTTCATTAACACTTTGCATTTAGACTCTTTCTTCTTATTATTTTAATTTAGGAACAGGATTAATTGATTTATTTCTCCCCTGTTTGGGAGCCACTCGGTCTCTGCCACTGCCCGAGGGCCGGGTGCCGCCGTGGCTCACGCTCTCACTTGGCTTTCGTGCGGAGACGAGCACTGGGACACCGCGGGAGATCCATCCTCGGACTTGGCACAGGGAGCTCAGGAGGAAGAAGAATTCCCTCCGGGATATCCTTGAGCTGCAGAAGAACCCTGTGCTGCTCGTCCAGGCGCTGCTCATCTGGGTGCTGCAGCCTCCGAGCACAGGGAGCCCCGCGCCTGTGGCTCCTCACCCGTGCACCCCCTGCCGCATTCCACTCATGTTTTCACGGAGGCAAAAGCCATGAGGAGATGCTTCACACCTTCTGCCAGCACTGGAGGGTTTTGCAGGGCTCCCATACTCTGTCCCAGCATCCCTGGCTCCACTTTGTGGCCAGAGCCACCGTTCTGCTGCGGCGTGGCAGTGCCGGGAGCCGTGCTGGGAGAAGCGCTGGCAGCGATGTCTGCGGCACACGCCAGCTACAAACTCCCTCCGCCAGTTCCCTGCAGACAGATATCCTTGAGACTCACCTCCATCTCCCGCTCAGGTCACAGGGAGATTTAGAGATGGGGAGCTGTAGTTAAGGTCCAGATCTGCTATCTGAACTTGAGTGATGGAGGACACATTCCCGGGACATGTTTATTGTCACCCGGCGGCCCGCAATCCCGCTCTCGCCGAGCCACCTCCATTCCCCGTATAATTCATGGGCTGACTCCATGGTGGAGTGACTGATAAGGCCTTCATGCCGGGCTTGCCGGCCACATGTCTCAAGGAGACTCCAGAGGAGCTTCAGCACAATATAAATGTGGCTCCGTGTCAGCCTCAAACCCCTGGAAAATTCCCCGTCTCGAGAGTGCAGCATTTTAAGTAATAAAACCATAGAGAGATTACAACAAAATGTGACAGGAATTTATAGCCCTCTGCATGAACCTTTTACCTTAAGATGGAACAAAGTTGAGGGAAAAAAATTGCGTGGTTCACTTAGGTAACCTTTCCAACCACCCCCGCTCAGCTCCTGGCCCCACATTCCTCTTCGCTGATTTAATAGCAGGAAAAAAACAGCCAGGCAGGGAACTGGGGAGCAGACAGGCACCGTGCTTTAACCCTCACTGCCTCCTCCCTGCCTGAAGCACCAGGATTCCAGAGCAAAATGAGCCCCAGGTTGTGCTGAGGGTTGGTTTCAGCCCCTGCTCCTCGCTGCTGTGGGCTGGGACACCGGGGCAGGCTGGGACATCAGGACAGGCTGGCTTGCAGGGAGGGCTTTCTTTATGCTTTTATTTTATTTTCCCTCGAGAGACACCAAAATTCCTACAGGATCCATAATTCCTAACGAAAAGAA
Source organism: Mohoua ochrocephala (assembly GCA_013398855.1). Lineage (NCBI taxonomy): Eukaryota > Metazoa > Chordata > Aves > Passeriformes > Acanthizidae > Mohoua > Mohoua ochrocephala. The sequence goes on from VZTA01008235.1 coordinate 209,312, forward strand.
GGGCTAAGCATGGGCTCCTGTACTTAAAGACACGGGGTCTGCCTCCGACTGCTCCGTCCCTCCGTGCAGGGAGGTGTTTTTATTGCCCGTGAAAGGGTCATGCCGCACAGCTAAGCAGATTCCTGGCTCTCCCTGATGCTGAATTTACTGCCACTTTCAGCAATAAACAGTGGAATTAATTCTGAGTTTACTAATCCAAAGAGTAAACAATATCCAATGGAGACACTCAGGCAAGATAAATGCAAGGGATTAAAAGCAAACAGGGTGAAATCATTCTGCTCCCAGCTAAGGAGTCATTGGAGGAGCATGAAGCCTCCACATACAGCATTATCAAATTGTTAACAAAAATTTCTAAAGTCTGTAATTTTGGGAAGTTTTTCTTTACAATTCATCACAATTGGGGGTTTTATACATGAAGCACACTTGGTGCTGAGCAGTAACCTCCCTCTGTACAGGCTGACAGCCAGGGAAGGACTGGGCAGAGCTGCTGGTTTAAGAATACACAGCCAGGGCAGAGCTGCTGCCCCCTTAAATAAAGTCAGAACTTGTGTCTCCCGTGCAACAAACCCACCTGCAACAGCGCTGCATTCCCATGCAGTATTTTGGTACATATTTTATATCATCCTGGGTTACTGCTGTGCTTGTTAAATAATTAAAGGCAGAGAATGTGTTATTTACTGTCCATTTAGTGCAGCAGGCCCAGAGCTTCGCTTTGATTTTCAGTCCGGAAGGAGCGGTGACACGGCCCCAGGGAATTCTCCCGCAGCGCTTAATTAGCGTGGCGTGGTGCAAACCTGCATCACGGGCTTTATTTGTGAGTCAGAAATAATATTTGATTGTTAATTTTATTAGTTCATAAATTTTTAAAATATTCATTTATATTTCTGCAGACAGTATTTTACAGCTTCCAGACACGCAGAGTCAAGTCCGACGGTTTCGGGGACCATTTTAGCAGCAGTGCCAACTTTCTGTGTGTGAATCAGCTGGAGAAAGACAACAGCACCCCAAACCTGGCTGGGGAAGGCTTCAGGGTGCAGCTGGTCAGTAGCTGGGGTGGACACTGCAGCCACTCTTGTCCCTGACACCCCGCTGATGGACCCCACGCTCTGTGGCTGCAGGCTCTGGGCCCCCAAACTGGGAATGTTTTGTTGCCTGACCTACATCTACACCCCATTTTCATTACCAGGGCTGTAACTAACTTCCTTTTGAACTTGAAAAGTGCAGGAAATGGAAAGAGTGTGGGGAAAATTCCTGATAAATGTAAACTTCTTCCTATAGAAGACTGTTTGAATTTGTCATCCTCAGACAAGAATAAGTTGGTTCTGCGAAGAAAAGAGTACAAATTATCAGCCCTTCAAAGCTTTCCCATTTAACCACTTTATTGCAATACAACTGCCCATAACATTTGCTTTTAGAGCCCATGATGCTGAGTGTAGTTATTACATTGCATACATAAAAGATGTTTACAATTTTTTATATATATATGTAAAATGTTGATCCCCTGGGCCACATCGATTTGTGCCGGCTTCACGGCTGGGTTGGTGCGGGAATTTCCCTAAGAGATGTGATTAGGCTGCAGGGAACTTTCATTCTGTTCTCCTTTTTTAATCTCCCGCTCACCCATTTAAGGGACCTGCCTTGGATCCCATTTGTGCCGACGCTGTGGGGCAGCATTGGGGTGTTCCGAGCTCGGGGGTGCACAGCACACACAGTGTGACACCTCATTGTCACAGTGTGCTCCGGCTGTAGGTGCAGCTGGGCTGATTTATAAGTTCCTGGTTGTTCCTACAGCTGGGAACAGAATTGGGACAAATGCAGTAATTAGTGTTTTGTGGTGGCAGGGTGGGCAGTGGGGCTCTGCGGTGCGGGGGGAAGGCAGCGCTGGGAGGCCACGCTGCAGCTGCTCTTTGGGATTGTCTCACCTTAAATTATCCCAGCTCAAAAGTTCTCTGGGAGCCGCCTCAGCTTCTCCCTGTGCCCGGAGCAGGAGCACAGCACCATCCCCAGCTGCTGCCCACAGCCCATCCCGGGGGGTGGCACAGATGTCCCACCAGCACGGTGCTGGCAGGACAGGCTACCACTGGCTTGTCCCTGTGCCACGAGGTCCCTGTGCTGGGAAGGGCCAAGCCTGCAGGGAGCTGTGTGAGAAGTTCCCGGTTTTGTAAAGCGGAGACATAAGCAACTGAAAGGACAAATAATCTCCCAGTAATTTGTTTTCTAATGAGCAGTGGGTTGCAATTAAGAGGGTATTCATTCTAAAGAAATTAACTGTTCTCCAACAGAGAAGAAAAAACCGGTTTATAGTTTCAATCTTCAAATTTTGACAAGCTAATCTGCAGAGTGAAATAATAGTGGGGGGAATGCTAGAGATTTCTTATAAAAACTATTGGGAAAATGAATGAACTCCAAGGAACTGGGAAGTACCAAAGCTGAAACAGTGGCTCTGCAGAGGGGACCCGAATACATCAGTGGGAAAGGGAAGGTCACCTGTGGGATGCACTCTGCTTCCAGCCCGGCAGCGGAGCAGGGCAGGTGTGGGACCCACCCGGGACCGCAGCGTGTGTGGATGGATGAGAAGACAAATGCACAGTTTATTCACGTGCCCATTGTGCCTCATCCTGGAGCTGATTTGAGAGGAAATAAGAGGCCACATATTGAGATACTCGCAGCATTTAGGGAAACACATGAACACAGCAGCAATATTCGCACTGTTTTCCCTTACTGGAAGAAAAGCAGAGGGGTTTTATCTGTATATTATACATTTTTAAAAGACTCTAAGTGTGATCCAGGATATTAGACACTATTCAGCTTCACACAGGTATCTGGCAAAATGGTTTAAACATTTATTAAATATAGAATGATAAAATACCTTGAAGATCACATCCAATCAACACAGTTTCTGCTGTGGAAAATCATGTCTCATTAATCTGTTAGAATACTTTGAACCTACCAAAATATAAATGGATAAAAGAGAATATCTTGACATATTTTTAGACTTTCAAAAGGCTTTTAATGAGGTCTTCCCACAGGATTTCTTAGGAAACAAGATAAAAATGGGGGTAAGAGATACAGTAACATAATGAATCAATAAGATGGACTAAGAGGAAGGAAACAAAAGTGGGAGACAGTCAATGTAAAGGGTCACTAGCAGCGTGCTACATGGCTACACACTCAATCTAATGGCATTAATATATTAATTACTGACCTGGAAAAGGAAGCAGGGGTATAGATTAGTTAAATTCAGAAAAGATGAAAGAAATTCTGAGAAATTTGGCGGAGGCAGAAGGATGAGAGGTAGTTAATGAAGGCAGATGTTGATAAATATGAATGCCCTAAGCCCCAGAACTTCCCCAGGATGTAAGTGACCAATCTGGAAAGGTGGTCACTGCAGAGACCTTGAACAACCTGTGTCCAAAGCCGAATGGCAAAGGAGATGTCAGGGGCTCAGAGGATGGGAGTGAGAAGAGAAAGCATTAAACTGGCTGTTGGAGCTCCTGAGGGTGCAGTGGAAGCGCGCCGAGTCTCTAGAAGGTGCTGTGGGATGGACTGAGCTGAGAGCAAAGAGGGAAACGACCCAGGCTCTTGGGAGCTCGGTCTGAAGAGTGTGAAACCATGGTGGGTGTGATCAGGACAGGCAAAACCAGGAGCTGCCCTCACTGCCCTCCCCAGCACAGGAGCAGGGGACACTGATGTGAGTTCCGAGATGAAAATTCAAAATGCCAGGAATGAGGTTTCACGTGAGGTGGAAGAGTGCTCCTCTCAGAGAGACCACAGGAGCCCTCAGTAAACACTGGTGGCCCAGAGAGGGGAGGGACCCCTGTATGCCTGGCAGTCAGAGATCCCTTCCCCGTTCCCCGAGGGGATGGCTCTGGGTGAGGGGAGGCTGTGGCAGCCTGAACCCTGCAGCTCCAGGTGTGCAAACCCAAACCCCAACTGCACAACACCAGCATGGGCAATTTTATCCACACCTTTTAGGATTTATAAAGCCTAATGCTGCATGTTTAGTTTTCTGGATAGTTTCTCTTATTGCTCTTCTGGAAATCCATTCCAATTAGACGCCAATATTCAGGCTTCCAACGCAGGCAGGGGGATGCAGTGGGGAGAGGTGACACTGAGTGGTCCCCGCAGGTGCAGTCTTATAAGCATGGCTCACCTCCACAGGCAGTTTATAATAATCATACTTCTCATGAAGCTCGAGTTCCACTGCCTCCAAATTAGATCTCAGCACTTTAAAAAAAAAAAAAAAAGGTAAAAGGAGGAAAATCAATGCAAACCCCGTTCCTCCCTCTCGTCGTTCCTGGTGCCTTGCTCTGCCTGCCCTCACCCACAGTGCCCCTGCCGTGGGGCAGGTCTGGCTGTGGGGTGGGGGCTGCGGGGTTCAGGCGGGGCCCCAGGACTCGGCAGCCTTTCGGAGGCAGCAGCTGCCCAGCACGGGCCCAGTTTGCCCAGTCCCACCCCAGTGCCCTGGCAGGGCCCCCCTGCAGACCACTGCTGCACTCGGAGAGCTCGGGCAGCTTAATTGTCTTGTTAAATATAAATGGGATGGTGATTTCTTAAAACTGGAAGAGTGTGGAAAGCTATTAGGAAGAGGATAATACCAGTGGTATTTAAAAATTAAAATCGGCTGTAGCCAATCCCAGCAGCAGCAGCTTTGTCCTTTGGAGCCTGACTTTGACAGTCACTCATGGATGCTATAAACACAGGGCTGTGCTCGCAGCCAGGCAATAAAGTGACTGGTGCATTTCTTTTTGCTTTATACACCACTGTATTGATTTTGTAGTTTATTTTTTCTTGGAGGAGAAACTAAGGTATTGCGATTTCATTTAGGTACTGCATTATAATTTCCCTGATGATTTTGTCAAATGTTCCTGGAGGAGAACACCTTCTCCCGGCGAGCAGGATTCAAAGACACCAAGCCGACTAATCCATACCTAATTGGATGAAATCGTTATGCACTTTCCCTCCTTTTGGAGGTTTTTTCAGAGTTCCCGGTTCCTTAGGGATCCTAAAAGCCACTGAAGAGGTTATTATAGTATGTCCTCGGGGATGTTTAATACCCTAGCCCTGTTCAGACATGCAAATAATCTAATTCAAAAGCCTCCTAATTAGCAAGCCAGCTACAGTTCTGGATAAGGGGAGAGAGAGAGGGAGAGAGAGAGAGATCTAAAAGGACGGTGCTTTTTCCTTTTATAGGCTGCTATTGTGCAAAAGGCAGCATAATGGATAAAAAGTAATTGTTCTGATTTTAATTGCGATCCACTATTTATAGTTTTGTTCTGTCATCTGAATAATGAGGGGATTTTGTTCCTGCAGCTCACGCTAAACACGCCGCAACCGCGTCTACACAGGATGCGGCAAGCGCCTGGCGTCTCCTCTTGGAAGCACAGTCGTGCCTAGCAGAGATGGTCCAAGTAAAGGATGTTAAGCTCGTTAATGAATTAGCCATTTAATTGACATAATTAGGGATAATTATTTTCTTTTAATCTATTGCCAATTTTAGGACAATTAGACTAAACAACGGTGAAGGAGATCACAGAGGGTCCTGTGCAATCGCAGCGAATGCTCTTGCCCTAAATGAAATGGTTTAAACGTTTGGGATGTGCAGGTGGATGGAGCTGAGGGTGGCTCCTGGCTCGTCTCGCTGGTCCTGATGAGGAGACAGGACAGCCTGCACACCCTGCCTCTGCTGAGGAGGTCCCTGGTCCCTGCTCCTCATCTGGGATGCATGGCCATGGGATGGTCCCCACCAGAGCCAGCAGACCTTATTCTTGCTGCTGTGAGCTCTGCATCCAGGCTGGAGCTGCACTGCACCGTGCTGCCAAGTCCAGACAAAGATTAAATTTATAAAGACCTGCTCAGTCAGCTGGTGCAAAAGCACAGCCATACCTGGGTTCGTGAGGAACAAAATGCAGAGGAAACCGAATGCAGGACTGAGGCCAAGCCCGTGTCTGTGCAGAGCAGGAGCATCACAAAGGCTGCCAGGTCCCTGGGGGCTCCGGGGCAGGTGCAGCACTGCCCTCGGAGGGGGCAGGAGCAGGACCCCCATCCCTGTGCCTTCCGCCGCTGCCGCAGGAGGACGAGGGGCTTTGGGTGCAAGATGTGCCTGGGGGAGCGTGAGAGAGCCCTTGTGTGAGGAGCTGAGCCCGGAGCAGCGCGAGGGGGGAGCCTGGCCCTGGCTTTACATTGCCCAGAGCCACCACTGGGTGCCCAAGCTGGTGCCAGTGCCCCGTGCAGGGTGGGCAGCCACTGCCTTCCTCCTGGCCGGCCTGGCCCCACCTTCCCACCTCCCTCTCTGCCTCGCACCCTCTGTGGCCCGAACTCCTCTGGCCTGTTTGCCGGCGGTGGCACGGAGGGCAGGAGTCTGGCTGATGCAGGGCTTGCCAAGCCCGTCTCCCCCAGTGATGCTCACTCTGCTGCACGTGGCGCCGCTCGTCACTTCATTATCCTATTAGAGACCCACACAGCACCTGCTCAATTGGAGCCTCGTGTGCTAGCAATTAATATGTTATGCCCTGATTAATTAGCAGGGTTAATTATGATTGCTGTTGCTTAAACCTATGTAGAGAGAGACGGCATCGTGTTGCTGTGACTTGCAGAGCCGGGGATGCACCCCTGGGAATGGGGACCAGCGGGTGCGAGCAGCAGCCGCCCCGGCGGGACGCCCTCACGGCTCCTGCTGCGCTCTGAGCTGGGCAGCCCCGTCTCTGCTGGCCCAATTAGTGACTCCTTTCAGGGTGGCATCCCCCACCTCCTTTGGGAACCGAAGCCCAACAGCTGATCCTGCCGGCACTGGAGGGACTGTGGGCTCCTGTGGGTTTGTTCCCATTTTACCCAGTGTAACTTCAGAGCGAGTTCTTTACCTCTGTGAGAGCGATCACTCTACGGATACCCTGGGCTTTCCCTGTGCTCAGGAGGTTCTGGCCAGTTTTCCCAGGCAGGCATCGGTGCCCGGAGCCACGGGCAGCTCCAGCTCCGTCGGAGAGCGCTGGGCAAGGGCAGCACAGCCACGGGGCCAGGGGCTGCTCAGGAGGGATTCCTCGGCTTCACAGTCACAAAAGCTGGCTGAGAATCACGGGGCAGGCTCCAATCTGGCACACAGCTGAGCATCTCCCATTTCCCATTAAGGTTTTGATTTGTCTGTGCATGAAATAGTGAGACTTGGGGTCTTTTTGGCAGTTGTGAGTGAGAGATGACCACCCTTCTCATTGACTTATCCCTTTGAAGCTATCATCACTCATTTCTCTTGGGAAGAGAATGTGAGGCACTGGTAAATAATATAGGGTTGTGTATTTCTTTATCTCCCATAGTGTGTTGTCTCCTACATGCTGTTCTGTTCTAACAACATCCATCAAGACAAATGCATACCTGAGAACAGCCTCCCTCAAACCTCAGAAATCTGTTTCTGAGGTCACCAACTATACAGAAAAGACAAAGAAGAAACAAGAAGGAAATTGCACAAACAATTAAACATTTTTTTTCCAGAGACAGAGAGGACTCCCCTTGTCTGCACAAGGCAAGCACCAAAATAAGAATGCCACATCTCAAACACAAGGCAATCTATTATTCTCAGAGCAGTAACATGATACATTATCAGCCACCTTATCCTAGCAAAATGTATCATTACCTGCACTTTCTGCACTTTCCAGATCAATCCACTTTAAAAATGTAGTAATATAGAAGGGTATTAGGTACTAGAAAACTCATTATGAAAATGGCGCACTCAAATTCTTTAAAGGTGATATTTCATAAAATATACTATGCCTAGCTCTTGGCTCAATCATTCTTTTTAATAGCTCCATAGCAGCCAGAAAATAAAGTATTCATGAAGATTGAAGAAGATGATCCCATGAACTTCAATTTAATTGGTGCAAATTAAAACGATCCATCTTTTCACGCTGCCCGTCTATCTCCAATCATCAGTGCACCGCACGTCCAGCACCCTGATTACAATTATCTTTTAATAGGAAAACTTGTCACTTTTTGTGTGATTTACATAAGCTTGCACAAACTTACTGGTATCATTTAGGGTTGGAATGTATGATTTTTTTTTTCCATTCAAGTCTCCTGATAGAGTTGGGGGAGGGGGGGCCCAGAGGTGAGGTGAGCTCTTGGCGGGGGGCTCATTTACTGCACTTAAAGCCTGGACTTGTACAAGAAGAATGCCAGAACGAAGCCTTCAATACATCTTCATCCAGCAGACCTCCCCCCAAAGAAGTGCTAATGCAGTCAGATTTCATGGTGTCTTTGCAATGACCATTGCAATTACAATACAAAAACCTAGATGACATTTTGACTTTTAATTAGGAGGGAAATGATGCTGGTCCCTGCTGATGGCTCTCTCTCTCTCCCTCCGACTGCTCCTAGCACTCCCATCCTGAGAAGGTACCCTGCAGGGTTTAATAAGCCATCAAATCATAGTGGTGTGGGACATATTCTCAAGAGTTCAAATAAAATTACCATAAATGTATGTTTACTGTTCCTGGCCTAGTGTCTGGGATCTGGCTGAGGGCCCTCCAGCCAGCAGCAGCACAAAGCACCCACAGTATTAATTATTGTTACTATCATTATTACTATTTTCTTTGTGATGACCACAGTCCAACGGCGAGGACGCCGCGGAATGATTCATTGCCTGGAGCCATTTATGTATAATACGTTTCAATTTTTTTTCCTTATCTTTGAAAGGCAACCCTCCTTATCACAGATGGCTTCTATCCCTTAAGATGTTGGGAGATTTAGCTCTGTCTTCTGAGGCTGGGTTTTCCTATGCATGGAAATAATGAGCATTGTTCAGCTGCTGCTGCCCGCGTGTTCCCTGACAGCGTCCACCCGAGAGGAGAGCATGGGAACCTGCAGAGCAGCCTGAGCCTTCCCCATGATCCCACTGAACCTGCTCACGCCTCCCCTGAAGCACGTGGGGGGACAGTTTTTAATAAGCTCCAATTTCCAGCTCCCTCTCCTCCCCGGCCGGGAGCAGCATGGCTGCCTGGCCGAGGCCCCCGTGGAGGTCACCAGCCTGCGAGTATTAAACTTTTTAGCACATCCACTGCAGAGCAATTTTTAGGACTCCTTTGCTGGCGGAGTTCAAATGAAACTCATGGCTGATCTCATTAAGCACTTGTCTCATTTTGGTGCATGAATATTAAACAGGAACATGTGTGAGCAGGACGCTGCAGAAAGAACATTTTTCCTCTCAGCAGCGCTTGCCGCAGCTGCCGGCACGGCTGGACTGACGTCCCGGGGGTCAGCCCTGCCTCCCGCAGCGCTGGGGCCACGGCTCCAGAGCTGCTGCCCCAAGGCAGATGTTCGCTGTGCCCCGAGCTGCTGGCGGAGGAGGAGGGTGGACAGTGTGAGGGCTGCAGTCCTGGGATGAAGGGTATTTGGGAGCGTAGGGCAAAAGAAGAACCCCCCACACCTTCTCTGCACCAGGTGCTCCAGGAGGGTCAGTGAGGGATGGCCATGGGGCAGTGGCAACGGGGGCAGCCCAGCTCCCCTTCCTCCCACACCTCAGGTGTCCCTCCACTGCTGCCCAGGCAGCTCCCCAGAGCTCTCCCCATCAGTCTTTGGTCACGGCAAACACCACCGGTCACCGTGACCCAAATAAACTCCAATCCACTTGATCTATCAGGGAAACGTGCGGTGCTGACCTGCCATAAATCCCGGGGCGGCGGGAGCAGCGCCCACACCCAGTCCCTCCTGGCCCCGGCCAGCTGCCCACCTGCCGCGCTCCCCGGTAAGCAGGTAATCATGAGCTGCCACAGAAAGGTGACCCATTACCGTGATGGATTTGGTGTGAAAAACAAATGGACTGAGACCTGCGGATTGCTGTCCTTACTGCACCTTGGCCTTTTGTTCTGTCATATCAATATCCGCACGGGGCCTCATTACACGCGGCTCCCTCGCCCTGGGGGGAGCGCGGGGTCAGCACCGCAAGCTCACCGGGGACACGCTGCCCTCCCTGCCCGTGGGCACCCCGCTCAGCGATGTACTCGGTGCACCCGCCCTTCCCTCTCCTGGCGGGGCTCAGCCCTCCCGATGGTGAATGGGCTTTGTCCCACCAGCGCCCGTCGAGCAGCTGCCGGGGCTGAACCGTGCCCAGAACGCGGCACGGCCCAACCACCCCAGCCCTGCTCACTGCGGCACCCCAAGAGCTGCTGCGGCTGGGAGCGAGAGATGTGGGGACGTCTGCCATCACCACAGGGAGGAGGAGGAGGAGGAGGAGGAGAAGGGAGAGCCGGCAGAGCTGACCTTGAGGCTGCCTGAGACTGACCCTGAAGCAGCGAGATTCTCCATTCTGTTCACAAGCACTGTCATCTCTCACCTTGCAGCGAGCGCTCTCCTTGCCCATTTATCATCACAAATGTTTCTATTTAGGCTTATTTGTTTGTACAGTTAAGCCCTGTTACATTTACACCAAGAAGAAGGACAAATTGTGATTTTATCCAATGTTAGATCATATCACTCCTTGCTACAACTTTCACAGCATTAATAAGGATAAAGGGAGACTTTGGAGAAATTCAATAATACAGCACATGTGATAACAGCCCAGCCAAGTGCTCTGGGGAGGGAGCGAATTCCACAGCGGAGCCACGGCTGTGGCTGCTCCTTTGTGCCCATCTCGTCTCGCCAGGAAGGGATTTCTGCACTGGCTGGATGTGGTGAACACAATTCCAGCGATGAGGTCTTGCTCATCATGGAGCATCAGTCTGCCCACTGGAACCCTTCATTCCCTGAGCAGCATCTTGCTCTTACACAAAACACCAGATGCCTGTAGAGTTCCCAGCTCTTCCCACCAGCACTCACCAGGTACAGATATGGGATTTTTTTTTTAAAGACAAAAGTGGTGGCAAAACCGTGCCAAAACAATGGCAAGTGTGGGAAAGCAGAGCACAAGATGGAGAGCAGAACCCAGAAATCAGAAGTGCCAGGAGTGCCCAGGAAGAGGCCACTGCCCAGAGCCCCGGGCATCCCCAGGAACTCCCAGCACCCACCACTGTCAGGCAAAGCTCTGCAGCTGCGTGTGCCCTGACCCGCTGTCACCTTGGTCCTGACATGGAAGGGACCGGGAAGCACCTGTGCAGATGTGTCAGCTGCTCGTGGTGGGAGCATCTTCACCTCTGTGCGTCTCAGTGTCCATCTGCAGCTGCTCCTGGCGCAGGAGAGCTCGCTGCCCTGCCATGCCAGTGTCAGGAGCAGCAGCGTCAGACACCCACACGCTCAGCAGCCCAAACTCCATCCAATGGAAAAGTCTCCCTGGGGACTGGCGCCTTTTCCCGGTGGGAACTCCAGCAGGTGCAGATGTGTACGAAAAAGCTGCTGTGCTGGGACAAGCGTTTGCTCAGGCTCGTGTTAGCCAGGGGACTGTGCCACAGGCTTCTCCTGCTCCCCTCGGCAAAGTGCCTGACAGCAGTGCCGGGTGGGGGGCGGCCACCCAGGGGTCCCCCCTTTGGACGGTGGCCACTCTGGGGTCCGTCCTGCAGGCGGCCACCCCGGGGTCCCCGCTGTGGGCGGCTGTGCCAGAGCACGCTGCCGGCTGCGCCTGCTGGCTTTGGCCTGGGAGCTCCTGCCTCAAACCAATCATCATTTATGTTATCCTTACAGCCGGGGGCACGGACCTTCAATCATTCTTCCTAGTTAGACACAATCATCAGCCAGATTTGTCTTGTTTAGCTGAAATGCATACGCAGTAACTACACAGCCCTGCGGATCCTCCGTGGATGGCTTGCTAATCCTGCACGCCGAGCGCTCTCCGGCCCTGCTTGGGTTTTAAAGGGCCAGTTTTGGCTCCAGGGCAGCTCTGCTCCACGCCAACTCGCTTTCTAAGAACACGGCTGCTGCTTCGGAGCAGATCCAGACATTTCCAGGAGCAGGGGATGTGCCAGCCCTCGGCACATCCCAGCCCGCGCTGGCACAGCTCGCACGGCGCCCGTTCCTGACGCGGGTTCGGAGCAGCCCCACGCCGCCTGCCCGGGGCTCGGGGGGCTCGGGGGGCCCCTGAGAGGGGCCGTGCCCGGGCTGGGGACGGTCCCTGCGCGGGGCTGGGCCAGCACGGGCTGCTCAGGGCGCCTCTTGGGGACCGCGGGCCCTGCTCACCCCGGGCACTCGTTCCTTTAATCCATCCTCATCCTCTGCTCCTGATGCCGCCGGCCTCGCCCGGAGCCCACCCCGGCAGGGCGGGGTACGGGGGTGCAGCCCCTGCTGTCACACCACGGCTCCTTTCACACACACATATATTTTCTACTTTTTTTATGATCAGCTGAAGATTTCTTTTTGCATCTGCCAAGGAACTATTTTCACAAATAAGTATGTAAATCCTCTGTAAATGTATGCTAATTACTTATTTTAATTACAATGTAAATAAGTAATTACTGAATAATTTTAAAGTATTTACATGGGGTTGTGTGATTTAAAAGCTAACTTGTTGGAAGTATAAAAACTATAAATTTTACGGTAATTATGCCACAATTTATACACTGTGGCCAAATACAATTTCCCCGTGCTTCGTAAGAGATAAATAAATACGTAATTCCCCAGTAGTTACTGCAGAATAACAAAACTATTGCATGGTGATTTTTTCTCTTTTATGTGAAAAATGCCCATACACCAAACCCATTTCAAGTCAAGATTTTTCACAAGGATAATGAACATTCATCCGTGTGATCCCGAGGAAGTTCAGAAGGAGAAGAAGGAGGGAGGATTCTGAAGGAGGTTGCTAAAAGGGGTGGAAAGATAAAAGGGGGGAAAATGGCATTAGGGCCCCTGGTTCTACCAGATATTTCTGCCAGGTCGTGGGAGTCTGTGCCGTGCCCAGGCTGTGGGTGCAGGGCTCCAGGGACCCCCCAGCCCCGGCCCCCAGCTGTTGTGGCTGCAGTTTCCTGCAAACGCTGATGCAGGAGCAGAGCTCGGCAGGAAATTGGCAATCAAAAGGTAAGTTTATAAACAGTTAAATTATATTTCCTGTGGGGTATTTTTTTATTAATTTCATTGCAATAATACATTAAACACCAGCACTGTGAAAATTAGTGTTAATGAACATTAAATGTGTTGGACAATTTAAATGGTGTGTATATATCACCTCTCTTATTATTGGGATTGGCCCAGTGGTAATATCCTTTTATCGATCCTCTGCCTTTCTCCTTGCCTCCGTCCCTGTGGAAGTGGCCATGAAGGACACCGTAAGCACAGAGCTATCAGAGACATAATCTTTTAGCACTTTAATAACACTGCAAGCAGCCATCACCCACCAGCCCTTAATAACTGTCTCCGTCAGCTCTTTAGAATTTGCAGATTACAGAGTCCTTCTAAATCTTCCCTGAAAAGGCCGGGCGCGTTCGGGAGCTACCTGGCGTGCTCCCGCCCCTCCCTCGCCGGGCAGGGTCCCCGCACACCGCCTCCTCCCAAAATAGCTCCTGTGCAGCCTATTTAGAGCCGGGAGGACACGGGGATCTATATATAGATTTTGTGCTGCGGCGGGCGGGCTGTGCCCGTGCCCGCGCCGGCGGCTCGGCTCCGGGAGCCGCAGTTAATGAGGTTCGCTCCGGAGCGCAGGGCCGGGAGCGCCGGGGGGCGGCGGCTGCTGCCGCCTCGGGGCGGCCACAGACCGAGTCCCGGGTGGCAGCCGCGGGTGTGTGGCATTCCCTGTTCCTGCGGCACCTCGTGTCCCCGCACAGGCACCCGAACCTCTCATCCCACGGCTCTGGCTGGGATCCCAACACCTCCCGGACAAGCTGCACGTCGTCGATGTCACCTCAGTCAAGGGGCCTTAAAAACCCTGCAAGCCCTGGGTCCCGCATCAGCACCTGCCACAGCCACGGCCAGGTGTGCCCAGAACCTGTGGGGGTTTGGAGCAACAGTGGGGAGGCCCTGGCACAGGGTGCCCAGAGCAGCTGTGGCTGCCCCTGGATCCCTGGCAGTGTCCGAGGCCAGACTGGACGGGGCTTGGAGCAGCCTGGGACAGTGGAAGGTGTCCCTGCTCATGGCAGGAGTGTGGGACGAGATCAGATTTATGGTCCTTCCAGCCCAAACCAGTCTGTGATGTGATGATTCAATGATTCAGTACAAACCCAGAGCCTCGCCCGGGGCTCTGAGGACTCAGCCTCAGGGCTCTGTATCTGCTCAAAGATTTTCCTTCCAGCCAGCAGGCCGTGGGTGACCCTGGATCAGGCGCATCCAGCACTGGGAGCAGAATTATGAATTTCCTCAGCAATGTAACACCAGAACTTCACAAATGCAGGTTAAACCACCTGCACGCTCTTGCTGCAGGGACGTGCTAATATCCCTGTTGGGGAACCAAGATATTTTTATGCCTCTGCACTCATCTTACATCTGAGTTTCGCTAATAACTAGATTTATGCAGTGGCACAGCTTTGAAAGAACAGGTTAAGGGGAAAATTGATCTGTATTCAGGAATGCCAAGTACCTGGATTAAGATGCTTTTTCCCACCCAGAACACTCAGCCTTTCCACAGCCTTGCACATGTTCCGGGCACGGGCCCCTCTCCATTGCTTTCCCGGTGCATTTTATAGCTATTCCAAAGGATTTTAAAAAATTAATGATCAAATGGCTGCGAGATCTGTGGGATGTCGGATGCCTCCATCCACCAACATCTCTCCCCAGTTGGAATTAGCTTCGCTGCAAAACGTGCTGGAGTGCGAGCAAAGCCAGCCTGGAAGCAGCTCCCACTGAACTCCGGCAGGTTTGCAGAGAATCTGTGAACGTCCTTTCGGAGGACTGGGCGAGACACCTTCAAGCCTTTCGTCTGGAGCATGAAGGAGCACAGTGGGTGCTTTGAGGAGGTTGTTACAAAAACTGCTGACATAACAGCGCATGCCTGCTCCGAACCTGTCCGCAGATGCGGAATTCCTAAAATTATCTCTCTGGCTCTCAGTGCATCATCTGCTTGTTCAGGGCTCCGTAAAGGGCTCGGGTGGGGGGAGCTCCAGCCAACCCTGCCCAGGAATGGCTGCAGGGCTGGGGGTTGCAGCCATTGCCTGGCAGCACAGGCAGCATTTTAACTGTATTTCCTCTAAATTCCTGTTTTGTAAAGAATTCAATTTGGTTTATTGTTTGCGATTCATATCCAGCATTGCAGAATAAATTTAGTACACAGTGGTTACACTTGAAAGTGGTCTAGTTAATAAAATGCATAAAAATAAATAGGAAAATCAATGCTTTTGTTAATATTCTGTCATTTTTACACATTTTAAAATTCATGGCAGCTCTAAGAGCACAGCACGAGTGTAGTGGGCTCTGGTTTGGTAAAAAGCTGAAGATGCTGAGCAGACAAAAATATTCTTCGAAAGTGAGATAAGAGAGCCAGGGCACAGTCTTGGGCAAAAAATGGATTTTTGGATGGTATTAGCCTGTCTGTGGCTTTGCAGTTTGCATTTCTTCTGTCCACAGAGAGGAAAAAATATTCTGTCAGAATAATATAGTGAAAATTAAAAGTAAACAAACCAAAAAATTTCGAGCTTGGCTCATGGAAATCTACCCTACGCATGGTTACGGTTCCCCCTCTAGTATTCATGCAATTAGAGAGGTAACTGTCCTCCCGTGTCTGCAAACATGGGGATCCACAACAAGACAGAAGCTGGAGGAGGAAATCCCATTTTCTTTGTGACTTTTTAAACCACACAGTGTTAACAGCCACATGGAAAATCTTTCTCATTAACACCTAGGGCTCAGGGGAAATGTTGTTGACGAACGCCTTATTGCATATAACCCCAAACCCTTTAGGACCTTGAGACGCTCAGACGAACTGGAGTAATGACCTGGAAATAGTCCTCTGGGCCTGCTGCAATAATGATGTGGCTGGCTGTATTTTTTTAATATGAGGAAAGAGATTAAAGAAAATAACAGCCCTGCTTGACTCGTTCATTATTACTGAGGTGAAGTGACCACTAAGAAATGATGACAGAAATCTTGCTCACCAGTCACCAGGCCCAAATGGGGCTGGGGAGGTTTCCGACACAGCCTGCCTGGAGGCAGCATAATAAATTCAGACATTATCTGATATGGATGTATCATAATGAAAAATAAATTTGCAAAACAGTCTGATATGAGTTAATCCATAAAGTATTTTATTACTTCATTTTCTTACATTGAATCCATCATGCGTTTTTCTGGCAGCACATTTTTAATTACTTTTAATTTAAATATATGCGTCCGCTGCTCAGATTGGTTTTGACACTGGTTAAAAAAAAAACAACAACAACAAAAAAACCCCCAAAAACAACAACAAAAAAAGAAAGCAATTATTGTCCCTCTGCACCACGCTCCTTCCCCCGCAGACAGTGCGGTGCTCAGCCAGGGCTCGGCACGGGGACTGTCACCAGTGAGGATCTGTCCCCAAACCCCTGAGAGGCTGGCAAGGGTGACGCTGGGTGCCCACAGCTCCTTCCTCTTCACTCCCATCCTGAGATGGGGCCACGACACCTCCTCATCCTCCAAACCGGCTCCCACGTGGCTCCGGCAGACGGAGGCGCCGGCACCGCGGCGCTGGGCGAGGGCTCGGGGCCGTCACAGCCACGCTGGGCACATTCATTACTACTGATGCAAAAATGACCATTAAGGAATGGTGACAGGGCCCTGCTCATTTGTGGCTGGGACAAAGCGCCGCTGCCCGGGGCTGCCTAATGAAATCTGAAACCATCACATTTATTTGTCATATGGGTGTAACACATTTGCTGAGCGGTCTAATAAATGTAATAATCCAAATATTCCTCCAGTTCTTTTAGGAGAAATACATTTATTGCCTGTGAAGCCTTCTAATAACGTTTCTTAACCGGGTCCCTGCCCGTCGTGTCCCCTCACCCTGCTGGGAGAGGGTAGTGGCCACCAGGAGTGGAAGCTCTCCTCTGGAGTCAGCAGAGCTGCAAGGGGGTCCCTCAGCAGCACTGGCAGTTGGCACAAAGCTGTGGCTTTATCCTCACATGTTGCTCTGAAATAAACCCTGAGCTCGTCCATCTCCTGCAAATGCATTGGGATTCAGATTTTGGGCCAGCATGTGTTCCCACAACAGTGAACAGGGAAGTGCTGTGTGCCGGGGGGGAGCCCCTGGCAGCCCCAGGAAGGGAGGAACCCCTCATGGCCCCAGTGGTGTCACCCATGCCACGAGCATCTGCCACGAGCACCACGCCCACGGGGTCTGTGCCACTCTGTCCTGGCTGCCCAGGGGCCCACAAATGCCAGGGGCTGCACGGTGCTGCAGCGGTGCTGTGCTGCGTCACAGAATCAGAGGCAGGCAATGGTTTGGGTTGGAAGGGACCATAAAGATCATCCAGTTCCACCCCCTGCCATGGGAAGGGATACCTTCCACTATCCCAGGGCTTCCAAGGGGCAAATGGGCAGCAAAGACCTTCCCTGACACAGGGGAACTCGGAGCCCGAGGGCCGCACGGTGCCGTGTGCCACCAGGTCACTCTGCCACAACAGAGGTGGTTGAGCCCCAGCTGCCAGCACACTCAGGGGTCTGTGGGCCAGGGAGGAGACTCTGATACCTCTGGTGATGACCCACCTGCAAAATATGCCCAAATTCAAACATCTCCCATGGTCCCTTCCCATAACCGGAGGATTTCATATGCCTGAGATGCCGGGGCTGGCGATGCTGGTGGGAGTGGGAGGCAGACCCCTGTGTTAGCAGAGTGTGAGCCAGCATTTCACACACCACCATGCCAAACAGAACTTTGATATGCTGAGCAAATATTGAATTCTATTGGTTTAATTTAATTAAAATTTATTAACCTTTTATTAAACATATACCCTCATTAAAATTCTCATTCCTGTCTCCTACAACAGCCCAGCCATATTCTCATTTCCAAGCTCATTAAATATCACCCAAAGAGAACCTATTTCTTAAGCACTGATTGTTGATAAACTATAATATTAACCCAGGCATGTCCCAGAGACTTCGGAAAGGAGACAAAATGAAATCCAAACACGAGCCCTGGTGCTGCTGTCTGGAAAGGAATCCAGAGAGGGACAGAGGTCCAGGCTCAGCTCTGCTGCAGCACGGGGACAGGTGCTGGTGTAGCCGGGCTCTGGGACACCATCCCGAGCAGCACCAGCCTCTGCAGAGCTTGGGGGCTCGAGGTGTGTCCAGTTCGTCTGGTGATGCCAGCGCCCAGCCTGGTGCCACGGCTGCCTCCTGCCCTCCGGTGTCCCCGTGCTGGGGTGGTGTCACTCAGCTGTCGTCCTTGGCTCCCTCAGTGCTCCCTGATGGACTCAGCTCCTTCGGCTCATTCTCCAGGAGCCCCCTCTCCCCACCAAGGTGCCTGTGGCCCTCCGTGTGCAGTCCCACCTGGGTCACAGCCAGCCCCTCTGCTCTCACACTGGGCAGCTCAGCGCAGAGACAGCACTGCGCCCCAGAGCAGGGGTGGTGCCCAGGGGCCCCCCAGAGCAGAGGGGGTGCCCAGGGGCCCCCCAGCACCCCGGCAGGCTGGCCCCCCTGTGCTGGATTAGCGAAGGCAGAGCCATTCCTCAGCAGAGCCTGGAAGCAGCGCTGGGGCTGGAACAGGGGCAGCAGGTCAAATGGTTGGAGCCCTCATGAATATGGAGCAGTGCGGAGCAGATAATTGATTTCAGGGAAGCGGGAAGGGCCGAGCGTGACAGAGGTCAGCGGGACAGAGGGATCTCTCCGAAAGGGCAGCACGGGAGAGCAGCTGCCTCGCTCACGGGAGGGAGAGGGGGCCGGGTGCCCGCAGAGACCGAGCCCAGGGGCTTCCCAAAACGGGCTCTGTGCAGCGCGTTCTGCTCGGCTCCCTCACCTCCACCTTCACTCGGAACATCTCTAGCAGCGAGCACTTCTCCAAAAATTATGAGGCTCCAGAAATTTGGACAAAATCATTGTGTTGTTTTGCTCCCTTTACAAAGCCAACTCTTATATTTCAGCATCTGGGGTTGGCTTTGGAAATCTTGTCCTCTGTGTCCCCAGAGCTTTGCTCTGTGATGTCATGTGCCAGTTAACTCCAGTCCCGGTCACAGCACGCCCATTGTGATGGTGCCTTGGGCCTTCCCCAGTGCCCAGCCCATTCTCTTGCTGGCTATTGAAATTCCCAGTTTTCCAGTGGTACAGTGATCAGGCCTTAAAATCCACACCTGTCTCCTCCAAATCACAAAACGTGGGGAAGCGATGGCCCTTCTGCAGGTGCTGGGGGAGCTGGTGCCACAGCCAGCTCACCATGGGGCTACTGCTGCTCCCACCAGAGGCTCCCACCAGCCGTGATGCAGGTCTGGGACCTGCCCTCAGGGTGCTGCTGGCCTGGTGCACAGCGTGACCTTGCTCAGCACAGACAAATTCATGTGCAATAGCTGTAAAGAACAGATATGTTAATTGTGCCACATAAAATCTGTGATTACTCTGGCTAATCTGTCAAAGCTGGGAAATATTGACTATTGTGGAAGGATACCATTTGCTGCCGCATCTGTGGAGCTGAGCGTTCCTGGCCATGGAAAGCATCTGCAAGGAGGGAGAGCGGAGCTACGGAGAGGGGCAGAGGCTGTGTGGCTCTGGGGAAGGACTGCAGCGGGTCCAGCAGCGCAGAGAGCAGTTTTGGGACACGATGCCCCAAAGAGCAAGACACGCTCATCCTTAATCAACAGCACGGCTGCGGTGGTCAT
This sequence comes from Mohoua ochrocephala, assembly GCA_013398855.1. NCBI lineage: Eukaryota > Metazoa > Chordata > Aves > Passeriformes > Acanthizidae > Mohoua > Mohoua ochrocephala. The sequence goes on from VZTA01008235.1 coordinate 228,925, forward strand.
CCAGCAGCGGCCATGGACGGGTGCTCACTAGCCACGAGAAGGGCCAGAGAGGTCCAGAGAAGGCCGTGGGACACTGGCGTGCTGAGAACCCCAATGCTCAGCCACTCCAGAGCGCAGCCTGGGGGACGAGCTCAGGGTATGGGAGGAACACCTCACCCGTTTGCTTTCAGGCTGCTCTGAATCTGACATCTCTTCCCACATCCTACAAAAGCTGCTCAGCACATATTTTTGGCACCTTCATCCTATCACAGCAGAGTGACCCAAGCCTGTGTAGGAGGTTTTTATTGATACAGACTGGGTATGTGTATATCACTTGTGGCATCATCCTACCCCTGTTAATAAGATTAAAAGCCACTGCTTGCATGTGCCAAGCTTACCAAATCATTACCTGCTGTATATTAAGTGTTTAATTGCATAAAATGACATCATGTTTATCTCTGCAGCATTAGCATCGCGTCCGCGGTGTCACCGTGGTAAACACGCGTGATATCATCAGTCATTACGGGGACTTAAAATCAATTGCTCTCCCTGCACCCTCTTGTACAGAGAGGAGCACAATACATTAATGAACTTGAGCAAGAACCTAAGTGACAAGATGAAACAGCATAAATAATATCACTTAAAATGTGTTATCTATAACAATGAAGTGTCTCAAATAATAGAATTATGGATTCCAAAGAGGAAAGCAAGTTATTGAAATTCACACCATGGGAGCATCAGTGTGTGCTCATCAACAAAATCACCTATAAATTAATCTGATTTAATGCTGGATGTAGGTTGTATAAGACACCAACATCACTAATCAGCTTTATTTTATAAACATGTCCCATTTTACAATCTATTTGCCCGCATAACTTGACTAAGCAAGAATTTAAGATGTGGGTCAAAAATTTTTCCCCTTGCCTTATGATAATTTCACTTAGGCCATTGTAAACAGTTCTTTTGGCAACTTATTAGTCCCATTACTTCAGAATTTTCTTCAATGAACCATTTTTTAGCTATCAAAACATTTAGTTCCGGCTGACTTCAATGATACAGACTTCAGACCAACTGAATTTATGAGTTTAACAAGATTACATAGTCAAATAGCCATTCCTTACCAAGTTCATATTTCTAAATAAACTGTCAAGGTACAGCCCAGAACAAAGTCTATTAGAAGAGGACACGCAGAGTCCATTGACTTTAACTGTATTGATTATGGATAATTATTTGGTCTCTACTGTCTTCTCACATTTTTACAAATTTTCTCTGGGAAAGCTTAAACTTTATTGTTTACTTCTCAAAACGAGGGAGAAGGACAAGGGCAAAAATCCTTTCATCTCCCCTTAACCATCATGAAATCATGCCATGCCCCGTGGCGGTGCGGAAGTTACGGCTATCTTGGAGTGAGAGCATTCATAGCTGGAGGTGGATTATTTGCAAAATCAAAGCCAAGCCGGATGACATTCTGTCAGGATAAACAAACCGTTCAACCACGAGACCATGAGTACTGACCAGAAAGAAAAGGAATATCTTGCACCTACCGCATCAGGCGCCTCCAGTGCCTCGGAGCAGAGACAGACAAACCCAGCGGCGCGGTGGCCCCCGGGCACAGCCATGGCAGCTCTGTGGCCCCTGGGCATGGCCATGGCAGCTCCGTGGCCGCTGGGCATGGCCGTGGCAGCTCTGTGGCCCCTGGGCATGGCCGTGGCAGCTCCGTGGCCCCTGGGCACGGCCGTGGCAGCTCTGTGGCCCCCGGGCACAGCCATGGCAGCTCCGTGGTTCCTGGGCACGGCCGTGGCAGCTCAGTGACTCCTGGGCATGGCCATGGCAGCTCTGTGGCCCCTGGGCACGGTCGTGGCAGCTCCGTGGCCCCTGGGCACGGCCGTGGCAGCTCCGTGGCCCCTGGGCACAGCCATGGCAGCTCCGTGGCCCCCGTTCTCTTCCCTGGCAGGTGACACCCCGCTCCTTGCCCCCTGCCCGGGCAGGCAGCCACGCCAGACAGCCACCACGTGCTGTCACGGTGCAGAGCGCTTCTGCTCCTGCGAGGACTTCGGGCTGGAGAAGCAACAGGGGCATTTCTATGCCCCCAGGAGCGGGTGCTCCCTCCCTCGCACCGGCAGCAGACCTCCTCCTGGACAAGGCTGGGACCCCAGGCTGGGGTTGCCTCCTGCCGAGCCTCTGTGCCGGG
>VZTA01008235.1:231293-258793 GCA_013398855.1 Mohoua ochrocephala
CTTCTGGGACAGGGACAGGCTCCTTCTGACCGTGCTGTCGGTTCATGGCCGAGGTCACTCCCCAGGGACCACCTGCCCCTGCCCCACACGGGGGTCTGGCTGCGGGGACACGGCCACGGACGGGCGCTCAGGCCGCGGTGCCTCAGGCCAGGGCCCCCAACACCCGGGCCGGGACCGCGGGGCGAGGGCCGGGCGCTGGCCGCTGTGGGACGGGAGGCAAAGGGCCCGAGGGCCTCACAGGGCATCTGTCGGGGTTTGCAGGAGACCATCGCCCTCCAGCCCGGCCGGGGTCTCCTCATCCCCGGCCGGGGTCTCCTCATGCCCGGCCGGGGTCTCCACATCCCCGGCCGGGGTCTCCTCATGCCCGGCCGGGGTCTCCACATCCCCGGCCGGGGTCTCCTCCTCGCGGCCGTGTCGCTCTCACCATTGGGGGTCACTGTTCCAACAAAAGCTGCGGCTCCGCTGCTTTCTCCGATTATTAAAAACAATATTTCTGCTACAGCTGTTTCCTGGTTTGGCTGATATGTTAAGCTAGAATGAAAGGGTTTGTTGGGAATTTTTTTTCTCATTTACAGCAACTTCCTTAACTTCACTTTGAATTTCCTTTAAACTCTGATGAAATACAGTTCATCTGCCACCAAAACCTGAACAAAAATGATGTGAAAAAGAACCCACAAAAGGGTTTTTATGAGATCTCATTCTCCCTGCACAGGCAGCCCTGATCAGGGACTGTAGGCAAGGAAATAATTTCTTTTAAATGAGTGTCTGGTTCCCTTTATATTTTTTTCTTTTGCTTCAGATTGCAAGGGAAAAAACCCAAGGTGTCAATCAGCTTTAAAACAGTTGAGCTGATCTTATTTCTTCTCCGTACTGTATTCAAGCCAAACATTCCCTGAATAGAAAAAGCATAGAAAACTCATAATAGCTAAATTGGTGCTTTTAAAGCCCAAATTTAACATGCTTCCTTGGGGACATTTTCCCAGCATAGAGGAAAACAAATATATGTGATTTAGTGTCTGTTATAGAGGTTAAAATCTGCACCTATTCTTTCTTACACCCATGAGAGGCAAGAGTCGATTTCTGGTGGGAGAGGAGGCAGGCAGCAGGGAGAGGCAGGGAGAGAGGATTTCTCTGGAACGCAGCGCCCGGCGCAGCCAGGTGATTCATTTCAGAAGTGACACCATTTTTGTGAGAAACAGGGAAGATCTACAGCATTTTCCTTTTGAACTCAATAGATAGCGGAAAGGAAGCTGTTTCTCTTTCCTTTGTATTTAATTTTTAACTCCAGGTGTTGGCTGGCTGGGGATACGGCTCCAGGCAGGAACCTGAGCGTGAGGTGGAGGTGTGAGGATGAGGCTGCAGGACTGGCCCTGGGATGGCCTCGTGCTGCTCTGTGGAGCAGGTTTCAACACTTTTAGTCCTCATCGACCTTGGCATTGGAAGACTCAGACCTGGGTTGGAGCAAGCCCACAGGTTGTGCTCTCATCACGTTTGCTATTTTGGTCGTACCTGGGCCAGACTCAGCAGCCGTTGCCATCTCCTCCTCTGCCACCACCTCTTCTTCCTCTTCTTCCTCTTCTTCCTCTTCTTCCTCTTCTTCCTCTTCCTTCTCCTCCCCAGAGAGTGTCATCCCTTGTCCTGCACCTTCACCTAACTGGGGTGGGTTGCCTGTCGGTCCCTCTCTGGCAATAGCTGTTGGATTCCTTGAGAGAGGGCAGAAGCAGCAGCAAAGGTATAGAAATTATTACACCAGAGTGTCTGACTGCAGCGCCTGGGTCCTTCTCTGTAAGTAGGGAATAATATGTGAGCAAGGGGAGCTCTCTGGTTTTTAACCTGCTTGCTTTCATTTTCCATATATTAATTCTTCCCTCTTAGCTCTGGTGGTGTTTTTCCTTTGTCCCTCTCATCTGTCCCTTCGTTCTCCTCCAAGACTTGTCCTCAACTCAGTTTGGGAAACTTCCTTCTCATTTCACCTGCTAATATCTGCCCTCTCTCCCTCCAGGCAGTCTCTCCCGTACAGTGAATTGGAGAGGTACGAGAGCTGTTGTGAATTACTCCTTGCAGTCAACTCCTGCACTCCATATTTATTACTGGATTTATTTTATCTGCAGTGATGTGCTGCTGCAGTAACCTGCGTGTCCGAGCTCCAGGGGCTCCTGGCAGGGGGTCTGCGGGGGTCCCATGGGCACACACAGAGCCCAGCCCAGCCTTAGCCAGGAGCCTGAGCCTGGCCTGACCCCAGGAGGATCTGCTTTGTGCCGCCTTGGTGGAGAAACTGCTGTGGAAGATCGTTCGGTTTGGTTTTGGGTTTTAATTTTAAAAATGTAGTAGAGGTTAACATTCCTTATTGTAGTGTCCTGGAGCTCGGCAAGGTCTGAATTGTGAGAACCTGCAGCACTCCTGCTTGCAGCAGTCAGTTAATCCATTCTCGGGTTTACTCCTGCTCACAGAGAAGCTGAATCTGGCAGGAGAAAGGGTTTAAAATCACTGTTAGCAGTTGTGCAGAACCTAAAAGTTAAAGTGAGTGGGAGAAGAAGTGGTGGCTGCCTGATATTGGTACTATAGCATTTATTTGGGGCAATAAATTGTTTCCTCTCCCTCATCAGTTGTGTTACAGGATCTCTGCTGTGACCTGCCAAGCCAGTCTCTCCTCATTTGTGCCACTCCAGGCTGGGAAAGGAGCTGCCAGAGCAGGGAGGAGCAACCAGAGCAGGGTCTGGGAGTGACTGGAATCATGTCTGGGGAAGGGCAGCGCGGTGGGAGCGCCCAGTCAGCCTCTCCACCCAAACCCCTGCCCTCACTTCAATTGCATTGCTCCGGATCAAAAGCATTAATGCTTTTAATGCAGTCCTCACCACGCCCGAGCCGTGTCTGTGGCTCTTCCGGGTACATTTCCAGGGAAGCCTTTCCAGGCCCGAGGACCGTGGTGCCAGGCAGTTTGCTGGATCAGCTGAGGAGGTTTTTGTGTTCACAAAAACATCACCAGATTAATTTCTGAACTGCATTCAGACCTGTGCATCCTGCCTACAAGGAGGCCATAGCTCGAGTGCTTCCAATTGTGTTCCTCCCTTTCTAGCTTTGTTTTGATTCCTTTTACCTTATCTTTAATTTGATTTTAAACGTTATGAGATGATGGGGAAGGGGGCTCCTTGAGCAGCAGGCAGCTTAGAACTGAAACCAAGCACAAGTCACTTATTTGCGGCAGGTTTAAACAGCTCTTCCTGGCACTGCAGCATGGATAAATGTTTAAATTCTTTACAAATATTAGTATAAATCTTCGCAGTTTAAATTAGGACCTAAATACTTCAAAACTGGAAGAGAAGACAGGGCCCTCTAGTCAAATGGACTCATTGTTCAGTTAATCCCAGGAGATATCTGGCTACTGGTGTTTTCTTGGTGCATCTCAGTCTAAGATGAATTTAGCCAATTAATCATCAGTTACAAAAAATGATTTTTGTTCATATTTTTTTCTGGATCAATAGATTTTATACAAGAATCTTTCTGCTCGTTAGTTGGAGGGCAGCTCCTTGAAACAAATTCTGCCTGTGATTCTACCTTAAATTCATCAGTAGATATTAAATAGGTCATTGGTGTAATAAGGGCCAAATTTGCTTCTCATAGATCACAGTGGCCAGTGCTCCTAGGGTCTAATTATCCCATATTTGGTCAATAAGCCATTAACATACAGCCATGGATGTTAATAACCATTTCATGAAAAAGTCTTGGTAATTTATGAGATCAACATTGGTTAGGAAAATTAATAAATATTTCATTCGGTAAGATTTATCCGAGGACGTTTCGGTCTGAGGGAGGAAGCACTGGGCTGCGAAAAGGGGGCCCAAGCTCAAATAAAGGAAGAAAGATGGGGTAAAGAAAGCCCAAAAGCCAAGCCCATGGTAGCTGGGTTTAACTTGGGCTAATAAAAATTTACTTCAAATCCTATAGCTAATAAATCCAAAGGGTGTATGAGGGAGTCCAGTAAAACCTGACTTAACATTATGTTAGTGCTATTAACAATATTTATATAGATGTCATTTCAGAGGAGGGTTAAAGCTGGTGAGTTATGGGCTGGGTGCAGGGAGTTGTGTCATGGAGCCGCACGTCTGTGGGCACTCAGGTACCATCACCTGCCCCTTTCGGGGTGACCAAAGTTTAAAATGACGTGGAAGACAAAGGTGGAAGGCTCAGAATTTCTGCTCACCTCAGCCTCCTGTCTGCCAGACCGCCTCGAAGCTTCATCAGCTTCATGGGAGAATGTGATTTACCGTGTTTGCCAATCTATTCTTCACCTGATGGTAAATCCATTGTATTTGATCGGGTATGCAGCAGTTATAAACATGTGGCATTTTTTCAGCTGTGGTCTTTAGCAGCAATCATGTTTTGCACACTTCTGTAGTCAAAACCCTTTCCAGTGGCTATAAACCTTCTGGAAGCCTGAATTTTACCTTGCAGTCACTTCCAAAATGTCAACTATTTTTAACTTCAGACTGCTCTTAAAAATCCAGTTGTAGCCTGTTAGGCTTAAAAGCCAGTTTGTGTCAGGAGCAGAGAGGGGTGACCTGGCAGGACGGGCAGAGCCGCCGCGTGCCAGCTCTGGTGCATCCCAGGGCCCGGTGCTGCGCTGGGAGCTCACCTTGTGCCAGCCCTGCGGGGAGGGGTGACACCAGTGCCAGGTCTTGATTCAATACCGTGCTTACGCAAGGGCTTAAAAAAAAAACCAAACAAAACCAGCTTTTCATGCTTTGCTTAATTGTGCTCTTAATTACTTTTGTGGGGGGTCGAAATCACCCCCTCTCTTGGGTGGGATGCTCTCAGTGACGGGGATTTGCACACTCTAATGGTGATGTGTGTTCTTATCAATATATTTAACCTGATTATTTCTTTCCTGCAAAAAACTGGCTCTGGAGATTAAGCCCTGGATTGTAGTTTGGAGCTGTGAAGAGCATTCCCGAGGGTGTATCCTGAGGGTGTATCTGGGACTCCCTACAGGAGCTCCCCCAGCCCAGGGCGCAGCGTGAGCGGCGAGACCAGGGCAATGCTCCAGGGTATCCAGACACGGTGGGTCTGGGCTGGTGGCACCCGGGTGAGCTGGGCTGGTGGCACCCGGGTGAGCTGGGCTGGGGTCACAGCGGTGGCAGCACTTAAACTTGTCTGAAAGCAAATGAAATGAGATGCTTCCCTTGCCTCTGCTGAGCCCTTCCTGCGAGGGGAACTCCCGGGGGGGATGCTGGTCCACTGGAAGGCAGGTGTGCTCACCTGGGGTCACCATACCTTTGGATTCCCAGCTCCTTGCTGCTTTTGCCTCCCAGAGTCTCTCCTGGCTGGAGGAGCTGGCGTTGGGGGATGCTGCAAACACTTGTAGGCCATTGACGCAATTGTTAATCTATGTTGAATGATTGCGCTATTCCATCCTGCTGCCTCTCTCTGATTAGACTTGTAAATGAAAAACCATAAAAGTCAAAAATGAGAAAATAGAGGACAGAATGAGAGAAGGCACTTATCCCCCCCGACGAGTGCCTGAGCACTGCAAGCAACCCCAAAGCTGGGAGCTCTCTGCATGGATGCAGCTCTGGGTGCGGCTGCTCCGGGCGCTCTCCCTGTCCTGGGCGAGGACTGTCAGTGGCACCCTCGGCTCTCTGGCCACCATCTCTGGGTGACAGGGCCAAAGAGGGGAGGGAAAGCAGCCGCTGCTGTTTGCACAAGGTGTCCGTGGGGTCCCTCTGATCAAATACAGTCTGGCTTCAGGTCTTTACTTGCTGATTAAGCTCCACCACCAGGTTTTTCCATCCACTCCTTGGCCTTTATGCCCTTGGTGACACGATGTCTATTGCCCCTGCCAAGACTCTCTTCAATGCATTAGCTTAGCTAGGGGTAAACTCTGACATCAGGGAAAAAAACCCCACTGACAGTTAATGGAGCCCTGTAGGTCCCTGACCCCTGGGGATACGCGCACAGCACCTGGCAAAAAGCGCATTCTGATGTCTTGGGGAAAAGGTCAGAGTGGCAAGAGAAAATAGGCTGTTCATATTTTGTGGAATATTTATCAGGGCTGCAGGCTCTGGAGCTGCACAAGCGGGTCAGGGTCCCTAACCAGGGTGAGGGTCTCTGGCAGGGGCTCAGCCAGGGCTCCCGGGCGCTGCAGCACAGAGGGCTGCGCAGCAAATTGCCAGCAGTCAGAGGGCTGCACATCATTTGCATAATCTGCGAGATCTAATTGTGTCTTTGGGCTTTTAATAAAATGGGATTGGTTTTATTTCAGTGGTTGGCTCATAATAAAGGATTCAGCATTGTCCAAACCAGAATGGATGGTGCGTGCTGCTGCAGCCTTCCCTGTCTCCAGCTGAGACACCGGCACCCTGTGAGCCCTGAGCCCCTGGCCATGGGGATCGCGGCTCCGTGGGCAGTGGGGAGGGGGCCAGGGGCCATTGTCCAGCTGTCGGGGCAGGATGTGCTGCATGATGAGGTTGTCCCTTTGTCAGCCTAAAAAACGCATTTTGTGTTTATGCTTTTTAGGTTGTTTCCTCCGAGGTAAGCGGAGAGTAGGAAAAAAGGGAGGAAAGCAGGTGAGCAAAAAGATTGAGAAATGGAAGAAGAAAGAAGGGTGTAAGCAAGGGGTTCTGGGGGTGGAAGGAGCAACCATCCTTCAGCTTCCATTTGCTTGAAGTTTTGCCGAGGCTCCTCAAGAGCCAAAGTGCAGTTTGGATCTGAGGCACACCGGTGAGCCCCAGCAGCACCGCAGGGAGCCGTGTCCACACCTGCTCACTTCCCACCTCAGCCCCTCTCAGACTGAGCTCTCCCTGCTGGGACAGCAGCCTGGAACTGCTGTACAAGCAGCTTGGCTGAAAAAATCAATAATCTTTTCAATAAAGCATTTTATCCCTTATATATATTGTCTCTCATAAAGATTTTACACAGACAAAAAGTTCAGAAGTTGGTGTAAAAAATGTTGGGAAAAAGGTGAAGATACGTAAGTAAATTACAAACTTGAGGCTGTTTGCAGTACCTTGGGAAAGTGGGAGTTATATTGATGAGTTTTTATTGATTTACCATCATTCCCAGTGTGGACATTTTCTGGTCTATTATACCACAGTCGCAGCATATTCCCATCGCAGCACTAAAGAGGAAATATGGGCAGCCTGACCTTGGCAATATGGAGATAATGAAATACCCTTAATGATCCTTCCAAAAGATTTTACAAGCCAACTTCAGATTCTATCTGCTCTGTGCTATGCTAATTTTTTAGGAAGCCTTGGAAGGAATGCCAGGGGCTCACAGCTTGAATCCTAACTGTGGGCTTTGGGAGCCAAATGCAAGAGGGGCAGGCGACCTCACGACCTGACAGACAAAGGCTGCTGAGGAAGTGCCTGGTGTTTCCAGGAGCTCCTGGAGCCTCTTGTCCCCCTCCCGAGGAGGGAGGTGTGCGGGGCTGTCCCCCAGCTCTTGTACGAGGTGGCACCTCGGCTGCCCAGGCGCTGCCGTGCCCCCGGTCACCCTGGGCCACCGTGGGACCCATCTGTGCCACCTCGTCCCTGCCACGTCCCTGCAGCCCCCGAGGAACGCGCTCCGCACCGGGAAGAGTTGCGGCACTTCAGGGTGACTTTGGGGACAGCTCAAGGAGATTTACCATACATATACCTGCCTGGAATTGTACCTAGCAGGGACATAAATAGTAGGTTTCAGTGCTCTGCTTTCCTCCTCTCCCCTCCCCGGCCCAGCTGGCAACACAATTACCAGCCCCAAAGTATTATTTTCTTAATAAAAATGTTATGTGTAAAGCAAAGCCACAAATGAGTCCCAAGCCCATGCAGATCTCAATCACTCCCTTCTTTATTCCCCAGCAAGATTGCTAATGACCTTCACGCAAACCTTCACCAAATCTTTTTGAAAGGCAAATATTAATTTCCTAGCATGAAAAAAGGAAATAAAAAAGCCTATTTTTCATGGGAACCACGCAGAAAGAAAGATATATTTTCCTTCAAAACGCAGGGAGGATTTTTACATTTTGTCACTTGCTTTGCATAGACTTGGTACCACCATTTGTTCACCCCTGAATGTAATCTCTCCCCATAAAGCTTCGCTCTAAATTCCTCCACTCCCTGTTCGGCTCTGATAGCTCCTTAGCTCTGCCAGAGCGGTGCCAGCGCTGTGCTCCTGCAGCACGTTCCCAACTCTCTGGGAGGCGGCTGGGAACAACGCTTTAAATTTTAACAGCTGAACCATTCATTTTTAAAAAGGATGCACCAAAGCCATGTAACATTTTACAGCAAAATCTGCAAAAGCCATTTATAATACAAGGATCCTTTGTAGGAAGCTGCATTGTGCCGTGCCACAGCATCCCTGGCATGTGTTTTCTGTGCCAGCAAGCGCCGAAGATTCCATGTGAGAGGCAACACAGCCGGGAGCAGAGCCAGCCCGGGATCCTCTGCACACCCACACTGTCTGCAAAGGGAGCGCAGAGAGAGCTGATCCAAAATGAGACAGACACGTCCCCAGTGCTTGTTAGGCCTCCTTTGGACGCCGAGTGCCGATGTTTTAATGGTGTGTGAGGTGCCAGACCAGGTTCACGTGTGCTCAGGCCCACGGTTTTGGGTTGTGCCCCGGAGCTGGAGCTGACAGAACATGTGGATGAAACACAAACCACCCCAGAGCACAAACGGGGTGCTCTCCTTCACCGAGGAGAGCATCCAAACCAGTCTGCGCTAAACAACGTGTGCTCGATTCCACAGCCAAAGCAGTGGCACAGAGGCAGCTTCTTCCCTTGGTTTAGACCTTGCCTTCATCTCCAGTGATATTTTTTAGCATTAACTTCATTAATCAGTTAAAGGAGTGGTTCCAAGGGTATTTTCTGGAGGTCGTTTGCAGGGTTTTTATTCCATAAGTCTTGTAAACTTTTCTCAGACTGGTCTGCCTGAAATGAGTGAGAAAATTCTGTAGGAACCAACGTGAGCCAAGCCCGTGTGCTGTGAGCCGTGTGTGCGTTGGCTCCATTCCGGCTCCGGCATCTGCTCACCCTCGCGTTGCCTGGGGTGCTGGGCAGCGGGGACCAGGGGAGTTGGGGTGCACAGCCAGGGCCAAGCCACCTCCTCCTCTGCTTCGGCAGGTCCTCAGCCCGTCACCACACAACGTGAGCAACAGTTTGTCTGCACATATTTTGGGGGAAAACCAGTTAATATAACAATAGCACTAAATCAGGCACAGAACTTCAAGTACAATTCACAGCAAGAAGTTGTTAATACCTTTATTATGGGATAAAATGTATTCATGATATTAAAGACATCACATTTCTGCCCTGGTGTCACATTTTAGATGTAGCGTAGATAAATGATATATCACTGTAAGAGATCTACAAAAACCATTAGTAACCATGACATTTTGACGTCAGATTTTAAAAAATTCCTAAGTAATCTTTTTGATTTATGAAATGGTGTCCAGGTTCATCGAGACTGATCTCAGATTTATCACAGCCTGGTTAGAATTATTAATGATTTTCAATTTGTAAATCCAATGCCAGCATGTCCAAGTGCTCTCAGCAAAATCACAGAGAGCTGACAGGGAGATTTTGCTCAATCCATAGTTTTCAGCTCTTGCAGGATGTCGCGGTTAACCCGCTGCGGGCCGGCGCGGGCGCAGCCCGGCACAAAGCCATTGTTCTGCGCGGCACAAAGGAGCCGCGTCCCGGCCCCGCGCATGAATCACGGCCCGAGTGGCCATGAAACACACGGCGTCAACAGCAATGAGTGATCTGACTTTTACAGGCTCCTACTGAAGACCCTTAAAGACTTAAATTATAATGAGAAGAAAAGCTGATCTAAGCCAAAACAGACAGGCTTGGGTAGCTCTCCCCTACAATTCATCACGGGAGCAGATGAAAGGGAGGCAGGGGCAAAGAAAAAAGCACCGGCACGTCTCCATCCCTCAGCAGCCAGCGGGAATATCTCTGGAGAAGAAAGCACACCTCGGGTAAACAGACTCCAGAGCCCGACCAGAATATTTATTTCATAATTTATGGGATAATTGTCCCACCACTACAGGGAGGGGTTAGGGGGAGATTCGGATGCTGAAATGTTCTCAGCAGTGGGAAGCCGGCTGTTCCTCCTGGGAGGGGTGAGCGGGCTCTGTGCCACCACACCTGCCCTTTCATGGTGACAGGTGTCACCACAGACACCACGGGTGTCACCACAGACACCACGGGTGTCACCCATCGGCCTCTCCGGGACCAACACCACCTTTGTTTTTGAAGATGGTTAAAGGAAAACCTCCATGATTCATCCTTAGGCTTCAGACAGCCAAATTATTATTTACTTTAAAAAATTCTGTCCCACTGGCCTGGATTTCCAAGAGTTTGGGCTGGCTCAGGATCTGCACTGCAGCCCCAAAGCCCCACATCCCCTGGGAGCGGGCAGGACTCCGGCTGCCTTGCTGAGGTTTGGTGAGCAGAGGGACGGGCAGCAGGGCAGCCGCGTGGCCGAGGGGGCTCAGATGTGTTAAACAGGCAAAGGACATCGCAGCGTGGCCATGGTGGGGACTGGGCTGGCTCCTGCTCTGGAATCCACATCCAGGCAGGGCAGAACGGCCGTGCAGCTCACAGCCTGTGGATCAGCAGGATTTACAGGTGCTGCTCAGCCTCTGTAGCTGCACGGACATGAGGAAGGCAACGTTTCAAGAAGGGTAAAATTCCAGTAATCCTCCAGTCCAGCACTGTCACAGCTGCTCATGCTTCCCAGAGCATTCGGGCGCCTGGAGAGAGTTGGTGTCTAGTTTTCTCTCAAGTACTCCACCTTAATTGGGCAGGTAAAACTCTATAATTAGGGACCTTAGCTGGGGAATTTTTCTAATCCATCATATCTGCTCCATTATTCAACTCTATCAAATCCCCGCATGCAGGGAGAAGCAGGACATTCTTCACAGCACTGTCAATATTAACGTCTTTCCAATTACAGAGCATTATAATGGCAACCTGATGAGGAACTGTGACATGCTGCCTGCAACTCCTAACTTTTGATTAAAGCCTCCTTCAAGATGCTCCCCTTTAATTTATGGCACAGGGCCGGCCAGGCACGGGTGAGGAAATGTCGGGAGGGAGCAGCGTCGTGGCTGCTCTTGCAGCCACCCAGAACAGCTCAGCTGCCTGTGACGTGGCTCCAGGGGAGCTCCAGCTGTGTCCCCACACCTTCCACATTGAATCACAGAATCACAGAACCGTAAAGGTTGGAAGAGACCTCCAATTTCATCGAGTCCAACCCTTGCCTGATCACCCACCTTGTTACAACCTTCTCTCAGGGAGCTGTAGAGTGGCACAGACCGGGAGGGTGCACCAGGGCAGCCCTGCGAGGTGCCCCGTGAAGGTCTGCAGGCAGAGCCCCCCCCAGTTCAGCAGCCGAGCCTGAGCTGGAACCTCCAGCTCTCAGGGGACAGGGACAGAGGTCCAGCTCCTCCTGGACCCCCAGAGCGCTGCAGCTCCAGCCCCTCCTCTGGCTCTGCTCCCCGATGACTGCCTGGGCTGTCTGCAGCTGGCAGAGGAGGGGTGTGAGCTGCGGATACCGCGGCTGAAAAAAGGGGTTTATTAAAATATTCTTCTGACAGGTTCATTTTCTGAATTCCTCTGGATTATTTCCAGCATTCCAGTTCCATCAGAAAAAACTCTTTTCAGGGGATGGGGAGAGGCTGTGAGACATTTCTTCCCTTTTCTTCTCATTTAGCTGGGTGAAAGTTAATCCTTTGAAAGTCTGAAACAAGCACAGCCAACTGCGATGGAGTGCGTCATTTCACAGTGCAAGAGAAGTGCTGGGACAGAACAATATCCTGAGAACCTGCAGGAGAACCCCACCAGCACAGGGAGCAGTCATGGCTGCAGCTGCCCTTGGTGTGTGTGCCAGGGCTGTGTGAGCTGCAGCTCTGGCCGGGCTACAAGGGGTCCCCTCCTGCAGGACACTCCCTTCAGCAAGGTGGGTGTCAACCTCTCATGGACCCAAGTCCCTCCAAAGCACCTGGAATGACAGCCCGAGCCCAGGAATGCTGGTGACTTCTTAAAATTATGGTTTTTCATCAAACTCCTCAAAAAAGCCCTGCTCTGAATAAACTCCAAACTGCTGTAACCTCAACTGCCGATGCGTCTCCACGAGGTCATTCACACCTTTGCAGAGGAATTTGTGCAGTCACCAGAAAACAGGGAAAGACCACTGGGATCATGCTGGGACTGATGATGGACACACAGCCCTGGCAGAGGCAGCGGCACTCACCCACAGCACGGGGGGTCCATCCCAGCAGCTTCCTGGGAGAGCTGAGCGTGGGTCCTGCAGCCCAGCATTGCATCCACGATCCGTGACCCTCTGGAGCACGGCTGGCAGGAGCCCAGCAGCGACGCCCTCCCAGCCGGGCTCACCCACATCCCGAGGTTCTGGTGGGCCCTCGACCCCCGGCGCCCGCAGTCCTTCGCTGGATCCAGGACGCCAGGTCCCCACAGAGGAAGGGACCCAGGGGAGCCCAAAGCAGCAGCAGCAGCCCTGAGCCGCAGACCCTGGGGCAGGGGAAGGTGCTGTGGGGACAGGGTGTGGGGCATGTGCCCCTCGGCAGCCCTGCGAGCAGGCAGCACTGGTGCCTTTCCAGAACAAATGCGACTCCGACAGAAAACTAACATGACAAGAGGCGCACGCAGTAATAACCCAGCGAGGAGACATGGTTCTCAAGGCATCTACAGACCCCAGATTAAATGAAATTTTGACAGAGAAAAATATGTATTGGCAACATCTCTTGATCCACAATTCAAAGAGAAAATTGAAACCATATTTCCGTTAAGAATCAGACACTGGAAAGAAGTTCTTAATAAACAAAAAGAGACAGGTCATGTAATTCACTCCCTTTTCCTCTTTTCCATTTGTTGGCCAGGAACGATTAAGAGTCAAGGAAAGAGGGTTTTTAACTGAAAATTTGTACTTGAACCTGATAAAACAACTTGGAAAGACGTTTCCCAGCTGCAAGTCTGAATATTCATGTCTGGAGATGTAAGGAACATTGTGGAATTAGGATCCCCCTCCCCACAGAAGATAACCTGGAGGTGCCCTGGCACGTGGAATCAGGTTCTGCAAAGGTTCATTCCCAGACCCAGAGGGGCAGAGCAGCACCCCGGGGTGTGACCCTCAGCCCCGGTGAGGAGCCCGAGCCCCCTGGACCCCTCCAGCCCGGCTGCCAGGTACAGGTCCAGGAGGGATGGGGGAGCTGTGCTGGTGCCGTGCAGAGGGGCAGCACTGGCCCTCCTGCACAGCAGAGTGACATGAATTAGCGTGTGACAGTGACAGAAAATGGAAAAGAATGGCCCTGCAAATGCAGCTACAAGAGAAAAGCAAATTGATTTAGTGGACATATGAGTATTTTTGAGAGAGAAAGCAAGAGAGCTGCCTGACATATTCCGAGATACCCCACGATTGCCTCTCTTAAGGAGATGTCATTCAGATTTCCCTGAACTAGCCTTTAAATTACAGTTCTATAAATAGATCAGGCACTGGCAGTATTTACAGTGTGAGCATCAGGTGAAAAACTACAGCGGCTGCCGCGGCTGCTCCTCTCACCTTGCGCCTGCCCCGCTGGAGGTTAACTCTGATTTCCATGTTAATGCCGCCTCGATCCCAATGGCTGCCATTTGTCAAATTAACATTCATTTCAACAACCCAAAAGTGAGAGCTTTTAAACATTAATTCACAACTATGAGCTCTTCTCAGCACATTATTATGTTACTGTGATGAAACAAACTGCCTATGGAAAGATATAGATCCTGCTGGAAGCGTTGGCACCGCAGATGGGAGGGAGGCAGCGCCGACGCGGGCGAGGGCAGCGGTGCCCGGGCACAGGTGGGCACAGATGGAGCCAGGAGCCCTCAGAGCTGCTGCCCAGGGCACCTGCTGGAGCACGGCATTCCCAGGAGCCGCCGTGGGCAGCTCAGGGCCGTGCATCCCACCCGGGTCTCTGTGGGGTGTGGGGTCCCCACCCCGGCTGGGAATGCCAGCGGGGCTCACTCGCCCGCCCTCTCTTCCTGCACGGCGTTCCCGGGAAGAGGTCTGCCAGGAACCGGCTCCTGCTGCTAGGCCAGCACGAGCATTTCCGAGGCAAGAGATTATCATCTGAAAGATTTAAATCGGTGCTATTTTGAGTCTGCAATTATTCCAGCTCTCACCATGACTGATCAATGTGCTGTCTCTGATTAACAAGACAAATTAGGGGAAGGCCCTCGCTGCCGCTGCCCGAGGGTGCGGACAAAGGCAGGATGCGGCCCTGGGACATCCCTGGGCACGGGCCTCCCTCCTGCCAGGGCAGCGAAGCCCCGGGTGTCACTGCTTCCAGAAAGCTGCCGTGTCCGAGGGCCCGACGGCACGGACGGTCCCGGCAGCCTGTGCCCCCAGCTCTGAGCACCCGGCGGGGCCGGTGGGAAATGCCAGACATGGGGGACGCCCGCCGCCCCTCCGCCGTGAGCACCAGGAGCCCCCCAAGCCCGTGGGGACAGCCCTGTCCCCCCCAGCGCCGGGCACCGCGCGGTCAGCGCTGTCCCCGGGGGCCGGCACACCCTGGACCCCTCCCGGCGCCCCGTCCCTCCCATCCTGTTTTCCAGAGTCTGGTTGGAGTTGTAATGGCATTCAGGGATGAGCTGAACCGATGTGTCCCTTTCTCAGCGTCCATCTCTGGCAACGTGTGCCAGTGGTGCTGCAGGACGGGATTTCCTCCTGCTTTCCAGAACGAGAAGGACCAGAGGGGTCCCCGTGCCCGAGGCTGTGGGCGCTGGGCACCGTGGGGGCAGCGGGCGGGAGCCCAGAGCTGCTGCAGGCAAGGCCAGAGCGCCAGGGTTCATTGCTGGGTGGCACTGGGGCCGGCAGCGCCATCCCACATCTGGTCTCCTGATTTTCCTGAGGGTCTATCTCCTCAAATGAGCACAGACAGATACCTACAACTCAACTACATCTGGAATAATTCCTGGCTCCTAACTGAATCCAGAGCTGTAATTCAATCAAGATGTTCTGCTGACACCATAAACCGGGAGAGCGGCGTGGAGCAGCGAGTGTAAATGCCAGCAGAACCCGAGACTGAGTTACAGCTGCGCTGTTGCACCAGACACGTCGTGCTCAGACACAGGGGAACAGAGTCCTCTTTGTTAAACTAATTATTTTAATGCATAGAAGGAGAGGACAGAAAGGACCTGTTAAATATTTACCATTTCAGGCCTTTTCTTGCCGGACATTTTTTCACTGTTGATATAAGCTGCTCTGCGCCGTACTTAAACCTGCCCATAAAAATGGAAAGGTTCGAAGTGTGCATGACATATTTCAGGGGGACAGGGTGACTCCAGGGGCTGGTAATGAAGCCCAGAGCCTTTCACCTCTGTAGCACTCGTTTGAATCCAAACAGCATTTCCATCTGCAGGTGGTTTAGCTGCATCCCAGTTACGAGCTGGGATGTTCTCCGTCCTCACGACCAAGTGCTCTTGTGGGGAAAAGGCCAAAAGGTCCCCCCCACTGGCACAGTGCCTGGCTGTCCCGTCGGAGGGGTCAGCAGGGCAGGGGAAGGGGCTCGGGCTCTCCCTTCGACTTTTGGGAGCCCCAGGACAAGCACAGCCCACACTGCTGTGTCCCGCAGGGACAGGAGGGTTCAAAACACCCTGAGAACCAGCAAATCCTCCTGGCACTGGAGCGGCCATCCCGCGAACAGGGGGTGGCAGGGTGGCAGCTCCAGTGGGCGCTGGTGGTCCTGCCCCAGGGGAGCCCATCAGTGCGGGCCAGCACCTGGCCAGGGACCTCATCACTGGGGGAGCGCCTTGGAAAACCCACTGCCATGGAAACAGCTCTGCGTGCTGCGGGAAGGGCGAGTGGCCCAGGCACTGCCACCCCAGCGAGGGCACCGCTGGCCGGAGGGCGGCACAACACCGAGCACCCAGGGCAGAGGGACGTGTCCAGCCAGCCCAGCACCGGCAGCCCCCGGCAGAGGCTGCAGCGGGTGGGAATTACAGACCTGCGGGAAAGCTGCGGCGATGCCGGGGAGCACCGGGGACGTGGCCTGGCAGCGGGACAGGGACCCCCGAGAGCCGAGACCCCGAGCGGGGCGCACGTCCCTCGACACCGAACCCGGAGCTCACCGAGCCCGGAGCTCACCTGGAACCCGGAGCTCACCGAGCCCGGAGCTCACCTGGAACCCGGAGCTCACCTGGAACCCGGAGTTCACCGAGCCCGGAGCTCGCCTGGAACCCAGAGCTCACCTGGCACCCGGGCCGGCCCGAGCAGCCGCCTCCGGCAGGCGACCCCCGGGCAGCAGCGGCCCCGCAGCCTCGGGGACACGTCCTGGTGGCTGATCCCCTCCACCAAGACTGATGGAAGGCATCTGCCTCCGATGGCGCTGCCGGTTCCGTCTGTCCGTCTGTCTGTCTGCTGATAAAACGAGCCCTCTGTTCCCAGCCCAGGCAGGGAGGAGGCTCCATCCTCACCCCAACAGGGTGGGAACTCGGCTGCCCCTGCCCAGGGCAGGGCTCCTCTGAGGAGCTCAAATTCTGCAGATCTCAGCAAAAACTGTGGGAAGAACTCAAATATGCAGCAAGCACTGATTTTCCATGTGGATGCATTGCCATTAGCCTTACCCATTAATTAGAATAATAGTAATTGTTATGATAATGATGATTATAGAGACTACTTCATATTTACTGAGGTTGGAAATATCTAAACCAAACCCTTGCACAAGCCACGTGCTTTTATCAAAGCCATTAATGTCTGAGATAACATTTTTAAATGCCAAATTTTCTATGAAAACGTATATTTATATCAAGAAAATTAAATTTCAGCTTAAGGTTCTTATTATAAATAAAAGAAAATAAGTCAATAAAACAATAAATATTTAACTGAATGAAGCAGAAATTATATCCAATTATATTTTCTTTAAAACCCAATTTATCTGCCAATATTTTCTTTAAATGCTCATGTTACTTTTTCACTTACTAACAATAAATGCCTGGATGCATTTCAAAGTGGTGCCTTTTCTATTATTTCATTTCCTGGAGTCCTCGGCTTGAAAGGACATTAATAGCACACTATAAATAAAAAAAAAAGTTACTTAAGGATTTACAGCTGAGGATTTCTATGGAAACAAACCGGAGAGGGGAGTTTGCATCAGGGTGGGGGTGGGGGATGGAAACAAAGAGCTGAAAATGGGAACCAAACTTCAGCTGCCACATGGCAGCCCCGGGTCCTCCTGCCTGCGCCCGGCTCCGTGTTTGGGGTCCCCGGGGTGGGGGGCACCGGGTACCCCGGCTCTGGGTGCACCCTAAGGCAGCCACCTGGGTCCTGGTGCCGCTCTGGACAGGAACACGGCGGCACAGGGACGGCTCGGGCTGCCGGGGGGAAACTGCTGCCAGACCCCTGCCTGTGCCCAAGGTGAGAGCTGCAGGAAAGTTGTGGGGTTGGTCCCACATACCAGGGCACTGGGACACCACGGGGCACTGGGATGCCACGGGACACTGGGACGCCACGGGGCACTGGGACGCCACGGGGCACTGGGATGCCGTGGGACACTGGGACACCATGGGGCACTGGGATGCCATGGGACACTGGGAGGCCACAAGCCTGGGGTGTCTCCTTTGCCCCAGCTGCCTCTGTCCCTCGCTCAGCCACCCTTGGAGCATCTGAGCATCAGCCAGCGGAGGGGAATGGATCCATTGCCAGCTCTCACAAATGGGAAGCGGATTTCCAAGTGAGAGGAACCAAAATGACTCGCATAACATAGGAAACAATTCAACAATCAAAAAATCTTTCACTACTTAATAGGATTTTATAAATTGAATTATCTCTGTAAGCGCTGACAGTCCGAGCCGATCAATCAATTAAGGGATGCCAGGCTTGAGCCTGCAGACCCGCTCGGTGGGAGGGTGCTGCTGGCAGGGCACCTGGCTCCTTTCACACCCCCCGGACCCCCAGAGGCAGGTCCGTGCCAGGGCCTCCCCCCACCAGGGCAGTGGTCCCGTGGGAGAGCCCTGCTCTGGCTGGGGAGCCCCGGCCCTACGTTCAAGGCCACATCTGGGATAGGGGCCCACGTTTGTGGAGCCAGAGGGCCCTGGGGACAGGCAGAGCCCTGGGTGTCCTCTCCGTCACGGTGTTTTGGTGGCTCCCGTGGAGGCTCCTGCGATCTGCCTCTCCCACTGAGTGCGCAGTGGCGCCGAGGGTGCAGCTGGTTATTGATGGCGTGTAGGACCAGGTGTTCACAGACGAAAGGTTAGTTTATTAATCCTCCGGGAGACCTTATGAAAAACAAATTCAGGTAAACAACATATTTTTCTTGACTGCTTTCAAGATTTAAGGCAGGGATCCTGTTCTTGGAGTCTCTTCGACGCATTTCCATTGCACTCTGTTATTACATTCTTCAAAAAAGAGAGATTGCTTCTCGTGCCACGTTCTGGGAGAGAGAAACCTAATTGAATCTGCTGCCCATGTGGCTGGACAGCATCTCCTTCCCAGTTATGGATGGGCTGGGGAGTCTCTGAAACACATGGGCAGGCCTATTGGAAAGGCATTTTTCTGCTGGGTGCCTGCGGTTCCACGCTGCGTCCCTGTCCCTGCTCTCTGTGTGCCTGCCAGCTCCGTGCTGTGGTGCCCAGCCCTCCTGTCCCACAGACATTCCCTCTGCGCCCAGAGCAGGTTCTGTCGTGGCTCTTTGTCCAGCCAAGGTGGGGGGAGATGGGTTTGCAAGTGAAGCCTCTCGTGGGCCCTCTCCAGGGAGGAGCTGGGGGCTCTGGGGGCTCTCGGGGGTGGCACAGACGCTTCCCAGCCCTGCACCCCACAGTGCCCGGTAGCACCTCCCACCCCTCCCAACACTGCCCTAGGCTTGGCAGGACAAAGCCTCCAGTCTGGAGCCCACCACAGAGCCCACCGAGAGGAACCAGCTCCCAGTTCCTCTCCTGGCACCAGCGGGGACAGGCGGGGGCCAATTTGAGGAGGAATCGCACAGGGAGTGCCGGACGCTGTGCACAGCTTCATGTAACCTCTGAGCACGGTGCTCAGGAGAGAGAAATCCCTGTGCCCCATTTATGACCACTGGAACTTGATTAAGCACTGAACTTTAATTAATTGACTGGCTTGGAGTAATAAGTTCTGCCGATTTGCTTTGCCCAACGAAGAGGTGAATAGTTAATTCACAGTAAGTGGCAGGTGTGAGGGCCACCGTCGCACAAACCCCACCATCCATCAGCTGAGGCGCAGACCCTGGCGCTGCCTGGACCCGTCCCCAGCCCCCGTGCTCTGACATGTCCTGGACCCCTCCCCACGACCCCAGATCCTTGACTGGAGCCACCGCAGTGGGTTGCTGGAGTGCTCAGCCATCTGCAACGAGGCATTGCCTCTGCCCCCGGGATGCTGGGGACCCCTGGGGACCCCTGTGTGCCCCTCCAGCCATTGCCCAGCTGAGGGCACAGTGATGGAGATGGCAGAGATTTTCCTGCCAGTCCCGTGTGACGCCCCACCCCTGGCCTTTCCCCGCAGTGACTGGGGAAGCATTCCAAACGTCGGCTCCCCATCCCCTTCCATTCCTTCCCCCGCAAAGGTTCAGGGTTCTGAGGTGAATCTCCTCAGCCCAGCGCGTGCTGCAGAGCCAGGAGCAGTGGCAGGTGAGGAG
This sequence comes from Mohoua ochrocephala, assembly GCA_013398855.1. Lineage (NCBI taxonomy): Eukaryota > Metazoa > Chordata > Aves > Passeriformes > Acanthizidae > Mohoua > Mohoua ochrocephala. Next base: position 250,923 of record VZTA01008235.1, read on the forward strand.
GAAGAGCGCAGTGCAGGAAAACGCTTCCCATGCAGAAGGGGCTGGAGCAGGAGGGCGAGGCCCCAGCACACGCGCCCTGCCTGTGCTCCAGCATGCCTCTCCTGCTCCTTAAATTGATTGGCACTTTCTATTTGAGGAAAAATGAGTTCTTAAAATTGAAATACTGGTTATTGTTATGGTAATACAGCGAGGCTGTGGCAGCAGAGATTTTAAGATACAAAAAAGGTTAGTTTGAATCAAGCAGCTGAGAGGTGAGTCTATATAAAGTACTCAGGACTAATGAGTTCCGAGGGATCCACGTATCGGGTCTGGACCCCTTAATGCTGCTGATTCAAGTGGTGGGTGCAGGTAATCACCAAGATAACCCGAGGCCTCTGGGATCATTACCGCTTTATCACATTTTGTATAAAATATTTTCGGCCTCATTTAGGATGTCAGCCTCTATCAGACGTTTCCTGGCGTTAGGAGCGCGACGCAGCCCCGCGGCTCCAGCGTACCTGGAACCCTCGCTGTCCTCTCCTGGCCCGGCACACCTGGAGCCTTCACCGTCCTCTCCCAGGCTGGTGCACCTGGAACCCTCCCGTCCCACCGGGAGAGGCACTCGGGGCACCCCGGGCTCTCTGAGGGGGCTGTGGCGCCGAGCAGGGGATTTGTGAATAATGCGAGAACAAAAGTATTGAGCCATCTTAGCAGGACATAGTGACTGATTCCCAACATCTGTTATTGCTTTCTCTCATCTGTACCTGAAATTAGCAATTTAGAGCCCATACCTTTATTTGGAAAATAATAGTACAGAATTATAAAAGTTTAATATGCTCTCAGTAAAATGAAAAATGAGCGGTTATGATATTGTCTAACACTTTCAAATGTGTTTATTAATTCATGTTTTAAATCATAAGTTTCATTCTGCAGGAGAGTCATACACAGCAATAAGCAAGTTTTAAAATATTAATGAATAAACAATATTTCTCTATTGAAATATAACATGCTTCTTTGAACAATGTACCAATGGTAATAAATCACAACCAGCAGAAAATTGCATTTCATATTTAATACAACTTGAACTCTGCCTTTTTATAAATGATATCTTTTTTGTTTAATTGGCGTCAGTTCAGATCTAGCAGATTGCTAATAAAATTCTGGATTTCCATACTTAATGACGCGTGCTCTTTATGCTGAATTCTACCACAAAAAATGCAACCCTTTATTATACAAATAGCAGGCGTTAATAGGTGATCTCCCACCACGGGCAATGGCCCCGTCTGCTCTCCCAGAGCCTCACCCGGGCTCCCCCGCAGCCAGGGGTGGCCGTGTGCCACGTGCCCCTTCTCCGAGGTGCCGTTCCCAGAGAGCTGAGCACGTTGGGGCAGTGGGAGGAGGAGGAGGAGGGTCCCTTCCCCTCCGGGGGTCCCTGGCCTGGGGATGTGCTCCTTGGGGACGCCTCTGGGTCCCCACCCACCCCAGGAACAGGGCCTCACGTAGGGGCTCCAGTGCACACGTCAGCACCCACGTTAGCACCACGGAGAGGAATGAAAGTAATTGGGTTTAATTAGCCTGTGTAAACACGATCCTCAAATTTGTTGCCACATGAGGGTTTTGGCAGTCTCCAATAAATTAATCCTTTTTATTATATCAATGACAGGAAGATGATCAAATAGGCTTTGATATAGATTTTGGGATTTAGCACCTAGTAGCGCTCTGACATGCTTGAACTTCTTCCTCCTGCTGCTGCTGCTGGAGGCAAGAATGAGGCTACAAACGGCGTCTGCTTCCAAGCTGCTCCCAGGCGGAACGGGGGGCTTGGAGACGCACGGATGGGGACGCCGGGGAAACTTTGAAGAAAAGTTTGTCTTCAGGATGAGTTGGGTAAGTTGAGTTTCCAGAGGGTAGGGTCACGTGAGGAGAGATGTGGGAGTAGGGGGGCACGGTGATGAGGCACAGCAATTAGTGCGTCGTGTCAGCGCATCGGCAGCCGGAGGCTGAGCTGAACCGCGAGCACAGCCCTGGCTCCCCTCCACGCTGGGGCACGAGGAGCCTTTGCCCAGACCCCGGCGCAAACCCCGTTCCTCCCGCGGTGCTGAGCCCGGGGAAATGGGCTCTGCTGGTGCTGTGGGACACCTGGCACAGCTGGCGCCTGTGCTCTCGCGTGTCAGGGATGATTTCCCAGGTACTGCTGGGACACAGCCCAGACCTGTGGCTCGGCTGTCAGCAAGGATCGTAATGCCAGCTCCATTCTTCCACTGTCCCGGCTGCAGGAAGGAGCCAGCAGCTTTGTAACTCAGGGGAAACAAATTCGGTGGCAGACAGGCGGCCTGAGGTGCCCACAGAAGGTGAGGGGCCCCATGTCCCCCCTAGGAGGGCCAGGAGACTGGTTCAGCTGCTGTGCCATCCCAGGTATCCCCCATCCTCCCTGAGCACGATGGCCCAGGAGCTGGTGCACATTCTCCAGCCCCTGCAACCAAGGAAAGGATCACTGGATGGGAATTCTAATCATATATTATATTACCATGTCATATTAGACTAATAAAATCCTAATACGATACAGGAATGGGGAGCATATCATAACTCCTCTGTGGCTAATACAATGCAGGCAATAAATCACTCCAGGGCTTATCCTTAACAATTGTATCAGAGCTTTCTGTGTCACACTGATAACTCAGTCCCTCTGATCTAATGGTTCACTTTTCTTCACAGTCCATATGGCAGTGACATTAAAGCTAATGAAATAAAATAAAATTTGCCAATCTTTGAAGAATTCCATTCTTTAAAAAGATGTATTTTATTAACACAAACTGGAAACATCTTCAGTTACTCACAGTTACTTTTATCACATTGGAAATACATGGCACAGATACTGGCAGTGGCATTGCACATCGGCTCACGCGTGGCCACCACACGGCTGCGGGATCACAGGGCGCTGCTCGGCCTCACACACGTGGTGCCAAGTCAGCAGAGCTGTCCCCACCGACCCAGTCCCCAGGGACACGGATCCTTCCATGCCCCAAGGTCACAGTCTCCCCAACTCTTCCCTTCCTGGGCTGAGGATCCCTCGTTGCATCCGAGGCCGGACACACAGGGAGCCGGGCGCAGGGGGAGCTTGTCACCTGCTCCGCTGTCAGCAGATGAAGGTTTGCTGTTCTTTGGGGGCTGTGAGGCTGCAGGGCTGCTCCCATGGCTCGGTGGGTCACAAACCTGGTGCATCTGCCAGAGGCATCACGTCTCCCCGGGCGCACTTCTCGTGGCTCCTCCTGGAGCACCCCGGAGCAGTGGCCGTGCCATGGTCCCCCCGGCACAGCAGGTCAGACGGAGCTGGGGCTGGTCCCAGGAGGAGCTGGTCGAGCTGTGCCCAGGGGAGCACCGTGGGTCTCTCCTCCAGACACCCTCATGCCTGTCCCAGTGACGGGTGCCTTAGGTCAGTGTCAGGCACAGGAGATGGCGATTCCTGGGACCTGCTGCGAATCCTCCATTTGGTCCTGCTGTGCTCCACACGGGGTCTCGGGGCTGGCACTTCCCATGGCTGCGGGCTCTGGCTGCAGGGCTCTCGTGGGCCAAAAGCTCAAACTTGGGCGCAGGGAATCAGGACGGTGCCGCTGAGCTCGCGGGGCGGGAGGGCCGAGGGTCTCCTCCCCTCGTGTGAGCCGCTGATCCTGCGCGAGGCTCCGACGGCCCTTCAGGGTGCTGCTACTGGGCGAGACACAAAATACCATCAGCAGCTCGATCCCAGTACTGGTGCTGGCAGTAAACCTCCCTGATGCGTGATCAGGCCTCAAGGATAAGATGTTTATTATTTGCCATGGAACCACGTGGCCGCTCTCCAACGTAAGGAAAAGCCAAATTGCACTTGTAATTCAAAGGGACCCAAAGCCTTAATGCTGTAAAGCAGCAGCTAATGATGCCCAGCGGGTGCGGGGCACGCAAGGGCGGCCCAAAGGTTGTTGATGGCCTTCCTATGAACCTCCTCAGTGTGTGACAGGTCCTTGCCTGTGGCCAGCAGAGATGTGATCAAGATGAGGGACGTCTGAGTGTTCATTACGCTGCCTACTACGCCTCCGCTGACACACTTTACATTTAAAACATAAAATACCGGTTCCACTGAGCTGTAGCACAAACACTGAGCGTGTGGACTTGGGGAGCTCCATTAGCAAATGCAAATTGTTGGGCGCTTTGTCCTCAGCATGCAGAAGTCTTCGGCAGTCCACAGTCCCCACCTGCCCCAGCTCCCATTAACCGATAACAAAGGCTTTGCAATGCACGCCTAGCTATTCGCTTGTTTATTTCCGCGCACCACCTGTAGAAGAAGAAGCACTGTTCAATTCCAAACCTGATCGAGGTGAGTCTGCTCTGTGAACGGGAGCAGCAGCAGTCACTGGTGCATGAGAGCGTGGGGTGCGGTGCTGCCACGGCCCGGGGGGAGAGTGGGAGAACAAAGGTATTTTACAAAATAACCTGATACAAGAACTGTTAAGAAAAGCTGAACCACAAGCTCATTGAATCATGCAAATAATCGTTCAGCCACCAAAACAACAGCTGAAGGCCGGAACAGCCGAAGGGAAGGGAAGGTGATGGACCATCAGCTCCCCAGAGCCAACCGAGCCGCGGCTCCGGCCCGGCAGGGGCTGGTGCTGGTGAGCGCTCGGCCTCCTCCTGCCTAGCTGCACTAACCCGAGTAGTGAGTAGTTATATTTATCAAAGACCATTTGCTGCAAGTGATTAACGTTAATTTGATTTCCTGTGAGTCAATTTCCTTGAGATATGGTAAATAGGCTATTACCTGTTATTGACCTTTACTTTATTAAAAAGACTTAAAATTAGCATTTATATATATACGTCCTTCCAAAAAAGTTTTTTTAATAAAGAAAAATATTTTTATAATCACATTAGACTTGCTAGCTAAGGCTATAGCTCCAAAGTTAATGTTAAATAAAAATGGTAATTAAGAGTGAATATGATGATGGTTTTTAAACTCATCTAAAGGCCTGACCCCTTCCTTTACCTCCACTTGATTTGTGGCTCCCAGGCAGAGCAGGGTGGCAGCGGAGGCAGGGGCTGGCAGGTGGAAGCCTCTGCCCAGGACATGCCTCTCCCAGGATTTCCAATCCTCCCCTGGCAAGAGGGCACAAGGACCTGCTGGTGTTTAAAGAGATGCTCAGCTCCTGCTCCACGCCAGCTCGCTCTTCTGGAGACCGACACGTCTCCTCGGGCTGACTTGAACTGAGCGGGAAGAAATTACGTCAACATTTGATCATGAAAGCAAAAAGTTTATTCATGTTTGAAACTACATATAACTACCACGAGGAAGACTTTTCAATCCAGGGTGTAATCCAGTTAGAAAGTAACACGAAACGGTTTAATACATTAGAATCACTGCCACAAATTATTTTCATGACTCAATCAGTTTCAGAATCGCATACAATACAAAAGAGAGAGAGAAAGGGCCCCTGCAGTCCAGGGGGATGTACAGTACTGAATACTGAAGTCTGTATGCATTACAATTAGTTGTTGGTTTTTGCGTGTATTAGTAACAAGATGAAGAACATTCAAAATGCTTCTCAGTATTTACAACAGTTGCACTGTTTTGTGTCCAACCTAAGACCCCATGTTTCCACTTCCGCTTCTTTAGCAGTTGCCAAGGCAACCCTGATTTGTAGGAGATTACAATGTACATTACATTTCGTGGGGAAACAAAGAGTTAATTACAAGATGCAAAAAGATAAGAAAGAGACAAACTACAGCGTGAGTATCGTTCAGAGGTAGTAAGTGAGCACTCTAAGCTACAGAACATGTTGAAAGTCTATTGGTTTGTATGAGTTCGCATGAGGTAATAAAGCTGTGTTTGATTGGTGAGATGTATAAATACTCTTTTGCTACACTATGTACAACACTCCATATCACGGTGCTTTTTCCTTTCCTTTTTTCCTTTGTTTGTGGTTTGCTGCCAAGCAGAGGCACCAGCCCTTGGCAGGCGTGGGTAGCACCCAGCTCGTACTGTAAAACCCCGGGTCGTGGCGTGCACAGAGACCAGCAGCAAGAGTCGTCGTCTCCCAAGAACAACCTGTGTCCGTGTCAGCGTACGGAGAGGAGACTCGGGGTCCGGGGGGGCTTTAGCAAGAAAAGATGCTCCTGGTTTCCAATCTAATTTGTAAGACAATAGATCTCAACAAAAATGTGACGAATAAGGATTCTTAAACACGACCATTGTTAACTGAAATAACTGAACAGCTCTTTTTATTCCAGCTCTGTGAGAGATATGAAAAGATGAAACACAATCAAAGTCTGTGATTCCTGTCGACTTTCCATGGAAATATGCACACAATTAAATTTGGGTGAGGCGGTTCTTTGTGTCTGCTCTTGCTACTGAGGTTAAGCTTGTCCTGTACTTTTACCCTTAAGGCCAAGTAATTGGCAACTGTTAGACCAACATTGTTAAAACTGCTGATAATAAATTATGATAAAATAGTTACAGGGCTATAAACAATGCTAAATCTTGGCCTAATTGGATAAAGTGCTTTTTAACATTGTGTGTTTTAAGTATAAATACAAATGATTATGATACCTTTAAAAAACAGATTTACCAAGTTTTCTAATAAGACAAGGTTTTACAGTAAAGCTGTAGGTGGTTGGCTACAAAAAACTCTTTCCTTTTTCTCCTGCAACTCTGAATGCGCTAATCAAGGCATCTCAGCTCAGGGAAAAAGTGTTGCTAGGAGATTAGTTAGAGGTATCCGAGTGCACACTTCCCGGCCCTTCTGTAGGGGAAGTCACAGAAGATGGAGTGGTTGCGTCCTGCCAGCCTCCATTAGCCTGCAAAGGCAAAAACAAGTCAATTGATACCATTGCGCATATTAATTACACCACGGGCGGATGCGGGGCCGGCCGGGGCGGAGGAGGCGCCCCGGGAAGGGATTTCCCCGCGCTGCTCGGGCTGCGGGGCCCGGCCGGACTGAGGCGCGGGGTGCGGGCGAGCAGGGAGAGCAGGAGCCCTTCAGCCAGATGCTGGCCGCAATCGGGACTCTGGGATTTCTGCAGAGACCGTCTCTGCTCTAATGAGGAACATCCCTTCAGCGGCACTTCGGCTTTTTCCCCTGAGAAGACAAGCCTGGGGCAATCCGCGTTTAACTCCCGCTTCTCCCCTCACTACCCGAAGTTCGGAATGGCCTTTCCCCACTGCGGGACCCTCGGCAGAGCTGCCCCACCTGGTTCCCCGCACATGCTGCCCCAGCTCCCTCGTGGAAGGCAGAAAGGGGCTGCTCGGATCTGTTTTCCAATTATCTCCAGCGGCAGCCCCGCTCCGGCCCCGCTCCGTGCCTGGGCTGCGGCCCTCCCGCCTCAGACCTGCCTCAGCACGAGCAGCGCAGGAACAAATTTGCCTTATGTCTCGGCCAATCGAGGCAATTGCTGGAATCAATGTCTGATCGGATTTCGGCTGTGGCAGACAGCTTGTCGCTACATATTTTTATGTCAGTCAAGAAGAGGGAGGCGCGGGGCTCGTGAGTTGGGGGACGCTGAGTGGAAGTGACGGGGAGGCCTCAGCGCAGCGCCCGCGAGAGCCGCCCCGGCCGCGCCGCCGCTGCCCCCGGCCCTGGCAGGGAAAGGTTAGCGGGGAAACGCGCCCGTGGTGCTCGGCCACCCAAACCCTCCGCGGCCGGGCCGGCGCCCTGGGCCGGGGGGACACCGCGGGGACGCGCAGGGGGAGCGCCGGTGTCGCGGGGGACCCCCGGCCGCCGCCCCTCGAACCCCGCACCCAGCCTGGCTCCGCGTTCATCTGTCACGGCGGGAGAGCGCCGAGCGGCTCCACCAGGGGAGAGGAGCCTCGGTAATTATCTCCTCTGCAGATGAAACAGCAAACGGCGCAGCTTCATCCTGACAAACCC
>VZTA01008235.1:261293-263793 GCA_013398855.1 Mohoua ochrocephala
AATATGCAGCCTCCACTCTGCAGCGAGGCCCAGACCAGTTAATAGAGCCAGAGTAAGGTGGAATTTTTAGCCCAAACCCTACCCTGCCAGAAAGGCCCTGCTGGGGGCATTTCTCCTACCTGTGACTGCACATTGGCTCCGACTTGGGACCCCTGGTAAGAATCCCCATTCAGACTCTGCATGTTCATGAACATGTCCCCAGAATTTGGGAGGTTAAAAGAACCAGAAGAACCTGGAAAGGAAAGAGTTAGGTAGCTGAATAACAGAGAGCTGCAAAAACATAACCCCGAGACCTGAGGGCAGGGGAAGGAGAAGCAGCAGGAGAGGAGAGGACAGGCAGGGCTCAGTGGAGGGGAAGTTGCCGCCCTGGCGTGGGGCGAGCGTGGCCACCGGCCCCCCACACCGGCCACCACGCCCCGGCTCTCGCCCCCGCACCGGAGCACTGTGCTGGGCGAGCCTGGCAGCTCCCTGCGACCCAGGGCAGCTCCTCCCTCTGGAAGAGCAGCCTGCACAACAGGAGGTTTCCATATCAGAGCTGTCCCCCTGTGGATCACTCCATCATGAGATGCCATCACCAAACACTCATTTTGAGCCTGTGCTTCGTGCCTCCTTCCAAAGGAAATTGTTGGCAGTTCCCAATTATGTGGTTTATTACTGTCAAAGAAGGAACCTTTTTCTTACTTCCCTTTAGTTAAAGTCTTCTTTTCCCTGTGATTCTCTATCATCCTTAAAAGTTGCCCACAACTAAGTCACAGCAAAACTTGACTGCAAATAGTGTTTGTGCTTGTGGCAACGTTTGCCCCTGGAGCCCAAAAGAGCAATGCCCCCCTCACACGCTCCCTGACTAACGCAGTGCTCAGACCTGCAAAATGTCATCAACACACCGGTGACACCTGCAGCAGAACATGTCGCAGAGTACCTCCAAATTAAAGTTCCATCCTTAGATTTCTATTTGTAACATCAACTCCATTTCAAGCCATCCGGAGTTTAACCTCTAATTAGAGCATGCTAAAAATTTCCTCTATTTCGTTGTTATCTTGACAATAAATTTAACAGTTCTACAAAACCAGACTCGGGCCTCTGCCCCATTTTACGTTCTTTTCAGTGAATGAGAAAAAGCTTAAGGTAACTACAGGAACAAAGAAGGTGCCAGAAGCCTGAGCCAGGCAGCCGTTACCACTGGGGGAATTACATGGGCCCCACTCCGCTCTCCCGTGCGGCTGTGGGAGCTTTGCTGTGGAGCTGCTGGGACCACCCACGACACTGCTCGGCCCTCGTGGCCCAGCCTGGAGGTCCTTGGGCTCAGGACTACTCCCTGTGCCACGGCTAGGGCTGCTAAGGAGCTGCATCCTCCTCATCCCGACTGAGCTCAGGGCCCTCCGTGCCACACGGCCCTTCAGGATGCTCGAAGGCACCAGCCGGGTACGTACCAGAATTTGGTGTGGTGGGGGAGTTGGTCTGGTTGTTCTGGACGGCCGCGGCCACGGCGTGCGCTGCGGTCACAGCCGTCTTTGCCGCGTAGAGATTGGCTTCCTCCTGGAACTTCCCGATGTTCTTCTTGTACCTGATTCTCTTATTGCCAAACCAGTTGGACACCTGCAGTGGAGAGAGGTGGGAAGGGTGAGGGACACGAAGTGCTTGGCTGGGCAAAGCAGGAACCCTTTGAGATGTCATTCTGAGATGCCAGAAACACAACCCGTGCCTGCCCCAGGTAACTGAGCACTAACCCGGAGCAGTTAAACATCAACATGGGGCTGATCAAGGCCTGGCTCTGCTGCACTCTTGGCAAACTGAGGCACAAGTGACTGATGACCACACGCATCCTGGAGCTTGCTGTGCCACTGAGCACGGCATTGTCCCCTACCACCATGGGCCATTTGTCAACAAAACTGGTGCAAGACCCCAAAAGCTGCTCAGGGGGGGACCAAGGTCCGGCTGACTGAGGGCGAGCGGGCAGTGAGAGCAATTGTTCTTTATTTTTGGGCTGGAACAACCTTGGCAGCCCACTCACAGAATCGTGTTTGGTTGGCTGAAAATGAAAGGAATCATATAAATCAATAATGGTTGAAAAGTCACTTTGTCATCTCCCTTTGAAGATGCTGTACTGAAGCCAAGGTGGCTCCCAGGGCACCGGCTATTAACCCACACTGGGGTCACGCCTGGAGCCGCTCAGGGAAGTTTGTACAATCTTGCTTAGAGGCTTTGTTTAAGTTCAGCTGCTGTAACAGAGCTCTTAAATAACAAACCCGGTTTGGAACATGGACAATGGCCAACAGGGCAGAGACAAAAAACAACTGCAACAACCCAGTGGTAAAGGGGAAGGGACCAGTGACAGCCCAGGGGCAGGGGCTGGGGTCCTATCACAGCACCTGGCTCAGGACCCTGCTGAGGCAGGAGTCAAATCCTGCTGTATTTGATGCAGCACAGCTTTTGTTTAACCACAATTAATGGAAAACCTCTGGCCTTTACCAGTAATATGGAAGGCACCTTATACATCCTG
>VZTA01008235.1:266293-279863 GCA_013398855.1 Mohoua ochrocephala
CTCCAGGGTGTTTGCAGCACAGGAGGTAAATGGGGCATGGTGACAGGCACGGCAAGGTCCAAGGGACACTTGGTCAAGGCTGAAAATACACACACTTAGAGATCTTCCATGAAAGCCCCGAGCGAGGTGCAGCTCAGTCACTTCCTCGGATGCCACTGCCTGTCCCCTGCGATGCTGCTCCTGCCAGGGTTTCGGTGACTGCTCAATTCACTCCGAGTTCTGGATTGCATCCTCCGAGTTCTGCTGTCAGTCACCAGAGCAGTGTATGGGGCTGCACCACAGTGCCTGCTCAGAGCTCTTCCACCACATGGCCTCAAAAATATACACCCTTTTCAGCACAAAGAAGGGCAGCTCCAGAAAATACCAACTAACCCTGCAGTACTGCCATGCAGCCTTCGGAAGTACCTTTGGAAATCAAAGATTAGAATATCCGTGGTATTCCTGTTCTCTAGCTGCGACAGCAGATCCATCAGGAACTCAAGTAACCAGCTGATCACAGGCACTCCCTCTCTCTCACACACATGCTCCTCTCCCATTACATGATACACGGCCCCATTTCCGGGCTTTACCATATCATCCCAAGGTTTTCCAAGTCATTTATAACATCTTGCCAGAGCGAAGCTCCAGCCAAGGCCAAGGGCCCCGCCCTGCATCCCTGGTGCCAGGCTGGGTGGGCAGCACTGCCCTTGCCCCAGGCTGGCAATGTCTCCCAGCAAGGCTGAGGCTGCTATGGAGGACACAATGCAGCTACTCCCATCGCTCACTCAGACTTCCTAATGGATTCAAGGAACAACTAATTCATGTCTGTATCAAATATTAAAAAGACAAACCTATATTCCTGCCACAGGCTCTCTGCCACTGCTGGGTTGTTGGACCATCTGCCTGCCTTTTATTTCATTCTACAGCATATACATTAAATCTTATCAAACAACCAATTAAGAATGAAATCAGATCTATTAGCACTAGAAGCAATCAGTTATGGCTTCTCAAATGTTCCATCTCATTTCCTACAGTCACTTCAGCCTTATCTAGATCTGTCTTTTTATCTGTCCACACGGTGGGATCACTAACCCCCTCCCTGTCAGGCACGACTCACCACTGGGTGCAGAGGGAACAGCTCTTCAGCAGGTCTGGTGGGCTCCTTCCCATGTCATCTCCCCCAATTACATTAACCAAAACTGAAGAACTTTTGGGTTCTTTAAGCTGGTGTTGATGGCACGGCCTCTCCTAACTACACAGCAGGCTGCCTCGGATCACGCGGAAGATTTCTGGACACCACTTACTGAAGGAATTGCCACAAACCGTTTCACGCCAGAGACTGAAAACAGCAGCCAGATTAAGGCTGCAGACCACAGTGCCCTGGCACTCGTGTGCTCTCAGGCTGTGTGGCTGGTTCCAGGCATCCACAGCAGCCGCGGGGATGCCTGAGGGCACGGGGAGCAGCCCAGCAGCCACCACGGCTGCCCTGCGCCCAGCGGGGCTGCAGCCGCTCATGTGACGCTGAGAGCGAGGAAGGAGCAATGTGAGAGGGAACATCTGCGTGCTGAATTTCCCTCAAAAACTTCCTGCCCATCACCACAGCTATTTGTAAATGGACTGGGAGAAACTGCCTCCGTCCCCAACCCGTCCCTTCCCCTGGCACTGAGCACAGATGCTTCCCACCCCAGTCAGAGTGGGGTGTGTGCTGCGTGCCAAGGAACAGGCAAGGACACAGCAAGGCACACACACGTGTCCTCAGGCAGTTCTGCCAGGGCTGATACTGTGGGTGCATCCAAAGTCAACTAATTCCAAATTCGGAGAAGCTGGACAGCCTTTCATTTGAAAGTCTTCAATAAAGTGCCTGAATTTTTCATGCATTCAATGGAGACCTATAAAGTAAATCTCAACTCAGGTCTTAATTATAAAGCTAAAGGTTGTGTTGCTAATAATGCCAATACTGCAGCCTGCAATCATTAATAGTTAACACATGCGCCGCAGGCACCGTTCCTCTCAAGGACCTGAAATATTGATAAGGGAGCTGAGGGAGCAGGGAGGAGCAGGGAGGAGCCGGCACACCGGCCCTCGCGGCACGAGCGGGGTGGCTGGAGGACTTGGAAACTGCCAGGGCGCTTCCCTGCCACCCAAGCTCCAGCTCTTCCCCGAGCTGTACGAGCCAGGTTTGTGTGGGAACAATTGGGGTTTCTAGCAAACATAGAGGCCACGTGGAATGCCAAGCGGTGTTCTGCTTTTTGAGCTGCCTGGTGAAGGAAACCTCGATGGTGTCGTCAGCCTGAGCGCCGCTGCGTGACACCAGTCCGAGCTGTAGGGGTACTTTGGCCCACACAGAAAGCAGCTCAGCCAACGACAGCACGGTCCTGACTGGGGAGATGCTGGGTTTCTTGCATTAACTTCACAGTAACAGCTGTTATGTGTGGCAAAAGGAGCAAATCTGCCTAATGCAGTTTTGCCACAGAGAAGCCACTTGTGTGCTTCAGCGTAGCTAGAGGCTGAATTTCTGATTGGCTTAGAAAAATAACTTTGAGCAATCAAAGAAATTTGGATCTATAAAGATAGATCCTAAATTTGTCAATAAACTGTCCTTTCCCCGAAATCCTGGTCAGCTGTAATGAGTTCAGAGCAGAGCGAGGCTCAGCCAGGAGCCTCACTGCTGTACAGAGAGAAGGCTGATGTGAAGTGGGGTGCAGACCTCGCTGCCTTTTTATTTTTATTTTCTTCTCTGTGCTCAGCACCTTCGTACCCCAGCACAGGCGCAGCCACCACGGGCACGCCGCCTTTCCTGCAGAGCTCAGCCACGTCCCATCGCCCTGCAAACCTCATCATGGTTTGAACACATGATCTGAACACACAGATCTGAAGGGGTGACAGAGGTGCTTTGGGCAGGCCTGGCTCTGTGCCACTTGCCTCCACTGGAACCACGCCCCAGAGCCCGGAGGGAGATGGCAGCCTGGCAAGGGGAACCCCAAGACTGACACGCTGTGGGTGCAGGGGGTCCTCCCTGCCGCTTACCTGCGATACCGTGATGCTGCATTTCTTTGCCAGCTCTTCTTTGGCTTCTTCACTGGGGTAGGGGTTACTGAGGTGGGAGTAAAAATACTCGTTCAAGATTTCTGTGGCTTGTTTACTGAAGTTACGCCTTTTCCGTCTGAAATGAGAAAAGGAAAACACAACTGTTCCTCCAGATGCCAGCAGGTCCCTGGCAGGGTCGGATGGGGGGCAGCAGCCTATGTTTCACAGCCTGTGCTGCAGCAGAGAGCAACACGGCAGAGCTGCCCTGGCACCCCGATCCCCTTGGGCTCCCTGACACCATGGGAGGGAACAGCAGGCAGCAATACCACGTCCTGCACCCAGCCCTGCAGGGCTCTGGACTCTGCTTCCAGCTTTACATCCCCACCTCCCCACAGGGTTCATCCCATGGGGGCACAGGCCATGTTCACGTGCTGTGGAAGAAAAGGTGAGGCAGGTGCTGAGCTCCTCCACAGCCAGGTACACAGCTGAGCCCAAAGCTCCCAGCCACGGAGCCCCTGTGTGCCAGCAGCAGTCTGACAGACCTCCTTCCCCTCCTTCCCTTCAGCACAGGTCAGCTGGGGCCCCTGCACAGCTCCCCGGGGTGAGCATGGCAGAACAGGATGGGGCAGCCGCGCTGATGTGTCCTCACATGGCCCTCCCTGAGCTAATTGGCTTCCGACAGCAAGTGGATTTCAGGGCTTTGTGAGCGAGACCCATCTGTGCCCCCTCCTGCCACGGGGCCCAGGCTCCGGTCCCGCACGGGACAGGCCCCGGTGTGTCACCTCGCCAGAGCGCGGAGCCTCGCGGAGCCTCGCGGAGAGCAGCCGCACGTGCTCCGGCCAACAGGAGCCACCAGCCCTCGCCACGGTGGCAGCCAGAGTGCGTTACGGTGGCAGCGCCGGCACAGCTGCGGTGCCAGCCCTCTGTGCCAGCGGCTGCTCTCCTTTTGCAGAACATCCTCTGGAAGGCTCCCGTTAAACATCTCCTCGGAGCTGCTTCCCCCAGGGCTGTTGCAATCACTGCCGGCGCCCCAGGCCAGCCGGCAGCCGAGCGCAATCCCCAGCGCGCTCTTCCAGAGTATCACGGTGCTGCTAACTGTGCTGTATCCTGGAGCAGCCAGGCTCCCTCCCTAGAGCTGTGTTTATCTCATTACTATGCTTCCGCTCATTTTGCCTTATTTACCTTCCTCCTTTTTAAAGAAATCACTTTAAAATGTACATCTGCAGGCTCTACCTTTGCGTTCCTGGAGCTCTCCATAGACATCTCCTCCAACTGCCTGCAATTACCCTGATTTCCCACACCTGCCAGTGACCTCCTTGTTAATAACATTATTTTGGTCTTGTTTAGCTCCTCACAGCTTTCAGGTGTGAAGCGTGAGCTGCTGGAGGAGGGAGGCTCCGCATGGCGCCTGCTGCTCCTCCCTGTTCCGCCCGGCTCCGCTCCTGCTCTGCCAGGCCCTGCCAGCTGCCAGGGCCCTGCTCTGCGGGCAGGAGCCCCGTGAAGGGGATGGGGCTGGGGATCGCTATCCCACCTCATCAGGCTTCAAAACAAATCTGACTGTGCCTAAACCCCCCTCCCAATCCCTGTCTGCCTGCCTCCCTGCAGCCTGCAGAGCAAGCAGCCCACTCAGGCGGCTGTGGGCCCTGGGGACAGGCTCCAAGCTCCAGCAGTGATGCAGGTGTCCGACGTGGGGCAAACAAGTCCAGTCTTTGCACTAAAATATGCAGAAAAGACCTCGCTGCCTCTGAAAGCCTACCGTGCAGGGGGTCCCTTTCACAGCAGCTGTGGATGAAGGGTTTTGCTGGGACAGAGCAGCCTCCCAGCCATCCCTGCTGACACGGGACACCACTCCCAGCACGGCCAAGCTCTCCTGAGCTGCCCAGAAATTACTGCTTCACCCCCAAAAGAGACAGGGGCACTTGCCTCTGCCTTACCTGGCATCAAGGAACCTTGATCTTAAAATCATTACTGCTTCACAAGTGCTTTGTTTGAGCTGCATCTGGATGGAGCTGAATTTTCGATGAATGATGCCCACCATCCTTTCAATCTCCTTGGGAGAAATGGGACGTGTCCGGCTCTGTTCTCTGAGGAGGTTCATTACATGTGTGGTAAATTCATTACATGCCTGTGGAGGAAGAAGAGGCTCAGACATGGGTTTGTGCCGTCCCACAAGGACACGAGCTCAGACCCGGCTGCTGGGGGAAGGCAGCACTGGGAGCTGGGGGACCCTCACATGGCCCTGTCCCCTCCACATACGTCTGACCACAGGGCCCCCACACACCCTGTTCGGGAGACCTGCAGCCGTCCTGGGGCAGCCAGGGGAGCCGAGTGACCACGGCACTGCTCCGGCCATGCTCATCCCTTTCCCCATGCCCGCGTCCCCAGCCCGACCCCAGTGGAGAGGAGCAGTCGGATCAGCCCCTGTAGCAGCTGCGGGCAGGGGCAGGGTGCGAGGGGGCACCCACACGGCCAGGTGGGCGATGCCTGGGCAGGGCAGCCCCGAGCCCTGTGCCTGGGTACCCCCCTGCAGCACGGAGGAACCCGAGAGCTTTCTGAGGCACCGTGTGTCCCCTCAGCAGGTGGTGACAGTGACACTGTGCCCCAGCCCGGCCCGCGCTGTGTGCCTGAGGCGCTGAGGGAAGGCACAGGGAGCCCTCGATTATCGCTCCCAGGCTGTGACACGCTGATATAAACTTCAATAAACTTCAGGCTACGCCATCACCAGGAACCTTCTGGTCCGAGCCTCCGCACATCCAAGCAGCCGTCACACTGCTGTCCTGCCTTCTCTTTGCAGGCTGGAACCTGCCAAAAACTCTGCTAGCTCCCCTCTTCCCTCTAAAGCCAGGCTGCAAAATATGTACATAATGTGTCTGACGACGACGTTTCCAAGGATTCTCCAACCTTTCAATAGATTATGTGAGGGAAAGAGTTAAAAGTGAAAAGTTTATGCATCTAAAAACTCATAATTTCCTATAACATTTGCTGAACGTCTCACAACTTATTAAGTGAAGCCATCTATGAATGCAAATGCTGATTAGCAATTTGGCAATAGCCCAACATTCGCAGAATTCACATAGCTTTTCTTTAAACCAGTAGTTCATACATGATTAATTAGAACATCTCATTTATGTAGTGTGCACTTTAGCTCATTACTCTAAGTAAAATTCGTTAAGTATTTACATTTAGATAATTAAAATCTGGGTACACCCTTAAGAAAGATGCATACACTTCAGGCAAAGTGATTTTTTTTCTTTACACTACTGAAAGTAAATTACAGGCTAATTTACATCCTTGCAGCACCCGTTGGAGGCAGTGCTCGGCGAGCCCTGGTGCAGAGCCCTTCGCGTGCCACCGCCGAGGGCGCGGAGCCCGGTGCTCGCGGTGCCGGCGTGGCCACCACGGCTCATCCACCACCTGCCACCCCCGGGTTTGTCAAGACTCTCCGAGCTCCAGGTGAAGGAGTTCGACGTGTCTCAGCCTCACTTCCCACCGGGACATTCTCTTTCTTTCATCAGGGGACAGCCTGAGCATGCAAAAGTTCAGGTCCAGCCCTCCCACCGACGGCAGGAGCGCCGGCTTTGGCTCGCCCGGGAAATGTTGCACAGAAGGGAAAGAGACACAGGCACCAAAATGCAGCAGCTCTCCCCCTGACACCAGGCAGCAGCTCTGATTGTTCCAAAATACAGCTGAACCTAAGGATTTGGCACTGGATGGACATTCCAGGCACACACGTTGCCACAAGCCCCCTTCTTTTCAGATCCTGGGAATTCAATTTTAAAGTACAATAAAATTGGCAACTGTTGCATTGGAAATATTTTCAGGTATGTCTTTTCTATAAGAGATACAGCATCAAAAACTGGACATTTAAGAGCAAAAATCAGTTTCTTGCTTTCGAGAAGCAAAAACCTTTCCCTGAATTTACTTAACTTGCTTGATGAGACTTGGTTTGGCTACAACTGCTTGGAGAGCCTGGGTTTAATTCATCTCCACCAGCACCTCCCCTCTGCAGAGCTGCCTCACGCAGCACAGTGGGAGGAAGCTCAGAAGACTCTGATGCTTTGTCTTGTTTCTCTTGTTTATTTATAGCGTCCGAGCTACTTGATCCCTTTTCCAGGACTATTTTTCAGGCCTCTGCTTGGTGCCCGAGACATTATTAATAATGTCAGGTTATAAGTGATGGCCTTGTTAACCTGCTCAGAAACCTTGTAGGAGCAGGGATGCTCCTGCTGCCTCAGTGTTTCATCACGACTGCACAGGAAAAAAAAGAGGAAATGGCCCAAAACAATGTTGAGGGGCAGGGTGGCAGCCAGAGCTCGGAGGCTGGTGGTGGCTTCTGAGCTGCCACACTTCACCCCAATTCGGGGTGAATTCAGGAGACATCTGTGAACTTGGGAAGTGGGTTCCCAGCTGCTCCGGGAGGCCTGGGACCCTTACAGTACTTTTGCCTACAGCAAAAAATGTATTTCAGTGTAATTACAGCAGATAGCTTTCAATATGTCATCTCTGTTATAGGAGCTGTAAATTATGGAAGGCGCTGCCTGTGCGTGGCCATTTCTCCCGGCGCCCGGCGAGGCAGCGCTGGGTGATGGCGTGACACACTTTCCATTTCTCTTTCCCTTTTTTTTTCCCTGAGTGCATTCCCCTGACTGGCAACTAATATCAGGATCAAACTCTGCCTGGAAAGCGTCTCCGGGAAGGCGCTCTGGTTCCTGCTGCCACGGGACGGCGGGAGTGCCCGCGCCGGGCAGGGATGGCAGGAGCGGCTCTGCGGCGCGGGCAGGTGCCCGGCACGGGCTCCCCGCTGCAGGAGGGCTCCTGCCTCCCAGAACCTGTGGCGCCAGAGGCGGAGATGCCAAGCCCTGGCTGCCTCTCGGGCACTGTGGTGAGACAAACCAGCAGGAGACAGTTTGCTGCCAGGCTGGGGAAATCATCATATGTCTGTCGAGCAGACGTGGCTGGGTGTCAGGATCCGTGGGGAAGCATGCATAGCTCATCCTCGGCTCTACCTCTCTCTCCTGCTCCAGCAGCATTTGAGCATCCTCCAAAATTTCCTGTGGTGTGGACGGATGGCTGTGACATTTCAGCCGAAACCTTTGTAAATGGAGCTACAGGGCAAAAAATGCTCCTGCTTCCCCCACGTCATTAAACTTATTAGAGTCCAAGGACGTTTGCCAGGAACCGGCTGCAAGCACCGACGTGCCGCCGCTCTGGCCCAGATCTGCCTGCAGCCTGTGTCCCTGCGCTGCCGCCGCACGGGGCTCCTTAATCCAACAGCCACCCCCACCCCAACGCTACGGCTGCACCCGGCAGGGCAAGGAGAGCTTGGGGCTCCACACAGGACTGCTGGGGCCTTGGGGAGTCAGGGGACAACAGCAGATTTGCACAAAGACCCTGACAGGTGTTTGCTCGGTTATTTGTTCAGCACTTGAACGACACAGCGAAAGAGACAGCCCAGACGAGGCAGTGCCGCTGGCACCCGAGACACACGGTGCTGCTGGCACCCGGCAGCATGTGGCAAACGCTCTCAGTGCCACCGGAGTGGCAAAATGTGTTGGGTCACCAGGTCCCAGTGGTTAACGCAAACCTACAGGTCTCTGCAGCACGCTCTTCACTCCAAACAAAGACACCGTGTGCTGGCATCTGCCTGAACCAGGATTTCCCTAGTTTCTGTCCTGAAGCCTGGGCCAGGTGCTCTGCTGGCGCCTCACTGCCCACTCCCTTCCAAGCTGCTCCAGCCAACCTGCCGTGGCCGAGTCTTGTGCCAGAGTCTCCTGCCACCTGCTCCAGGAGCCTGTGGGCTGAGATGGCCAACACAGCCTTTGTCTGCCTGTGCTCCCCAGCTTGCCAGACCCAGCTGTGTGAGACCTCATCACAGGGCAGAGGGTGGCACTGAGTGACAGACACCTCTCCTCCTCTCTGCCTCTATGGGCTGGGCAAAGGGGAGAAACACGGGCTTGGGTGTTGCTCTTGTGCAGTTACAGACAACAGAAAACACTCAGGCATGCAAGACATGCGTCCTGGCTCCAGCCAGCAGCCCCTCGGAGCCTGACAGACTCCTATCATGGCTCTATGGGCAGAGGAGTGGGGAAGGGGAAGAAGGGATGTGGCCCAGAGCGGGCAGTGGCGGGCACTGGCAAGCAGAGGAGAGCAGCGTCAGGTACACGAACAACTGAGAGGCTGATGTCTGACCTGTTCATATTTCTCCAGCTCTGTGTGATAGATTTGTCTGATCTGGGTCAATTTGGCTCTGTAATCTGAGTGTTCAATAGAGTTATCTGAAGACCCTCCAGAGGCTGCTGCGGCTGCAGCTGCTGCCGCCGATCCCCCACCTTTCTCCGGACCTGAGACTCCTTCTGCCAGAAGCATATTGTCTAGTCTCATTAGCTGAGGATCGGGAGGGTCTTCCTCCTGGGCTCCTCGGATGCTCAAACCTTGGGCAGAAAAGAGAGAACAAGAGAAAACACAGTCAGTACTTCTGCATCCGCCCGGCCGCTGCCTGCTCGCTGCCCGCTCACTGCGCGCCTGCCACGAGCCCTCTGTGACCCCCGCCTGCCCAGGGGCCCAGCCCTGCCCCAGCCCTGCCCCCGGCACCCCACGGGCACGGCCCTGCCCCAGCCCTACACCCGGCACAGCCCCAGCTCCCCAGCTGGCACCCCCTCCACAGCCAGTCCCGCCAGACGCAGCCCGGCCAGTGCCGCGGGGGGCCAGCAGTGCCGTGGGACCTTCTCTGCCCCCAAACACAGCAGGAACATCTCTGCAAGGCTTTTAAAAGACCCTGAAGAATTTTAAACATGTCATTGTAAGAACCAGAGGGGTGTTCACATGAGGACAGGGACATTCACCTTCCAGTTGTTTTCCAAGACCCAGCTAAGCCTGTGCAGGTCTGGCACTACCCTGTGTGTTAAACCCCTTTGACACAATGCTGTGTGGTAAAAGTAAGGGCATTATCTATTTGAAAATAATTGATTTGCTTCTCATTTCTTTCCAAATGCATCTAAGCGCCATATTATTTCTAGGGAGACCTCTCCCACTGCATTCCATCCCTTCATGAGGCCCAAGTGTTGGTTTAGAATGCCTGGAGAAAAGCTGACGCCTGCTCCTCAGCTACATCAGGCTGCAGGGGAAAAGCTGGAAGATGCTGTCGCTCCCATCGGCACAAATACCACGGACGCATCCACTTCCAAGCACCACACAGGTGGAGGGAAATGGGGGTGACGGAGCTGGGAGCATCCCCTCGGGAATGGCCACAGTGGCAGTGGCTGTGGAGGCTCCAGATGCTCCACGATGGCTGCTCACAGGCCAGGGCAGGACCAGAAGGGATCAGAGTTCCCCTTGGCCGTGCGGGGACTGGGATGCTGTCATGATGCCAGGATCCTGAAGCAAGTGTTTAAATCTCCAGAGGTCTCACACTGGATTGCTGGCAACAACATTTTAAATCTGATTTTTGTTTTAAATTGTGGATTTCCAACACGCTGCTCAGTCAGCACCTTCTCTGTGCCCTATAGATGAGGGCTGACAATTTGTAAGTGAATCAGGTCAGGCCAGGCTGGTGCCAGCTGCACCAAAAAGGAAGTTTAGAAATAATTACAGTCATACAAACCCACCAGAGCCACGGCTTCTTGAATCAACATTCCATGAGAGGCTTGAGGCACCATGTGCCTCCCAGCCCAATTAACCTCTTTAGCTCTGTTCCAGGGCAGGTACTCGTGCTGCAGCCACAGCGGGCCCTGGGTGCTGCCACTGGTTCACACAGGTGCCTGCGCTGGTCCCCGCTCCTGGCAGCTCCAGGCAGGCTGTGCCAGATGTGCCAGCACCACACAGCTGCCAGGCACAGACCTGGGCACCAGCAATGTGCTCCGTGCGCTCTGGGAACAGCACAGGATTCCACACGGACTGTCCCAAGGAAGCCACACGGCGGGAGATGACCCCCCCACCGGCCAACCTTCCAACTCAAGAAAGCACGGCATTAATTTTGCTCTAAAACACACATTCTAAACCTGTCACCTTCATTTAAAACCATAATTCCATATAATTTCATGGGAATAATAAAAATGTCTCATCATCTCTTTAAATTATTTCTGTTGCCTGTTCAGAGGTCCACAGGCACAGGCTGATGATACCACGCAACGTCCCAGCGTGTGCCTGAGCTGGCACACACATGGGGGGACAGCCCTGGCACGGCTCAGGCCACCCGTGCTGTGGCCAGGGAGGGTGATGCTGCACTCGGGAGTCCCTGCAGCAGCAGGGGTGGTGGTCCCTGGCCAGGGGAGCACCGCGCCCGTCCCTCACTCCCTGCTCTGCCAGGCCCCGCTGCCTTGGCTCCTGCCCAGCTCCTGGCCCGCAGTGCCGTAACACGGGGTGATTTCCTCGGTGAGCTGTTTCCCTGTTCGTCACACTCCTCCTCTGCTCTGCTGTCAGCGTGTTCAATAACGTCCCGGTTTTAATCCACTCCAGCTCTCCTTCCCTTCTCATCAATGATTTCTACTGTTGTTTTTTTCTTTTAGCTTCTGGACCCTTTCTCAGTCCATGTTTTCTGTGCTCTATTCCAGCTGTTTTTCCTCAGCTGCATTTCCGTTTTCGCTATGGAACTCATCTCCCTCCCACTATTCCATCACAGTCCCGCTCTGCTCCCAAATGCAGATGCCTAGCCAAAACCTGCAGCAAAATAACTTGGTACAATTGCAGTGATTCCTGCACCGTGTCCTTCCATCAACAGGCCAAAGTGAGAGGGCTTCATCCAAAGTGACACGATCCACCCAGACTCAAATTAATATTCCCAATCCCCAACCCTTCTCTGTACACCTGACACAGTAAGTGAGCGGCCCCCAAGGTTTAGCAGCAGGAGCTGATGCTGCACTGAGGCTGCAGGAGCCGGCGAGGGGCCCTGAAGCACAACAGGAAGGAACTCAGCTGATGAGGACAATGACGAAGCCGCTCAGGTGTTTCGCACGCAACCCAACGTGTCTCGGGGGCTGGTGGCAGAGGAGTGGCATCCTGTGCTCATCTTCATCCCACGCGACGCTCCCACGTCCCGAGCATCCCATCCGGAGCACGGGAGCCCGCGGACACCCACAGACAAAGGGATGACAGAGCGTGTGTGGGGACACAACATTTATCCTGCCCCTGAGTGAGATGCATCATTCATTTGAATGGCAAAGCCACGAGTTGATTAACTAATTCTAACGAGAATTAAGCTGTGTGTTAATTCGGAGCTTTCCTTATGAACTATATGAAGAAGATCAGCACAACTAATAGTGTCTGGTGTCCCTGGGGGCAGGGGACTGCAAAACTGATGAACTCTCTGTCACCAGTGAGACACGCGGCTCGTCAGCAGCAGCCCCTTGGCTGCAGGTCGAACACTCCCAGCGTTGTCTGGGAAGGAGCCAGAGCATCTCCCAGGCCCCTCAGCACAGAGGAGCACTCTGCTACAGGCCGGCAATAAAGCTGCTCCTACCAGCACCTGCCTTTATAAATTACTCTTCATTTGAATACAGTGGTAATATATGTATTTTTTGACATATAAGCTCACACTCGGTGGCCATTGTTTCCCTCTTTTCTCTCTCACTCTATCACCCTGTGAGTTTATTACTGTTTAGCTCACTGACCTTTCAATGCATTGAGGAATTAAGGTGCAGCACGGACGAGAAAGAACACAACAATACATCACTCCCAGCGGAGCTCCCGGCGCCAGCAGCGGTGCAAGGGAGAGGCCTCGCGGCAGCGCCCACCCCACGGCCGCGACCACCACGGACCCCCTCACTCAGCAACCCACGAGGGGCCGGGGCCGCCACGTCCACCCCGCCCACTGCCACTCACCGACGGGCCCCTGGGGCCGCACAGGACTCAAAGCCACCAGCCTGGTGACATCAGCACATCGAGGGTTAACAAAAAGCAAGTGTGCTACTGCTTGGGATCCGCTTATAACTACACCGTGCATTTCAGTATCTCTGTGATTTAGACAAACCACATAAACAGACACTAAAACATTGTTTAACAATGAACTTGGCTTTGTTCTAAGACCACAGTTTTAGCATATCTTTCAGCAAATCGTAATTAGCTGTCTTTCAACATGCTGTGCACCTGCCCCCACACATAATAGACGAGAGCATCTGCATAGACTACTGCATTCAGAGGCCAATAAATAAATTGCAGGTCAAAATTATTACAAAGCTTTCTTCGAATAAACCCATCTCCTTCACAATACAAAGCTGCAGATATGAAAAGTACCTAAAGCCCACTCAAATGGTATGATTACAGGGGCTGTTGGAGTTTAATAATCTGACTGTAATTCAGGCATTTTCAACAGCTCATTAAGGGTTCATTAATATATGGGCAAGCTTTTGAATTATAAATAAGCAGATTAGAAACCTGCAGTGCCTGAACTGTACAGTAGTGTCCTCGCCAGCAGAGCAATATTGCCAACAAGGTGAAGGGCTGACCTGGGAGAGGCGAGGCAGGCACAGGGCACGGCCTCGCCCGTGGGCTGGCGCGGGCTGGGGCAGGGTCCCCGTGCCCACAGAGGTGCCGGCCCTGCCCGGCGAGACCCCGGCCCCCGCGGCAGCTC
>VZTA01008235.1:295547-306962 GCA_013398855.1 Mohoua ochrocephala
CAGGGCCTCAGCGGTCCCGGGGCGCCATGAGCTTCCCGATTAGAGGGATGTTATTAATTATTACTGCCGTTATTAATACCAGAGGGATCGTGGCTGTGTCTTTGTGAGCGCACCCACTCTGCCGGGGAGTCATTAAGCCGCAGAACAATACGGCGGCGAGCGACAAGAGCAAAGCCATTGTTCCCTGCCAGCCTCGCGGCCTGCGCCCATGTAAATGAACTTAATGCTCTTCATTCAGGCGCACTCGGAGGGTTCTCATTTACTGCCTCTCTCTCTGTGACAGCATTTTCTCACCAGCCCTGACTGCATAATTAATGCAAATGCAGCCTTAGTGTCATGAGCCGGGCTCCTTTGGTTTACTTTGGTACGACACTTACAGAGGAATATTAACTAGAGAAAGCAGCATCACAACAGGGGTGGAAAATCAGCCTGTCAGGGACTCATTCCGAATGCCACGGAAAGGAGAGCGCCTTCAAGATTGTTTCATCAAGGTGATTGAGAACAAAAACTACTGAGGAAAATTCGAGCTTACATTTATGAGCTTCTCCACATACATTATTTATATCACCTGAACCTATAGGAACGTTATTTTCCAAGCACATATTCATACAAAGACGCTGTTTGGGCTGAGACCTGGAATTACACGTACACACGCGGAGCTGCGCTGATGGCAGGTGAGGGCCAGCGCGCCCGGGCAGCTCCGTGTGCGTGTCCCCGCGCTCCGAAGGCCACAGCACAAGGATTTATCCCAGCACAGCTCCACACACACTCGCTCCTCAAAAAGGTCACTGAGCCGCGCACCCGATATAGCCTTTGCAGGGATAATCCTGCATTTTAATCCTGCCTGTTCCAATCAAAATTGGCTCTGTTGGGTTTTTTTTCTTTCCCAATAAACCAGACAGCAGTTCTGCGCTAAATACACGCGAATTTAAAGCAGGAGGGCAAGATCCAGCCCTATGCTCAGCACTTTGTACCTAGCCTTGCAAGCAGAGCATGCCTTCTTTCCACAACAGCCACACTGGAAATGTTTATTCAGATTAATCCTGCCTGTATTTCACTACCAGACAGAGCTCTGCCTTGTATTTTTGATCTGGAACAAAAGGAAATTCACGAGCACTATATGTTTATTTGCTTTGCTGCTTATTCTTTAGCTACACTGGAAGTCTGTAGTTACCCTGAAAAACACACCTCTTGGTATGTTTTTTTTCTGGAATTTGAGGATTTCTGCATTGTCTTTCATTATTGCCTTCTGCTCCCAGGCACACCAGCACTATTCAGACCTTCTGAGAATGCTGCTGCCCTTTATCCAGCTGCTAATACCACAGTTCACAAAAATACCCGTCAGACTCTTGCCTCCTTCTCCCCACATCGTGCTAATTCAAGAAGCACGAGAATTTTAGCAGCAATAAATATGGACCCTGGTTATCTGCTCTCCTGTGCTGGAGGCTCTGGGTCACCTTTTTGATGCGTCTGTAAAGGCTGGAACCTTGAAGCCTTTTTTGTCTAGAAAGCGGAGATTTCCTGGTCATCCCCAAAACCTGTAACTTTCACAAAACAAGAGTCAAAATAGCGAAATCTGTTATTTAATGCTAAAAACTGATGACACCCATCTGCCGAATCTGAGCAAGCTGGTTCTCCGCTTGTTTACTTCCCGGTGAACAGACAGACCAAGCCCTGCCAGGGGACACACAACTGCTCTGTGGTGGTTACCGCGTCCTGTCGCCCATGTGCCTTGGGACTGAATGCGGCACAGCCGCAGTCCCTTTGTCCGGGATTTGTGCCCAGAATGAGTGCGGCCACCCCAGAGGGACCCCGCGAAGGAGATTTGTGAGAGGAGGCTGCGGGCTGCGGGCACTGCTGTCGCAGCAGGAGGGTGAGCCTCGGGGCTCCGGGCTGCGAGCGTCACCCGTCCCTGCTCCGCAGGAGGACGCGGCTGATCACGAGCAGAGCTCAAGTGCAAAGGTTCCCTTCGCGCTGGTTTTCCCGTTTGCCATCCCTCCAAGCCCAAGGCACTCTGCAGAGCCCGGCCTTCGACATCTCCCTGCCTCACGGCCACGAGGGCAGTTCCAGCAGCAGCTGTGCCGCCTGTGCCCGAGTCGTGCCCCCACCCTGGGCAGCCTCCATGCCCCGGGGTCAGGCGTGGGCCACGGGCAGCCTGACACCTCCCTGCTACCCGAGGCCCTCACCGGTTTAACTGAATATACAATAACTGGAAATAATACCTTTATCCCTCTAATATCCCATAGAACTGAATGGATCAAACGAACATGCCAGTCAAACGGTTTATTTTAGACAGGAAACAGCCCCGCAGACCATTATTACAAATTAAAGGTATTATATTGAAGTCATTTTTAATCCCTTATAAATGAATAACCCTTCTACCAACATTAAATCATCTTCTTCTGCACAAGTAACATTTCCTTTCGGCGGCACAGGATCTATTCCTCCGCAGACCGGGAGCTATCCTTCCGTCAGAGCCGGCGGCGGCTGATTACACCGCACCAGGACTCATAAAATTCCCACAGAACTGGCACTCGCGTCTTCCCAGGGCAGCGCTGCCTTCCTTCATCCATAAGCAATAATGCCACTTTATTCTCTGTAATCAGCACGCAGATGATTATTTAGACGCAGCCTCATAATCCTCCTTGCAGCAACTACGGAAGATCTGGATCTGAAATCCGCAGCCAAGGAATTCCCCCTCCTGCGAGCGGGGACGTGGGAGCCGAGCCCCTTTCCGCAGCACGGGGACGTGCACCGGGCTTATTTATGTTTGGCAGCTGGACAGAAAGTGGAACGGGACTCTAGGAAAGGAGCGAGTTCAGACAACTTGGAGCAGCAACCGCACAACGTCCGTTTCGGCACAGCTCTAATAGGGCATCAATATTGTCATTTAAACTTAGGATCAGTACACAAATGTGCTATAAATGGGAAAATCCCATGTGATACTGGTGTGAAACACGCAGCTCATTGATTTTGTTCTTGATGGTCGGCTATTAAAGCGGCGAACACGCTGACCTTGTGTGCACAGGCAGACAGTGTGCATGCAACATAAAGTTGAAAAACAGCTTTAAAATGACTGTTTAAAACTGCAGACTGCAAACCTTCAAATACAGACAGGCATTCCATAGTTTATTTTAAATTGGCAACCGCAATTTAACAAGCTATTCCAACAAAGGATTAGCATAGCATGTGCTTTTCCTTAGCCATCAATTATGACATGGGGAATGCAGGGCACAACTTCAGTGTCAGATTACAACGTGCTGCACAAACCCACTCGCAGCTCTTTGCTCTGCAATTCCCACCTCGCAGGAGCCAGGCCACAACACTTCCCCAGCATCATCCTGCATCTCCATGGACCTGCAGATTACAAGACCTTGGCTGCTTCTCTGCCGTATTTCTACCATTTAAACGAAGGAAAAACACACGCTGGCGTTCATTTCCAATAAAACCTCAAGTGCATCTCTTCGTTGTAGATTCCATTAGATAAACATTTTTATTTTTAAAAAAATTGATTAAATATTGAATATTTCCATAGGATGAAAACAGCAATTTCCACTTAGCGTGATGACAGTTGCAGATGCTTGACCTGTTATTAGGCATAAAATTAACAGCTTTATCAACCTCAAATATGGAATGATTGCATGCAGATACCGAGGTACAAAATGCACAAGTCTAAGAAGATGTGTATATAATTTAGCCAGATTTAAAATCTTATCTTCGCACAAATTTGTCATACTTACAAATGCCTGCCTTATGAATTGAAAAAATAATAAGAATTAGACGTATTTTAAATAAGAAAGTTTTTATTATCCCCATCACGTGGATGCAGAGTGGATTTCATGCAAAGAGGGAGGGGGAGCCCCTGTTTTAGCTATTTTTCCTGTCCTGCTGTCCTTTCTCCTGCATTTGCCTAAAGGCTCTCAGTAAATTACACTCCAAGTAAATGACTGTAATTTACCCGTTGAATTCCCTTGTTCAGGAAAAGCACACACCACACATTCCAGCGTTTCCACAGCTCAAATTTACCATTCTCGGTGTCAAGAACAATCCACGGGCAGTAATTTGAAACTGTTTGAGCCTTCAAATAAGGGAAATTAGAAATGTTTTGAGAGCTAAGATTTTCAGTGAGGAGATAAAACCTGATAAAATCTGTAACAGTTCAATTCCTTCTCCTTTCTATTTATGAGCAGGGCATTAACTGTTCTGCTCAGTACCCTCGCCCGGCCCCGCGCCGATCCTGCCCAGGAAGCGAGACTGGTAATAAACGGGAAGCGTTCTTAAGGAGGGAAAAATTTTTAAAGGCCTAACAACAAAAATAAACGCAGAGGAATGACCTTCCAGCAGAGCCGAGCGGCAGCACAGCGCCGAGTCCCAACCCACCCGCGGCCAAACTCCCTCAACTCCGCCAGGAATTCCCCCCAAATTCCTGACTAGGCTTAAATCCAGCCATTTGTTATCCGACGGCTCAACCCTGACAACAGAGCTGAGGCTGTACAGCTGGGCAAATCTCAAAATTAAAATATTCTATAAAACAGGATTTTAATTAACGTCTAGAGCGATTAAAGCAGAGAAATCCATACATGCCGGTGATGAATTATCCCACGCGGCTGCGGGGAACGTTCTGGGCCCGGTGACGGATTCGCTGCCCGGGCAGGCACAGACACCTCCCCGCGCAGACCCCGCCGCTCTCACGCTCCGTAACCACAACCGCCTATTTCACTCTGTCTAAAGGCAGGTTTTCATATGGTAAAACTGTTATAAATCCTCATTATCCTAAATAAAATTACAGCACTTTAAACATTTCCAGGGAGAACATTCTCTCTTCTAAACAACTACCTTAGCGAGTAATAGGAAGCAATATGGTTGCACTTGTGTCACAGTTGGAAGTCTTTTTAAACTGTCGCCCTGCTAGCAAACCAATTCTACATATTAAAATGAATGGATTGCTTATTTCAAGGGGAAAAATCATTTATAAAATCAAGACCATTATTAAGATACTGTGACTTATTTCCACTCCAGAGTGCACGAGAAACAGATAAATGCAGCAACCTATGCAGCCTGAAATGTCTTTTTTTTGATGCCACAATTTTCTTTTTCAAATGAGTCATCCATGCGTACAAGTAAATTAAAAATTGATCTAGATTCCACATGCAAGGAGCTGAAGTTTTTACACGTTTCCATATTACAAACAAGTACAGAGCTTGCAAACATCTGGCTCCAGGCTTTTATTTCTGAAACGGGAGAGGTCTCCCTCCTGCCCCCCCTGCTCGACGCTGGCAGCGCCAGAGGTGAACCAGGCAGGATTTTGGCTGGGTGCTGCAGCCACACCCGACCTGCAGCAGGTCACTTTCATTTCTAGGGTGGAACTAACTGACCTCCTCGGGAGTTGTCATCTTACTCCAGAATGACACCCTGCTCTGGCCATATCGCCTATTTATTCAGGACCCTTTAACAGATTAGTTGTACGGATTAAATCTAATCAGAGGTTCGGTTAACACCCCACAGCAGGTTTGGGAGCGTGCACCTTGTAGTCGCTGAGTAAATTATAGGATCCCTATAATTTGATGAGAACATGTGGGCATTTTTCCACAAGCTCATAAATTACTGATTGCTTTTTGTAGGTTCCATTGATACTAATGTGTGCTTCCCTCCACGGCTCTGCCCCAGATTGTTGCTGGCACAAACATCGCCACTTGGAAACCCAGTAAATTACGGAAACATGTTTAATCATGAGGTTTAAAAACTTTGCACATTAATGACGGGGAAGGCTGCAGTTCTTGAGCTGCAAACAGCCTCGCTGTGGGTTGCCCAGGGCAAAAGGCTTCCAGCACAGATCCGCTTTCCAGTACAATGGCGTGGCTGGGATTAGCGCAGGAGATCCCTCAGATGGGCTTTTCCCCTGCGAACTCTTACCCACCAGCATTTCCATTTTTGTCCCGCTTGGTCCCACTCCCCAAACCAGGCAGCAGCCTCCGCACGCGCCGCACCTCGTGCAAACCTTATTTTAATGGAAAAGGCAGCTAATAATAAAGCAATTAGCTGCTCAACTAAGAAACTGCCAGTTTTGCTGTTGTCTTTTTTTTAATCATTGAAAATTTCTCTGTTAATTTCCAGCCATTTGTAGAATCCGTTTCCATAATTGCGAACCTGGATGGATTGTTTCTAGAAGTTGAACCATGGCTGATGCCAGCAGAACCTACGAACACATAAAAGCTTCAGTTTCTAATGTCACCATCAAGCCAAAAACAATTACACCCATTTGAATTATGGCAACCAATAAACTTAGATAATCACCATATGCAACATAACATTTTGGCACTTGAACTAAAAACTCTTGTAGACAACTATAGATTGCTGCTAATGTTGAGCGTTCTTGTCCTACCCAAGGCTGCCAATAGAAATGCCAAAGCTGCTGAATGCTGCTCATCCTTGTAATGTTGTCAGTGAATGGCACATTCACACAGCCCCCAATCCTCTCTTCCCAGGCATGGTCTTCTCCAGCTGCAGCTTAATTTCCTGTGACTTGCCTAATTACTGTAATTAAGGATTAATTGCCATTAATTATTCACACATAAGCTCATCGCAAATCATGGGGTAAATGTCTTATGAAAGCTGCCATACAAGCCATGTATAAACACACTGGGATGCTCCAGGCAGGAGAATCTATCACTCAGCCCTGAAGCAAATCTCTGTGCTTCTCTTACAAAAACAGCTATAACTCTCCGAAACTCGACAGTCTTCCCAGGTAAGCATTAGGTTACAGAGCATGTTTTCCTGTGGAAGCCACAACGGTTTTATTAGTACTATAAATGCTGTTTTATCTTTCCAACTGCTATTTTTATGTTTCCATTTTTATTCTACGGTGCTCAGTTTAGGACAAGCGTTTGCTGGGAGGAGGAATGTTGGCCGCTGCGCTCCCCCACCCCGCGCGGCGGCTGCCGGGGCTCTGCAGCGGTGCCGTGCGACGGAGCCGCGTGCCAAGGACAGCGCCCGGCCTGCCATGGGAACCCCCGGCGCTCCCGTGCTCCAGCTACCTTGGCCAGTGTCTGCATGCTGAGAGTGCTCAGCACTAAACACCCTCTGAGGGAGCAGAACATCCTGCCAGGCAGGGCCAGGAAAAACCCAAAGCCCAGCAAAGGTGCTGGATCTGATGGAAACAAACCGGGAGCGGCAGTGGAATGAGCCCAGCATTACCTGGCTGCCCCGGGCGTTCCTCTGCTTTAGTGCAACTCTCTGCCAGCCACGTTCAAAGCAACCTGAAGGGTGACGAGGGTTTCTCTGCACGTGCACCAAGACAACGTGGGATGTCGGCAGCGGGGGCACGCGGTGCTGGCTGATCCACACGTGGCAACCGGAGGGGCACCGAAGCCAGGCCCCCCTTCCCCAAAACTGTGCATCACTGTCAGCCTCCCAGTTCCTCCACTGCCAGGTTTGAAACTGTACGAATTTGATTTAACAGAACGAGCTGCAGTGCTGGGGTGTGTTGCACCAGGAGTCAAGGAGATCCTACATCAACGCTTGCGTTACCACTGAAACACTGCCCCAGGAAATTTAAGTGTACGCAGGCAGAATGTTGCTCTAATTGTTATGTTAGTACCTTCTGCAGCAAATTAATGCATGAAACATTTTCATTTCGGTACATAAGTTTGTGTGTCTGAGTTAAACATTTATGTTAATGGACCTTCTGGCAGATCTGTAATGTTTCAAATACTCTTGTAGAACAGCTTTTTCTAAATACATCATTTAGCAGTTCTTTCCCCATTTTCTACCTGATCTGGGGGCATGCAGGAAGAGAAACTATTTCACAGTTTTAAAAACCTCCTGCTTGAGTAACTACAAACTCAGCTGCATTCAGGCAAGGTAGCAATTATGCCTGCACCGCCAACAGCGATGTAGGATTGTATTAAAAAAAAATTAAATAAAAGGCACACTAATAGCCAGCATATGCTGCGATCATAACACCCTGCATCAGCACACCGTGGTCCCCAGCCACCACACTGCCGGCACCCATCCCGCTCCCCACGGGCACCCTGCGGGGCCGTGGCCGGCGCGCGGTGCCCGGGTGCCCGCCCGAGCTGGCAGACCCCTGCCCAGGGCTGCCCTGTCCCCCAGCACGGCTCCTGGACGCTGTCACCGCGCTGGCTGCCCTAGAAACCCTCCACTGATCTCCATCCTGTGACTCTGACAGGAGGACACGCACACGGTGTTGGGATGGCTGCCAGGATCCTGGAGCGTGCCAGGACGCAGCGCTGCGGGGCACGGAGCAGGGAAGGTGCCCTCCGACCCTGCAGGTGCCCATCAGGCTGGGGGTGATGGGCATTTCTGTTTGGTGGGGACACGTGCCAGGACATGGCTTGGGAGGGGTGAGGGCTGGCCCCAGACTCTCCCCCAGCCCATGCTGAGACCTCTCAAATGTACGAGTGGGTGTCAGCCCATCCCAATGCCTGGGGCTGCCTGTGGCCCTGGTCCCACATGTCTGCTCACTGCTGGTGCCTCCTAAATTGGTATTTCCCCTTCTCTGGCCACCTTGTTACTCAGGCATCTGCCAAGCTCTGCCATGTCCCACTCCATTTACGGCCTACCAGCTCCCTTGACCTGGGTAATTAGGATTTATGTGTTAATTGGAGTAAATACAAAGATGGGAGTCACAGCCATAAATTCCCAAGCGCCATTGAGGAAGATCCTTAGCAGAGCAGTGCTGAGCCCAGCAGGGCCGTGCGCTACNCCAGGGCTGCCCTGTCCCCCAGCACGGCTCCTGGACGCTGTCACCGCGCTGGCTGCCCTAGAAACCCTCCACTGATCTCCATCCTGTGACTCTGACAGGAGGACACGCACACGGTGTTGGGATGGCTGCCAGGATCCTGGAGCGTGCCAGGACGCAGCGCTGCGGGGCACGGAGCAGGGAAGGTGCCCTCCGACCCTGCAGGTGCCCATCAGGCTGGGGGTGATGGGCATTTCTGTTTGGTGGGGACACGTGCCAGGACATGGCTTGGGAGGGGTGAGGGCTGGCCCCAGACTCTCCCCCAGCCCATGCTGAGACCTCTCAAATGTACGAGTGGGTGTCAGCCCATCCCAATGCCTGGGGCTGCCTGTGGCCCTGGTCCCACATGTCTGCTCACTGCTGGTGCCTCCTAAATTGGTATTTCCCCTTCTCTGGCCACCTTGTTACTCAGGCATCTGCCAAGCTCTGCCATGTCCCACTCCATTTACGGCCTACCAGCTCCCTTGACCTGGGTAATTAGGATTTATGTGTTAATTGGAGTAAATACAAAGATGGGAGTCACAGCCATAAATTCCCAAGCGCCATTGAGGAAGATCCTTAGCAGAGCAGTGCTGAGCCCAGCAGGGCCGTGCGCTACGGTGCAGGGCACAAGGAGGAGCAGGCAGTACAGTGCCCCTGCAGCCAGTTTGCCCCAGCCTGGGGCAGCACCCTGACCCCGATTCCCGTGTTTCTGGGCCACGTGGCCTAGGCTGGCGAAGGCTTTCTTGGGCGGTAGGCATGGGCGCTGAGCAGAAGCGCAAAGCAGAGCCCGCTTGGGTGTGAGTTAATGTTCCTGAAAATACCTGGAGTAAGCCCAGGTTTTACAGCCACAGCAGCCACAGGCAGGGCCCAGGGAAGGGGCACATGAGGAAAGGTCACTGCCGAAGGCCGAGTGCTGGACTGCACGTGGGGTGAGCCATCCCTGTCCCCGCTGCCTGCCCAGCCCCGCAGAGTCTGGGAGCCAGGAGCTGGCTGGGGTCTGGGAGCTGGGAGCCGGGAGCTGACTGGGGTCTGGGAGCTGGCTGGGAGCTGGCTGGGGTCTGGGAGCCAGGAGCTGGCTGGGGTCTGGGAGCTGGCTGGGGTCTGGGAGCTGGCTGCTGCTCCAGCAGGAAGGGACCCACGCGGGCTGCCTGACCTGGCACACACGGAGTCAACCAACAGCTGCTGCACCGAGGGCAGCCAGACCT
The DNA here is from genome assembly GCA_013398855.1 of Mohoua ochrocephala. Classification (NCBI taxonomy): domain Eukaryota; kingdom Metazoa; phylum Chordata; class Aves; order Passeriformes; family Acanthizidae; genus Mohoua; species Mohoua ochrocephala. The sequence continues at coordinate 305,496 of VZTA01008235.1, forward strand.
GCGGCGTGAAACCTCCCCCAGCTCCCAGCCCACCGTCCCTCTGAAAACAGTACCTGCAAAAGCTGCAACTGCTCTGACAGAAGCACCATTATGCTTGAAATATGTGGCTAAATATTACACAGTAAAAGCATTTCCCCTCTTGAATTAATTACATTTCACTTCCCCCCCTTCGTACGTAAAGGCTTTCACTGTCCAGCAAAGGGGGCCTCCTCTCCTCGGCATATAGGAAATTTGGCAAGCCTCATTTGTCCTGAAATTTATAATTCAACAGATACTTTTGCTAACACTTCTTGATAACATTGCAGCAGAAATGCAAGTCTTAATTCCTGGGCACGGGAGGCCGAATGTAAATGTAAAAAATACTCTGTTTTTTTTTTAATTCTGCTTTTAAATGTTACACTCTGCATGGTTTCCAAATCAGTTTAAACTTTCCTGGAAACTTTTATAATAAACAGTCCTGCTCCATAATTTGATGTTTTTAAATGAAAGCATCCAAGCTAATCTATACAAATTAACAGATGTCCTCCTGAAACAGTTAGAAACAAAGAAATGCAGATGCGAACATCATCAGCATCCAAATGAGCTTATTGTAGGACCCTTTAAGGCACATCTGAGCAGAGCTCCAGCCTGTACTCTACCTTTCAACTTGCAAATGACAGTGTCACCAAACACTGTCCTTCCATCAATCAAGCTGGGTCATGAATATACAAAAGGCAGCCGAGAAGCTGGCTACCTCCTGCAGTTCAACTTGCCCTAATTATCTGGGCCTTTCTTTTTGTTCCCTGGAAGGGTGCACTCCCAGTCAGCTGCTGGGCAGCCCCGGGCTCGTTGCGGGAGGTTCCGCACACTGACCCTCCCGCGGACAGCCAACGCACGGGAAATGTGAGCACCAAATGTCATCTTTCTTATTCATCATTATAAAACTTCCCTCCCCTTTCAAAATACCAATCTGCTGCCATTTTCAGACCCTCCCCCGCACCCCTCCAAGCTGTCATTCCCAGCGCTCGCTGCCAGTCGAGTGAATTAGCATCCTAACTGATGTGCTGTTATTCTCCCGTGCAGCCCTCGATGCGGTAACTAATGACCTCCCCCCAGAAAACCCAGCCGGCCGCCAGCTCCGGCTGCTCCATCCCCAACGCGGGAGCCGGCGAGCCAGGGCCGCCCGTAGGAAAAGCTTTTCCCGGGGAGAGCAGCTCGTGGCATCGCATCCCGAGAAAATCGGTGCTAACGCGCTGCTGCCGTGTGCCAGCGGCAGCGACAGGAGCCCGAGTGCTCCCAGGCCACCGAGCCCCTCGGCAGCGTCACCACAGAGACCGCGCCGGCCCCAGCACCTTCTCTGGCAGCAGGGCCGTGTGTGGCAGCGGCCGGACAAAGCTCGGCCGGCTGCTGCCCGCGTCCCCTGCTGCCGGCACTGCCGCCAGGCTGGGCCCAGGGCTGCCGGGGCACCGAGAGCGGCCCGGGGCACCG